>JAQPZY010001619.1:3337500-3572500 GCA_029931535.1 Margaritifera margaritifera
TATAACATCTAATGCAACTTTGTTGTTTGTAATTATAACATCTAATGCAATTTTGTTGTTTGTAATTACAACTTGTAATGCAACTTTGTTGTTTGTAATTATAACATCTAATGCAACTTTGTTGTTTGTAATTATAACATCTAATGCAACTTTGTTGTTTGTAATTACAACTTGTAATGCAACTTTGTTGTTTGTAATTATAACATCTAATGCAATTTTGTTGTTTGTAATTATAACTTGTAATGCAACTTTGTTGTTTGTAATTATAACTTGTAATGCAACTTTGTTGATGATGTTGAGAATATTTTATTTTATCTCACAGAAAGCAAGATACACTATGTATCAATATCCCTTGATATAGACTAAGCTGAGAATGATAAACAGTAAAATCTTCAACTTGCACCTTGTAAACTAATTATGAAATTTTAAAATTGTTTTTTTTTTTTTTTTTTTGCTTGAGAAATTGTATTATTTATCCATCCATTTAATTACAGACTTACTCATTATTCAGCACAAATAATCTCTCTCTCTCTCTCTCTCTCTCTCTCTCTCTCTCTCTCTCTCTCTCTCTCTCTCTCTCTCTCTCGCTCTCCAAACCATTGACTATTTCATGGCGAAATGTCATTAGAGCAACTTAGATGACTCGCTATCGTAAATCCCTAAATTTGAAACACTACAGCGCCGTTTTATGCACTCTCTCCAAACAGTGATCCAACGGTCATAATCTGAAGTCTATTGCAGGTATCATTTATCTTTCAGTTATAAATACATATATAAAAGTCTGTAATCTTCCTCCCGGAATCCCTGTGTAAGGCAGTCAAAAGCAATACCTTTTTCACAGATGTCTTACCTTTTAATAGGATAAGACAATTACAAGTTTCGTTAATTTTCACTTAGCGGTGGAAATGGACACATAATCACGGACAGATGGACGGACCTGACTTAGGGATAACTTGTTCATTGCTATCTACCCAATTATAAAATACATCCATATATAGTTTTCAATTCAAGTTAATCCCCTGTGTAAAACCAGAGACATATACAAGTATATACTATATGTCACTGGAGTAACTGTTCACTGGATCAAGTAGTTAATTGGCTGTATGTTCTGGATAACCTATTTCTTCTATTAATAATTTACGACCACTCACACACCTACTTATCTACTAGAGGATACTTTTTAACAAGGACCATCAATCATCTTTTCTACAACTTCGGCTATTGAAAATTTATTTCAGTAAATAAATGAAAATTGTATGCTGCAATAGTAGTGTGAGACAGAAGAAAATAGAAGAGATGGAAAAACACAACACTGCTTTCAGCAGGTGTAAACAATGCGCACACAAATATAAAACTGATAGTGGATATAAAATGGTTTATTATTTCCTATCAGAAGCCATTGGTCATGAAAGGTTTACATGCAAGTATGGTAGGATGATAATATATATCTATATATATATATATATATATATATATATATATATATATATATATATATCTATATATATATATAGTTTGACGAACATTGCAAAGCAAACGTACATATAAAAATATGAGAAAGAGAACTCTCAGAATATAAATAAGGAAACTCAGAATTATAAGAATGAACATATGAAACAGAGAGATAAAGAAATTAGGAGATTGGTTGATGGTTGATTGGGGTTTAAAGGTGCACCAGCACTCTAAGGCTATATAGCGCCATAAAAAGGTTAGATGAGAAATGATTTATGTATGAGAAGTGGTACGCAATCAACGTGCGATAAAAGTACAAAAACAAAACAATGAGGTAGTGAGAGTAATATATGAAGGTTCCCGATCAACGGGGAATGTAAATGGAATGTATAAAGGGTAATTGGATCATAAACTATATTTAGGGTGATTTACAGTACACATGTTGGTTAAAACTATCAGAAGTAAGTAGGTTGTACATGAGTTATATTTTAGAATAAATGTTAACTTCTTTCAAGAAATTTAAAATGAAGGCACATTTACTGTATCAAAAAGCTCCTTTATGTGCTGAACATTGTAGTAACGATCGCGTATAGGTTCGAAATCGAAACAATCTATCAGGAAGTGCTTCACGGTAAAGGCTTCGTTGCAGGAAATGCACTCGGGTGGGTCGTTGAATTACCTTGTACTGTACAAACAGAAGTCTCATTTCCTCTTGTAATGAGAATAATGACTCTCAGTTGAGTATAGGACCAGATTTACCGGTGGCAAAAGACGTACGACTGATTGCTCTTGACGTGTACGACTAGAAGCAATTTTTAGTCCTTAAGGAATTATGTTGAAGACTTGTTGTTAGAGTTAAAGAATATCAACACTTCCTCCGAACAACTGGAAATGGATTGCATTGATATAATTAAAATTACTATGGAAACTATTTTGATACTTGTAACTACACAATTTTGGGCATCGTCAATGATATCTTTAATATACACAGACAAAATAATTCGTACTTTACAACATTTCTATGTCACAACACGGTAGAGCTGAAACATATATCAAAGTATTTCCTTTTTATGTCCTTCATTAAACATTTAGAGAATAATTATTTTGTATGCAGTCTCGAGACACTTTTGCTTCAAAGTAATTCTTGCATTGGTCCTGGGTTCAAACTGTAGGAACAGTCAAAAGTTTCAAAATAGGCAAAACACTTTTCAGCAGCAGGTTTCCCATGCAGTAAGCTAATTTGAAGGGACACTCTGTCATTAGATACCTCAGATGGTTAGAAATGAATGTAAGACTACCGACTTCAGCGCTTCCCGACGATAGCTCAGATATGTTAATACGTTATATTAGATAACTGACTGAAGACTGACCTATCTACAGCTATCTCTCATTTAGCTTTCAAAATGGGCCTATCTGTGGAAGAATATACTGCAGCTGTTCTTGCATTGAATCTAGTCGTATACCCGACTGCATACAAAAGGTATTTATGCAATCGACCCCAAAATGACTACAAAGACTTCCTTCCATTCGTGCTTCAATAATTGTAATCATTATTTTCTCAACTCACGCCAAGTTAGGCAAGCAATATCTATGCAGTTTTGTATTCCAGAGATGACCTGTGGTTCTGAGAACTTCTCATATTTCACTTTAGGTACATACATGTTAACTGTAGCGTACTAACGTGGCGGGGGGAGGGGGGGCGAACGGGTCGATTGCCCGGGGCGCCAGAGGTCTTGGGCGCCAAAACAGCAGATACAAATTCGGGCCTCGTATTGGCCCTTTGGGCCATCATTAACGCCCCGGGTGCCATTTACCCTTAGTACGCCACTGCATGTGATACACTCCGTCGAGAAACATTTATTGCAAGATTATAAATACAATTTTAAACTCGGGTGAGGGAGGCGTCTTACTTCTAAAGCAACAATCTGATTGGAAATTTTGGCCAATAACTTTGACATTTTCATTTTTTTTTTAAATTTAACTGTTAGAATATATGCAAAACAATTTAATAAAATTGATCTTTACGAATGCAACAGTGATTTATTTGAGGAAGTGTATTTTACCAAGCCCAAAAATAGCAAGAAAGCTTCATTTTTTATGAGTATGGCAAGTAAGTCCTTGTGTCTGGCTCTTGCATTTTTTACCTATGGCATGACACAACGCTCCATTTCAAGTTCTGTCATGTGAGACAAGTTCTACTCTGGAGCAAACTACACTGGAAGAAATAGAAACAAACTTTATATGTATGCTTCAGTGTTCCTACACACACAGAACCTACAAATTTATTAAATCGGTGCAACATCTGTCATTTCTAGAAGATATTACAACACTAATATAGCCGATGATCTGTTATTGCAGGTCTATGGTAGTATCTAAGAAAATAATAAATTCTTTTTTATCTGATTTTTCCTGGAAATTTGCTAACCAGTGAAGAATATTACTTGTATTCAACAGAAAGCAGCATTTAAGTCTAAACAGAAAATAAAATATTTGTTGAGTTCAGAACTCTAGATTTTGCGTAAGATGATAAAGCAAACATTAGTGGTTCTTCCGGTTTGGGATACTTCACTTGTACTTTCTTTCAAGTTCAATTATTTAAAGAAAATGCAACATAACATATGCCACTGCTTTTATTATGATGTTTAGATTGATGCCTAACACAAGTAAGATAGCCTTGGCGCATCTTCACTTATAACTAATGCACTGTATTTTAAAAAAGGATAAGAAATGATGGAAATATATTAAGAATTTAGTTAGTGTAGTGATGCTTGAAATGCTAAAAAGTAAACTTCTTCTCGCAGAAGGGACTAAAACTGTTATTCAAATAAAAGGGTGTTACCATAGCTGCCTTAGGTACTACAATAGGTGTGAAAATATCAACAGCTACTCTGTATATTGCCAGCACTGTGAATGGTCCTGTAACTGGTGGCAGTAGTGTAGCTGCCCCATTATGAGGCAAATATGAGTAGTTCATTTACAAAATTAAAAAGGTCCTAATAAATATTGGTAATTATTTGTTTGGTATATCTTTAAAAACATGCAGCAGCAGCATTACCTGTAATTAATGGTAGAGTGATTAGGTGCTTGCTTAAGGGTGCTGGAAGAATTGTTTGTTCTATGTTAAACACGTTTTTTGTTTATTTGTTTTGCCATTAATATGTTTGTTACTAGCATTTTTGATCAAAGGTGTACAAGCCCTATAACATATATAGTGGTTCGTCAACAAAGTTGCGGTCTTTCTTGCAAACAACGTAACCTACTTCAAGCAATAAACTATAGCTGTTCATGCAACCATTAGTCTCAATATAAATGATTATTTATTTCGTGATAAAAATTTGTTGCCTTTTGCGTTTCTAAATTGTTGTTTTGTCCCTTGAACGTCCAAAAATCGGATGACATAAGTACATATAAATGTAGAAATGTCGTCATTATAATTTTTCTTCTTGAAATAATGTTACCCTCTGCCTTCTTTTTTCATCTGTAGATTTTCCTATGGAATACTGCTCTTTGTTACCCTGGTATTCATATTATTATTATTATTATTATTATTATTATTATTATTATTATTATTATTATTATTATTATCATCATCATTATATATATATATATATATATATATATATATATATATATATATATATATATATATATATATATATATACGAATAAATATTATCTTACAACGTATTCTACGGAGATTCGAACCCGGATCCGCGGGTTACGACACTCATCGCCTTCTGTGTAAGCACCATCCCCTATACCATCTCGACCATGCTCACATCACCTAAAAATGATGCTAAAAAGGCGGTGGTATAGGCATTCGCGCATAGCAGACATACCCACATGTCGACCCAGTATTTAATTCTCATCTAAGTACACAGTCCATCTGGATTCCAATATCAGATATCAAGGTATATAGACGTTATTATACAGAATTACAAATATACACCAAACAGAGAGCTATCCATGGATAGGATCCAGGAATAGCACTTTCCGCTCTGTTTGGTGTATATTTGTAATTCTCTCTCTCTCTCTCTCTCTCTCTCTCTCTCTCTCTCTCTCTCTCTATATATATATATATATATATATATATATATATATATATATATATATATATACATACATACATACATACATACATACATACATACATACATACATACATACATATACGACTATACTACACATTTTCATCACCACATCACTCAGTAAGGAAAGATACAATCACTACGAACAGCATATTCCAATTCTACTTTTGAATCTGTTATGTATTGTTGGAATTTTACCATGATACTTTTATCTGCGTTGTAACCTTGCTGTCCGAAAATTAATAGGTCCATTACCTTTTTAACAGTGCATGATACTGTCAAAACAGACTGTGTAATAAATGTTTTGTTTTGTACCTGTGCTTCTAAAATACAAATCACATATGACATAATGCTTTGATGTCACCTTGAAATACCTTCATATATTAAACCATTTCTATCTTGCAGAAGAACGCATGTCCAGCAAGTGGATTCGTCTTTGTCTGCCACATACTACATTTGTACAGCTTACAGTGTTCTCCAGTATTCAACATTACCCAATTAAGAGTTGTAATGTATATTATAAGCAGCTAATTAAACAGCATGTGTAAGCTACTTAAAACCTTGGTGTGCAGTTTGTTTTTCTGGTCAATTATCTATCAAGTTTTTGTTTTCTTCCCTTTAGACATCTCGACTCATGGTAAGGTGGAATTTTGAAACGGTTGCTGATCAAATTAAATTGTTTAATATCGATGCTAGTGTTATTGATTAAAATGTATCAACATCGATGTAAAGGTATTTTACATTCAGGCAAATATTTTTGTTTGTGTGTGGAAATAAACATGAAGTACATATATTGATTTGACTAATTCTGGTACATTTTTATATATCAAGTGCATTAAAAGAAATACAACAACCAGATATTGCCAACCACAATGACCGGTTTAGGTGACTCTGCCAAAGTTTAGTTTCAAATTGAGATCTGTATGATTTCATAGAGTCACCACTGTAAAATTTCAAAGTGTAGTTATCAAAAATGTTCAACATTTTGGATGTGAAAAATAGAGTTTTAGTGTAATATATTTGTATTTCGTTAAATGCATTTGCCATGTTAACTTTGTTAAGGCGAATTAACCAATTAATGCATTAAACTGAGTAACAAGATGATGGTAAGATGCTCTTTTTTTTTTTGTTTTTTTTTTTTTTTGCTTGTAAGTGCACAGTTGAATGTCTTATACCCAAGGCGAACCTCTTCATATGACACGAGGTATCCGGAAATCAGAACACATTCAAAGTTGATTCTGTTACTTTACTTTTGGACTGGAGTTCTCTAATATTGCCGAAGTTTCCTTAGGGTATACAGAATCAATACAGTGTCTTCATCTATGAGTAAGCCTAATTAAGTCCATTTTCCAAGGAAAAAGTGTTAGCTTTTGCTAAATAAATAGTTTGCAGGAAATCGGGTTTTCTAATGTAAATAAGTGAGACCCTATTTACTGTTTATCTATATTCACATGTATTTCTCTGTTGCTTTTTCTCAAGAATCATGTGATTTCTCCCATTGTCACAGCGGATTAATCTCTTCTCTTTTTTAGACACAAGTTTTACATCAGTGGTATTTTGATTCCGTTTTTCCATTTCTTCTATCAGTTTTTCTCTGTTGCATTTGTAATATTTTAGAACTACTGAGTGTGCTTCACGCGCATGAATCCTATATGACTGTGCCATTTAATTGTAGTAGTTTAATTTTAATAACTACTAGATGTAAAATTAAAGTTCTGTGAAAACAAAATATTCAAAATCTGTATCTCTACACACTGTGAAAGGTTTATTGGATTTTATTTCATCTACATAGTGTAAAGTTCTCCCCATATCAGCTGATTTTGGTTAATATTGTGGTAATTCTTTGTGACTGAAGATCTTATGAATATGTTAAATTGTGCATGGTAAACATTTTGTCCGGGTAAAATCCATATTGACTGAGTATTTGTGTAAATCGAAGCTATGCATACCTTCCATGAAATTTGAAAGAAGTTTAAATGCCCTTGTGATTGAAACATCTATATGATTTTCATTAATCTTTATGTTGTTTTTCGTCGTTTCTAACTGTAGTGAAAATCAACTTCATATTATTCAACGTTATCTCTATTTATTTCTTCGGTGGTCTTTCGTTACCCAGCTAGGTCATTGTATATCTTGTAGTCGCCTTATCATGATTTTCATGTGTACTATTTTGGTATTTAACTGAGATGATTTTGGATCAACTTTCTTTATTCTCATTGGTGTCGTAATCAGTGCAAATCTGCATTAGGTGCATGTTTTAATTCCTTCAATTTTATTGAGTTGTTTCTTCTCCATGTCACATTCTAGAAACTCGTTATCTTTCAAAAAGTCAAAGTTGTCTAGGTCCTTATTTCTGCTATTTATGAACTCTTCTTCGGACGTCTCTAATGTAGAGGTGTGTCTCTGACACATCATTTAGCTTAATGGAATATTTTCTGCTGGTTTTAACTTTTAAACGATTCATTATATTCTTTCCTTTTCACAAGTAGATAGTTGTTTCGTCTATTCTTTGGTCTTCAAAATCATTCAATTTTTTATGATATCTTGTTTGCCTTAGATCATTGACTTTTCTTCATAAAACATTCAGTCTATATCCTGGCTTCAAGAGTTTTAGTTTGCAAAGTACATGATAAAATTATGTGCCTGATTTTCAAACTATCCTCGGAAAATTTAGGAAGGTAGCCCATTGCAAATATTGTTTTATATATTGAAATTCTGTTTCGAACTTTTAAATTTAGGCGTTCCAAATGTATCAGTTGTCAAATAACTGAACAGATTGATGTATACTTTTGATGTTTTCTTCCATCTCCCTAACTAGATTTATGCCCACTATTGTGCGAGAAGTTTTATTATATTCCTCAATTAGCTTTAGTAAAACGTCAATACATTAAGGTGTTTCATTTTTTCGTAACATATTTCCACATTCCAGTTATCAGACTTCCATTAAACAGTTCCAGTACAGATGCTTTTGTGTCCAAGTAAGTTGCAAATATTTTATGTTCTCTTTCTTAAACAAATCGTTAACATTTTTTTTTCAGAACTTTTTTCTCTCATCAAACTGTATCATTTTAGGCCTTTTCCCTTTGCAGATTTATCTGAAAACATTGTATATATCATGTCTCTTTTTCGTTTTTACTTTTTCAGGTCAATCACATTTTGAGAAGACATTTAACGCTGCCAAATGTATTGGTATCTATCTGCGCCTATTTTGTATGCTTGCATGTCACCAATGTATGCCTGCCACTAGTCATTCATGCGACTTACATAAACTCCTTTGCATGGAAAAGTTTTTCTCCCTTGCTTGTGTAATGTGTAGCTAGATTGATCAGTTAACCGTTCTTTCAATTATTTCATCTGGTACGTTAATTTTTTCCATATATATATATATATATATATATATATATATATATATATATATATATATATATATATATATCTGGGGATGTAAGCAAGCAAATTGGTATTTCGGAATCATAGTAAATATGTCTCAGACAATCTTCTTTGTCAGCCATTTGTAACAGTTTAGAAACATTTGGAGTATACTTTACGTATGACACAGTGCCTTTTTGTTGTTATGAACAAGCCAGGAATCCTTCCGCATTAGGAATTTTTGTTTTTAGCAATTTGCAACGTTTCGTCAATACTTTCAAACATATAAATGTTTTCAAATTTGTTTTAAATTTTGCCTCTTTCCCATCATTCAATCTAAAACAGCTACTTCATATACTCAGTCACTGTGTGCTCGTTTAAATCGAACTTTGTTCTCAATCAATTATATTTGTTTTTGTCGATTCTTTATCGATTGACCTGGTAAAATTGACTAGATCTTCAAATTATACCGTACATTTAGCAGCATAAAAATTCGTATATTTATCAACATAAAAAATGTAATTCATGCCGAACTGTTTTAACTATGCTGCTATCAGGGTTGATTATGTTTATCTCGCTGTTATAATTGTTAAAGTTAATCTGTAAATCTGCATATTTTCTAAAACATCTAAGAATATTTTCTTTACTTGAAATCGACAAATCCATATTTGTATTAATTGTATTTATTTTCTAAGGCAACAGAATGTGATCTTCGCCAACTGGAAAAAAATTTCCATTTCGTCCACATAAATAAATCGCTAAGAACAAGTTGTAAGAGAACGAATACATGCTATAACTCGTTATCTTTGTCGATCTCAATGTCTGCCAACTACGTCAATGATTTTGATATATTATGCAATAATTTATTTTGGTGGTGGGGTTACCCTGCCTATCTCGGACCCTGACCACCTTCCCGATAGTTATTACCGCCTCATTACATACAGAAGCTTTGAGTTTGAATACCCCATATCAGTAAAGTGTGAATTAACCCGACAAGAACACTGAATAATATCAATTAAGTGTCATTATTGTTGTCACCATAGGTGTCTCAACTTTTTTTATCACATCTAATTCATTATTGGTTTCAATTTACCTGGTGAACAGATGTTCTACCGTTAACGTTTATCGCGTACCAAATGGAAAAATGAACCCATTCCAAAATTATGGTTGAAAAATATAACCCCGTTTCAAACAAATCTTGGCTCCTTAGACCCGACTGTCGGAACTGCCATACTACAACTTATATAGCGAATGATTCCACCCCCCCCCCCTCCCCCCGCGGGACATATTCTGTATATTTCAAGCATTCTTCAATTACAATCTTCTTATTCACAATTTGAAAACATCCCTTCATTATACGAAACGATCACGCGTTACTGATTTGTTCACCATACATTTTTCGATTTGAATGGTTGTTAAATGTCAATCCTTTGACGAACCGAACATTGTCATTATAAGCAAAGGAGCACGTATCTTGTGCGTCTGTCTCAACAGAACCCAAACCGCGATCCTGATTGTAAACTTCAAAACACCCTGCCGTGTATACATTCTTGCACTCCACTTGTATAATTATTTCGTATGGGCCATCGTTCTTTGTCAAAGGTATAGGGCTTCTTAATAAAATATATTTTGAACTTATATGTTGATAAGTTTTGCGATAGCTGCGATTGGTATTCAATTTTGGAATACTGATTGTTGCTGAAAAAACAAGGTCATCGCGTCCCACGGTGGAATATCCTTGTGTTATATTTGCTTCGTAACGTACCCAGGTCAGAACGATGTCCTTATGGCAGCTTATAGTAATACTAGTTTTTATATTTGAAAGTCTTTTAGTGAAGCCTGATTCTGTTGTAACCACGTTACAGTTACACTTTCTAGGAGCCCGAGGTATGATTGAAGTACAGATCCCTTTCTGTGATGATGGAGACCCCATATGATGATATATCGCTAGCTCTTCCTCCTGTGTCAGAAAACCAGCTTTTGCTACATGTTCCGTAAAATTTGAAAGAGATAATGTCGGGAGCCGAAGATAGAAAAATGTATCACCAAGAGCCCTTCTCTTATGGATGCCATCCGACACAATTCCTTGCTCTGTGCATTTCGTCGCCGCCCACTCGAAAATCTTTTCAACGATTTTCATTTCGTCTACATAAAATGTGTCACCACTCAATATTAACTTTAATGTTTCATTTGGCAAGTCCATAAATACAGGTGTTTCTAAAATTTCAGCAGCGTTGTCATCTATAAAACGAAGTGCCCTTCTCTTAAGTTTGTCCAGATTGTAAAATACAGCATACTGTAGGATTTCACATGCGTTGTCCACCACGATGGAATTGCAAAGGACATCAGAGCACCTCTTTAGGAGAAAACCCACCTGGTATTTATGTGCTGCCTCAAGAACTAGCTTGGAAGAATCTTCGTCTAAATCTTCATCGTCTCTGTACAAATAACTGTCAATGAAGTAAGAAACAAATGTACAGGACTGGATATTCGGGCACTATTGCATGACGAAGTGAAAGGTTAGATGAATGAATTTGTTATAAAGATTAATATATTTGTAGAGTTTAGAATATATTATGTTCAAATTTGCACAATGGGTTCATGAATATATATCCCACTGATGTTAAAATGAAAAAGATGCATCTCATCACGTTTCAAGCACCAACTCAAAGACACATGAAGCTTAATATGCATTGGATACACAGATTAGACTCCGTTGCTTAACATAGTTTCAGACTTAATGTACCAGCAGTCATTTTGTCAAACTGGCTATGCTAAATTGACAACTTCAGGCCACCCTAGCCTCGCAACTGTTGACTATATAACATTTCAGATAGGGTGCTATTATCGACTTCACGCACGACGGGTCACAATAAGAGGTACGAGCCTTACATGCGGTTGTAACCTTAAAACACTGCATACTTTTCAAACAATCCCAGCACAGTCGCCTTCTATGCATTAATAACGGATACACTTTCTTCAAAAAATGCCTGAATTTGATAAATGGATCCTTTTGTATTATATTTTCATAAATGAAATTGAAATGACATCTACATCATATAAGAGACACTGTATGTTTAAAACATCGCATTCATTTAATAGAAAACGCTGAAATCTAAGTTTTCTGAATATGATTTGACACACTAAACTAAGATAATGTTGTCGACACACACAAAGTCCTTGTGGATTATATATAACTATATTGATGCGCCTTTTATAGGTCATTATGGATGATGTGATGACGTGATCGCAGTCATATTGCGAGACAGCTGGTAGACATAATTATTAGTAATATAGGGTGTTATGAGATATAAAAATTAGTTCTTAGAATGTCAATAAAATAGTATGACATCTACATCATTAAAAGGAGCACAAAGGAGCTTTCTGAAAATGCCATTATTATTAATCTGGATACCTTCAGTCTAGATTATTAAATTTGAAATGTGCCTTTACTAAGTTGTTTCGCAAACAATAGCCTCATTTCGCACAATCATACTTCGTAATTCCATACCACACATACTATTAGTAATTAAGCTAGAACACGATTGGTCAATTCGAATAGAAAAGAAAGAGCAACACAATAGTTAAATCTGTATAGCAATATACAGGCAGACATGCATGTGCGTGTGTGAGACTGTATGTAATCATGACAAAGCAGTAACATGAATTCATTTTTAAAAAGAAGAAATTCAAGATTCAGCAATACATACTCCAGTTCAGTGGACAATAATACATACATATTTAACAGTCGAAAAGACATGAAGATGACTTGGGACCTAGGGCAATAAACCGGGAAACAAATTAGGAGAAATCTATCGGGGCTACCGTGTCAATACAATCATTGAATGTGTGTTCGGTCGTGTATAATACGATTTCTTACCTTAAAAACAACTTGAATGACTCTGCTGAAATATCTTCAATATGAACTTTGTCTGTAATCTTCAACTGTCCATAAAACATGGCTTGGAAAACGGGGCTTCTAGCCGCCAGAACAAGCCTGTGGGCCTTGACCTCTACTGTATCTTCCTTGATCTTAAAAGTGAAGGTCACGTCAGTCCATAGTTCATTCTCAAACATGGTGTAGATAGACTCGGTAAGAGAAATATCGGATTGCCAGCCGATAGGAAGAGAGATTGAGTTAATCTCCATTGCTTAGCACTCAATCTGAAAGTGAATATAAATCACGATTATTACTAACGCATGTGTCTTGTATATTTTTGTCAGGGATGACTTGGAAATGTAAATACGGATGGGAACACACGTGTAGGCCGGACTTCACTGTGAATCTTATTCAGCAAAATAATATGACCAAACTTTTGCAATCGCAAAAGACAATGTACTAAATCTGCTTACTTTATAATGGAACAAAAATCACCATGTAAACGAATAGGGTGATGTAACGAAGATAATAATACTTGTTTTTTAGGATTGACCTACACTCTTCTTCCGTCATGTTACGGAAATTTTACTTGCCAGGCTGTCAAATGTTTCTTTACCAGATAACAATTTCAAGATCACACAGTTTCATGGATTTGTATGCTATCCTGTGGTTTTCTAGTTTTATGGGCATGTTCTGAGCATCCAATGTCCTTAACAAGGTAAGTCATTTTTGTGGCATCGGTCCGAGTCAAAACAACCATATACCCTTAAACTTGAACTTATTTAAGACATTCAAAGGCAAAGTAAAATGGCTTATAATAGCTGACTTAGAACAATTGCAACAATAAACGAATATGGACAAAATATTAATGGCAATAAATAATAAACATATTTATATGTATAAAATGAACTAGTGCTCAACAATAAAATCATCAGTAGATTTTGAGACGCTAGGGCGTATTTGTTTCTCATTCAGAATGTTTTATTCTACTTTCTGTTAATTTGAAGACTTCATAAACTTCGCCTTTCCTGTTCGTACCTTAAGAGACAATAAAATATTAGCACTAGAATTGAGCATAATACAAGAGAATAGTCAGACAGAACCGTTTGAACCAGTAACACAGTTATTAGTCAGAAATATGTGTTCCTAGTACAGTACTATTTACGTTTGAAATGTCGCTGTTGTATTACGTGCCAATATATGTTTACAAGTAAGAAGTTAATTAAATAAGTTCTGAATCCCGATGAAGTAATTTGGTTTGTATTAATTGTCTAATTATAAGTGTTCTATAGATGTTCTCTGTGATAAATATAACCTTCAATATCCGTCCATCCCCAGTCGAGTAGTTCGAAAGGGCAATTATTGCAATTTGTGTCTTATAGCAACAATAACAGATATCGCAATGCATTGATATCTTATATTGCTACTCTTTGATAAGCTGCTTAGGAGAATTTTGGGCCATGATAGGCTTATTATTCTCACCCCCACCCCAACCCCCTTCTGCAAGATGAAAATAAATTCATTGCGTACTCGTCGACACAAATTGTAACCTTTTGTGTTAAAATTCTAAGGTGGTCAGTCGGAGAAACATAAGTAGGACAGCTGGCTTGTAAATTAATCTTCTCTTCTTCGGTCTGGGAAGTCCAGACCCATCGCTCAAAGCAGGTTCCCTAACTGCAAGCCCATCTACAACATAATCGTTTGTTTGTCAGTTTGATGTTTAATAGCACCTCAATACGTGAGAGATTATATCGTGCCGAGGCATAGGTACTAAAGTGCTTTGTCCATTAACACACCACGGTGGCCAGAACAGCCTGGTCTGGTCATGATTCGAACCCGCACCCTTCAAGTCACGTATCTGGTACTCTAAATACTAGGCGACTATGATTATCCCATTTACAACTATATCAGCAACAATCGCATAAACAGTGATCTAAGATACCTTCATCTTTTTCAGCTGTTTCCTTTTTCTTCAGTTGTTAGATTGCCATGTAGGTAACAGATAAATGCAGTCAAGCCTGTATATAATGATCACTCATGGAACCAGATAAAAGAGGTAATTAGAGACAGGTGGTCTTAAAACACTGGTAAGAGCAGTGTAGATAGGTTGAAAGAAGGAGTATAGCATAGACAGAAAGACCCAAAATTGTCAGATACATACATCATTATGTATTGTGGCGGGTAGGTAGGTAATTAAAGTGAATGTGGATGATTTGTCTTTAGAATAGATAGACCAAATATTCAAGACTGCATATCGCTACACGCAGTATATTATAGGCCATAGGACTGGAATATAGTGGTCGCTTGATCAGGTTTGAGTGTTTATAAGTAAGTAGGAACGTACGTATATATTTATAGTTCATTGGATGTATGATTGGATACTTGCATGCTTCAAGCTCCGGATGGGGGCAAAGGTGTGTGCCAGTATGAAGATAAAAACAGACAGACTGAGAGATAGCAAGAAAGATTAATAGATAATAATTGAACTAGAATGTTATGTTTGTAATCTACCTATTCACGCGCTTCCACGTTTTGACCTTCGCCATGAAGTTTGAGCCTCGTTGGTAGGTCTCTGAGGGCAAGGACTCCCCTAAGGGCATATGTCAGAAGGGTGTGTGCATTTCTTATATAATTCCAATTTATGATTCAAGGGCTAAGTCCCTGGGAGTAGGAATGAATTTGGGGTTCAGTTCTGTGTGCTCAGTAAGAGTATATATGGTTACAGGGTGAGGATTTCAATAATTTCCAAGTTATGACTCAAGGACTAAGTCCCTAGGTGTAGGGATGGACTCCAGCGTCAATGCCGGATCTATCCATAAATGTGTTTTTTCATGCCCAGTAAATAAATAATTAGTGTTTCAGTCCCATTAGTTTAACGTTGTTGTTATTATACAGTATCCAACGGTATTGACTATAAGTTGATATAAATAGTAAACACTTCCTTCTATGGTTGACAAATACCCGCTTTCGACGAACTACTTTTGGTAACATCGAAATCAAACTTGCGATTCAACGTCCAACTCTGACCACATCCTAAACCATTCCGTCCCCAACGTATCGCTCGGGCTTACTCAAGAACTACAACTATTTGTGGAAAAGATTACGGTCGAGGCAAGAGACCTGGAACTACATACAAGTGACGCTCCATTGAAAATCAGAAAACGACCAATACCAAAGTGGCGTAGCAACGAGAAGTAAAAAGTGTTCATCGTTGGTTATATAATGTGCAGAGAGAGGCTTAGGGTAATAGAAAACATCCATGATTATCTCTGTAAACCAATTCGTTTTATACGCAAATGTGATGGCTCTGAATATGAATGTACATGTGCTTCCCTGGAGGCAAATAAAAATTACATTGAAAGACTTTCAAAAGATAAGGGGTACATACATTTACTTCGCGACGAGGCAAGAAAGTCCTGACCGACGAAACAAACATAGGCTTGAAAAAGTCAGGGAAGGGAAGGTTAGATAACGTATGTGAGGCATTCCCTAAAGAAGACGAGGTTTGGCTTCTCGAGGCAAACCCAATGGGTTTTGCAACTTCAAAAGCTCTGCTAAGTGCAGTATTTTACTTCTTAGAAAAGCGTTTGGATTATTGAATAGAGACTTCATCGCAAACTGCTTTCTGAAGAAATAACATTGGAACTAAATCCCAGTGGGGAATAATACCCAAAGTATCGTGAAAGAGACAGTACAACCATGGATGGAAGCCCAAGTGATAACTTCAGTGTTACGCAGCCGATACTTTTTTCGACTGGCGTGCAAAAAGAAAGAAATCAAATCACTCTGTTCGATGAGTTGTGCTGCCGAAACACACCAGATGCCATCAGTTACAATACCATGGATTTACTGGTGATGGTTGTCTCTGAAAATGAGGACCTTCGGAGTAGAAATACCAGTCACTCCGTCCTTAAAGCAACAGTTAGACACTCAAGTTGGAGTTCCGCCAAAAATAATTATGCTAGTCTCAAGGCACAGAAATATCTTATCAATCAGTGTACGACTCTGAACTAAGCGTATAATGAGCAGAAATCATATTATTCAATCCTGACGTACAAATCAGTTTCAAATGTGCCCGCTATATCACCAGGAAAGCACCGTCGAATTAGGACCAAGCCGCACACAAAAACCACTTTTGAGGGACCTTCGCTCGTGCATCTTTTCGCAACTGTACCCTCAAGTTTCAGTTATGTACTGCGTTAATTTCTGAATGCACTCATATTTTCCTAAAATCAATATTTTGTTTTCTTTCGTTGGCCACGTGACGTTCCATCCTTTTTAACATACGTAGTTTCGTTCACTGCTGTCGAAGCATCACCTCACGTAGGCGCGCTCTACCTAGTAGTAAAGTAGCGCGTATTACTGCGTGGTGCTTAGATGTTGTTCATGAAATTAACAACTTTAACACTGTTCAAGAAAATGTTGACATTAAGTATATAATACAAAGGCTATTTACTGAAAATTGAGAGTTAATATGCCATCTTTCGTGCCTTGTAGAATGCCCCCGCAAGCTCAGTGGATTCTGTGCTACACGACCGTGTGTCCAATATTTATAAATGCTCAGCCAATAACCTAGAATTACAGACCCTGCGTAATTATTATCACCTTAAATATGGAGAAAACTGTTAGCACGTATTATTGAAAGCGGTGTAAATTAATCTGCCTTCCGAACCAATAAAGAACGCTATTTTTGACAAAAAAACTTCAAGTCATACATCTATCTAATGACAAGACATATTCTGTAAGCAAACTTTTGCGTTTATTAGACGTAAATTGACATTGAAAATAGACCATGTGGTTCGTATGGGCGCGACTATTTTGATTTCCGGACGACAGGCAGTCACATGACTTGAAGGGCTCAAACTGGTGATCGACTTGGTACATAGCAATGACGACAAATGTCGGAGTAATATCGAGCACGAAATTATTTTGGACCAATGCCCGTTTCTGAATTTTTCGACGAAACAGGGTAAATGCCCGTCTGAAAACTGATCAGAAATTGGCAACCTTGTACACGACTTGCTGTTGAGAATGAGTACCAGATTAATACAGTGGTCTAGTCTCTAATTAATTCCACCAGATTAATTTAATTAAGTCTTGTTTGCTGCCGGTGGAGTTTCTATCACTGGTCGACATATCGACTTATGGTTTCAACGAGTGAACAGACCCCATGCCATTCGCTCCTGGCGTATGCATCTGACACTCGCGACTATCTCTTAAAAAATGACATGTAGATAAATAAGACCACCTCAATCTAATTGTGTACCTTGTGGTAGATATAGATACAAAGGAATAAATTCCTCTTGAACCAGCTAGACGTGTATTTTCAAATCTTGCGCCATCACTCTCAGAGAAAAAAGAAGACCGCTTACTGTCTATATCAACAATCGTACACCGCAAGGTTCTTATAACATCTCAAAGCAAAAACTGTCCCTTCACCAGTCGCACATTTATTTAGGAATAAAATAGAAAATCAATCAAACCCAGCAGTAACACACAGAAGAATCAATATATATTGTACAACTAATGTTTTTAAGTATTATAAATTATATGTTATATAAAAATATTTAAATACTGTCTCAATGAACATTTCCTGTTCGATTAAATGATTATCATTTTATATTGTTAGAGGGTACCTTCATCTATCAGAAAAGCATGTATAATAAAAGAAATTATTGTCACAAATGAGTAAATAAATTGTGTTTTTGTCTCATAATGACTTGTTTATTTCAGGGAACAAATATTACGTGTGAAATATATTAAGGATTCTTCTAAAACAACTGACAGAGATACATCACTGTATATGAAAATTTATAGGATTCAAACTGCTGCGCATTTTTTAGGGTCAACCATTTTATCAAATATAATACAATCTGCAGCACAAATTTTGAATAAAATAAGAATAATTAATCAATCTCTTTCAACAGCAGTCAAACGTTGACTTAAATGTTAGACAATTTTCATGAGTTTATTAAACTGTTATAAAAATTAACATAACCACTGAGATGGGTTTGTGACAAATCGTCTGTCATTGTAAAAGTTATGCATCTGTCAGAGGTTATGCTAAATATTTGTTTTGCAGTGTTCAATGCAATTGATGTGCTTTCGTCCTGCTATCAAACCTGTATAATTATATTTCGCTTATTTTTGAAAAATAGTCCACTTTTATGTATTTTATTAAAGAACTTGGTAACGTTATAAAACTTCTCCTAATAATAGGGGCTAAAGGAAGAAACCTTCCACAAATTATGTCTGTACCGAGACAGACATTACCTGGCCACAGGGCGAGACTAAGTGTACAGTATTGACGCCTCCCAAACCCATGAGAGCAGCCACCCACACTTTAAGTGAATGAGAAGACGCAAATAATCAATACAACAGTGTGACAATTAAGAAACCCAACACTACTAGTTAAAAGTAGGTCAGATGGGGCCCACAAAAAAGCAGCAAACCACTGGCTTCAACGGTAACGCATGCTAGAAACCGAATAAAGAGCGAATTAAAGATTTTAGAAGACTGGATTCTAGAAACTTCCACATTTTCATAAATATGCCTGACAATATAATACAATGGAATTGCCGAATTATAAAGACAAATATTGATGAAAAAAGTCTTCTGCTTAAAGAGCATTGTCCATTAGCTGTCTGCCTTCAGAAGACCTTTTCCAAAGAGCTAATCTAACATAATTTCATATTCTACAACTTTTCAAGAAAGACTGAAAACGCCGCTGGAGAAGTGTTCATCATCATTTCTACAGAACAAAAGTACTCACATCCAAATTAATTTCAATACTACACTACAGGAAGTAGCCCTTCGTGTTTGCATACACAACACTTGTACACAATATTATATATATCTTCCCCCAAAGCGCCCCAATCAAGCAATCTTATCTTCATCTTATTACCAGTACTTTTTATTGTACTTGTCGGCTTGAACTGCCACCATACAGATTGGGGCTGGAAAGATACGAACGAGAGAGGAAATAAAATATAAGACTTTATTTCAAAACACAATTTTTGTCTTTTTAATGACCAGTCGTATACATCCTGCTAAAAGATCCTACCTATCCTTAGATCTGACCATCTGTAATCTACCTCTTTTACTTGACTTCACTTGGGAAGCTGGTGGCGACCTCTATGGTGGTGACCACTTTCCAATATATTTACGGAGTAATACACCCAAGCCTCAGGGGATAGGCCAGAGATAGAAACCGAATAAGGCAGATTAGGAATCGTCCCACTCCCTCTACGAATCAACTCTAACAGCTGATCGTGTCGAAAACGTAGCGGATCTGATACTCTTATTTACAAACATACTTCATACGCCATGATGTTTCTGGCAGTACTATACCAAAACCTCGGGTTCTTAAACGTATCATCAAGCCGGAATATGATGTTGCTTTCAAGAACGCCATCAGGGGACGGAAAAAGTCGTTAGAAATTTCAATGCCAATTGAACAGATAAAAATCTTAATAAATACTATATATACCGAACTAAAGCTCTTCGTACAATTTGAGACAGAGCAAGCGGAAAACAAAGATATCATATGTCTGTAGGCTGAACTTTCTTCTTTTAGATCAGAATGAAATACGGTACGGTAACTAATTGGCAAAAATAAGATGCTGCACGAAACACTTGAAGAAAACTGATAAATTTGACCCTACCTTACCAAACTTTTAAAACTATTCTAAACGCTTCCGCCGTGTCAAAAACAGCAAGATATAGTTTCTTTAAATTTCAAATCTGCTAACGCTAATTATTACAAAAAATATTAACTCTCAAAGAACAACAAGACTTTCTCGATCGCGCCCATTACACTTCAACATGACCAGATGATATCCACTATCTCAAATTCTGAAACGCTTTATTAATACAGCTCTAAACTCACTGCTAAACATTTGCAATAAAATTTGGGAAACTGGCGATTTCCCACAGTCATCATGTGAAGCAACAGTGATACGAGTACACAAACCTGGAAAGGACTATACCGCTTTCCAACCATCGTCCAATAGCACTAAGAACCAAAACTTTCCTTCCGCATATTAGATGCATCAGGGAAAAATGTCAATAATTCCTTTCTTTTAAAGGGGTATAAAATAAAGATAAAGGTAAAAAAAAATTAAAACATAGGGTCAATTTTTTTATATTAACCGATTCTTTAAAACGTCCAAAATATTTCCTGGTAAATCATCAAAAATCTTCTTAATTGACTTCACATCAGAAAAAACAAATAATACAAAGTCTGCATCACTGGGTGGAATTTGATACATTCGACTAGAATGTGTTCCACTACCAATTAACGCTGGCAAGGTATGCACTCTGGTCGATCTTCTCCTTTCAGGACGTATGCATGCGTCAGCTATGCCTGTCCTATACACGATTGGCCCAGTACCACCACATCCCTGCGATTTGTTCTATATGACGAATGCCACTCTCCAGTGATGGGTTTGATATTACGAAGATTGTTTGTGGAATTGTCATCCCACATATATTGCCAAGTATATAGAACATACCAGTTTATACAATATTTGAAGTCAGCATATGGAATCTTCCATTCAGAAACGGGTGACTACGGGGAAACTTTGGCTGCTTTATCTACCCTATCAGTAACCTTAATACCAATGTGGCCAGGCAGCAAACAGGACAGAATACGTTTCCAGGTTTATCATCAAATCATGTTTTTGTAAGACTTGGGATATTAAAGGGTTGTCAAATTTAAGGTTTTGTAAGGCTTTCAGTGTTTAAAGGGTATCTAAAAAGATGAACAAACTTGTCTTTTGAGAGGTGTTGATGTAGTTCAAAGATTTATTGCTGTAATATCAGCGGTACAGTTTCAGACTTTATCCAGTAACCGGCTGGAGATGGTGCCGTGGGATGTTGCAACAGTAGCTGGAGCCATGTTTTTATCCTTCAAACAGTCTGTATACAGTGATGCATGGTTACAAAAACAGGCTCTGATTGCATTAAATTTATTCTAAAAAGAAGACGAATGGTAGACGAATTTTGAATTGACAAAAATCAATTTTGTGTACTTGTGTATGCTGGTTTTTTGTGGTCGCGGTAATAACCAAGGTGCAGATTCTGGAATAGAGAATTCTGTAGTATAGGTGAGATTGATTTTTGCAGCTTCTAGATGCAAATTCATATGCCAAAATATAAAATGAAATTTGATTCCCGAGAGTACAATGTTTAGTATTTAAGTAAAGAGTAGTTTGGTGATATTCTGAAGAGCCAGTTTCGTACGTCTAAGATAAAGTGTTGGTTCATTTGGCTCATTATGACGACTTTCTAAAGAAAGTTATAAATGCTGCTAGACGAAGTCTAAGTTCATAACTATGTATCGGATCAAGGTAAGATTTGGGAGCTGATCAGTACACAGTCGAGTTCAGACCTTACTAACGTCCTGTATCACCAGAGTGAGACCGTCTAGTCTGCTCCCCAATCTGTGGTTGCCACAACTCGTATTAAATCCAATCAGTATAGCGCTATAGTGCTGCTAGCTTGCTACAAAATTTCTTCGGCTTATTCATAAATAAAGGATCCCTTTCTAAACATGAAGCTATTTGTTCCATTATCTTGTTCACTTTCGTTAACTTAGACATCTTCTTTATTCTGCATAGTTTCGCTTCTCTGTGCCTAAATGTAAATATGTTTGTTCAACGCTTGTCACTTTGTGTGTGTCTCTGTGGATGCTCTTAATTGTCCCCTGCGGAAGACCTTGAATTATGACGAAACATAGGACAATTTAGTTATTTTCCCCGTTTCGTTTTCCAACTTTTGTGTCATTATATATATATATATATATATATATATATATATATATTATCGTGCCGAAGTACGGGAATTTCACTACGCAATGCATGCACAAAAAGTTGCAATTTAAATTCTGTAGAATAGCTTGAAAGTTAAGAAATGTACAAATCTGGATGCGTTATACTGAGAGGTTAGTATACTACCACTTCATATAATACGACACATACGATTGATCGTGGTAAGTGATTCTATCAAACCGTAATTCTTTGCTATCTAAAATATATTTAATGTTGAAAAATGATGTTGACTCTTGTATAACATAAAACAATACAAATTGAGCTTACAAAAGCAAACGTATACTAAACGAAGTGGGACTGCCATATACATGGCTGAATCAATAAAATGTTGTGATACCTCATAGTCTATTTAAACGAAGATTATGTGACAAGTCTATACAATCAAGGAGTCGATACCCACTTCTATGAAACTGCATTATAATCCCAGTATAAAAACAGTTATGAGTTATAACTATGCCTGTACAATTACGAATATACCTGTGTAATAGCTCTTCTTCGTTTCAGAATAGTATCATATAACCTTGCTGTAGAATTAGGTTGCTATAGAAAACATATCCTGGAAAGAGAGGTTTCGTGTATTATGTAATCAAACTATGACTGAAACAGAGTATAACTTCTACCTTATGTGTCCTTGGTATTGTGACTCCCGAAACAATATTTACCTAGGTACTTTTAGTTGTATCCTACAATACTCAAATTGGAATCTCTCAAGCCTTTTCAGTTAAAAGATACAGCTATTAGGCTAACTAAAATCATTTATTTTTCAATTAAATTAAGAAACAGGATACTTACTTGCTCACTTTTGACTTTTTCTCCTTGATGATTTTTTGCAGACATGTCAATGCCTTGTAAATACAGTTATTGCATATCATTTTAACACTGTTCACATCAAGGCTTTAAGCATTATGTATCAGTGATGTAGCAACCGCCCAAGCCAAACCCAGCAACTGCTAAGTGGGTGGGGTGGGGCGGGGGGGGGGGACAGGATTTCTTGCTACGCGACTTTTATGTATGTTTAAAGTTGAATAAACTATTTTGTATTCGGATTTAATATTTTTCAGTTCTATTTAGCTGATTAGGTCATTATCACAGACGTATAGGTCTTTAATTGATTGTCTCGGGTTTATTACCGCTCATTGTTATCTGGAACCGCGGCGGCTCAGAGTTTAGTGTTCCACATTTGCGACAGAAAGGGTGAGAATTCCGATCCTACCATCGGACCAGCCAGGGTCAGCTACCATGTTGTGCCCTCTGGCAAGGCACATTACTTCCAATGTCTCGGCACTGAATAACCTATTTGTGTTGCTGTGCCGTAAAACACCAAAGCAATCACCTGTGATCTAATTTAAATCCTTAAGGCAAGACTGATAAACTGCATACCTACCTTCAGTGCCTTGACGCGGATTTGTTTACATACGAATCAACACTTTATGTCCAGGGACTTTACTGTCAGCCAGGTTCGTCGAGTGCAAGTATCTACATGTAACAAGTACTAGTGCATGAATACAACGTAAAAATCTATGTAGTGCAGGATTGGGTACCTTTTGCGAGCCCGGGCGGCAAATCCCTATCCAAAATGCTTTGATGTACACCCCACCCCCACTCCCATCAGCGAGATCTTACCAAGAATGTAATATAATCCGAATATTTTCACGATGACTTACCTAACAATATTCAATGTGCGAAATATCACTCCGGAATATGGAATTGTTTGGCAGACACCAGTATAGAGTCAGCGTACACTGATAGGTTCGGTAATGCGTAATAGAAAATCAGTTTGTAATCACACGATCACGTGTTTTTCTGAAAAAGCGCCGCCCTGGATATGTCTATTCAAACGTTAATCCAGATGTCAATACGTAAGTTAAAGCGTGTAAAAATGGGGTATTTAAAAACATTGTTTGGCAGAGAAGAGATTCGATGCACAACCAAGACTTTTCTAGAATATATTAAAATTAGGAGAACAGATATATGGATAGATGGATGGAATTTGAAGGTGTTTCAAACTCGGGTTTTTTGTGGGGTGGGGGTTGGGAAACAGGCAATAGACCTTTTCTATTTGACGTTATTGGCAACAATATTGGTAGAATGATGACATATTTGATATTTATTTTATGTGGTCTTTCGAAATGGACAAAATTGCTGTCTCTCAAAAATTATTACAAAGCATACATAAATATAAAGAACACAAATAAGACTTTCCGTAAGTATCATATTTTTTATATTCGTGCTTATTTGGTTTCAGTATACCTTTTCGAAAATATATAATTTTTTATGGTTTATATATGAGACACTGCCAGATTGTCTACCATTCAGGTCAATTGAGCTGAAATTAGTCTGCTGGTAACTTTATTCGTGCACCAGTACTAGTAAGAGAACTGAATACCTATAATGCTCATTTACTATGATACCGGTAATAGTAAGAGAACTAAATACCTATATAGCTCATTTACTATCATACAGTGTGAATCATAATGAATGACTGAAGGTTATTGCATAAAGCAACTTGGTCAAGGGAAGTACATAATAAACATCATAACAATCATATAAGCAAGTACATTATCAGAAAGAAAATGTGCTGTGAGTAACATTTGGAAGATGAGTTCCACTTTGTTTTAGAATGCTCTTTACATTCTGACCTTAGTATAAGATATGTGTTTAAATAATTTAGAACTAACCCAAATATGTTTAAATTCATTGAATTATTTTCTTTGTAAAGCGAGCTTGTCAAAAAAATCTTGAGTAGCTATGTTTATAAAGCTTTCATATTAAGAAATTATTTCTCACATCCATCTTGACTGAAATTCAAATGACTTATTCTCTAAGTTTACCTGATCACTACATATATTATTGCTTGAAACATTAAGAACCAAAGCTTTTCTGACTTGCCGATATTTTGCTTGCTTTGTGGTATCGTCTACCACTGATGGAGAGATATGTCATAAATCTAGCTGGTTATTATACATCTAAATGTATTAAATCATGACTTCTATATATGGGTAGTTTCGTTCTCTATTACTTATTTTATTTGCTTAATATGTATGTACTCAAAGACTAGTTGCTCTAAAGTGAAATAAATGCTTCATCATACATAGAATAGGATGGTGGCACAGAAATCTATAAACTGGGTGAAATGCATAATTGTACATCATTACAGATCTATGTCTGCATTTTATTCAATAAGAAGAAGGCTAGAAGTGTAATAAGCATATAGTCAACGGAACATTTTTTTTTTTTTGCACAAACCACAGGAAATAATTAATTATAGTTTTCAGAGAATTTTACATCATTCAACTATATATATGAGTATTTACAATCTAATAACATCTTAGCGGTTATATTGCCTGGCATTAATTAAATCAAATCCTAAGATTAACGCTCTGCATACAAAATTACCTAGATTTCTGATAGCATGACTATGGTGAGAATTTAATAATTCAATGAATTTGTATCCACCTGGGCCAATCTTAAATCGACGATCTATTTATTTAATTCGAAGCAAAGAAACAACAAATATCAAATTTCACTTAAACAAAATGGTATGGGTCTTTATATAAGCAGTGTGTTGATGTTGATAAAGTATTCAGTTCCTAATATATGTATGGAAAGCGACGAATAAAGTTATTATTTCTAACGCTGTTTCCAGACAGGTAAAATTTTCAACTTCACTAGGCTTGCTTAATGTCAGGTGTATCAATGCTGCTTGATGTACTAACATATTAACTACTTTTGCAAATATATGGCCAAAAAATTAGCCCTGAATTTGACTAATTATGACAGGAATATATATATATATATATATATATATATATATATATATATATATATATATATATATATATATATATATATATATGTCGTAAATGCATATGAAAATTAATACCTTGAGTCTGTGCCATTTTGGAAGACATATGACCACTGATACATAAACTTGATTTAACTACTGAATGCCGCTGGTGGCCACGTTACTGTCTTCTCTCTCATATGAGTGCATGGTTCTGAAGACATACAATATCTATGATAGATTGAGTGACTTTAAGTGTCACTTTTTCAGGTAGAATTCCATGATAATCATCAAACGGGTATGGAATGACTGTTAGTGGCGTAGGCTTAGCTACTGGGTTGGAAATTTTCAAGCGCAGTTATATATATATATATATATTATATATATATATATATATATATATATATATATATATATATATATATATATATATATATATATATATATTAAAAATCTTCTTTTCGTGGCATATAACGATTGATAATTTAGTCAGGTCTGGTATAAATGTTAATGAAGCACTGAAGGCTTGTCTGTTAATATACTTCATATTGGAATTATTACGCTTTACGTCACAACCTTAAACATGCACAATAACGATACAAGAAAGTTGCTGACTCTTTTTTGTGTATGCCATTATCATTTTTTTTTTTTTTTTTGCCTGTTGCGCTACCATGTGTATATACCGAAAGAACACTTTCATATTTTATCCCTGCAAAGTTTTCTTCTGAAAAGTCATACATTTGTTGGTCAAAAACAAGTATCAACTGTAAAAAACAAATTCTAATGAACATGAAATGCTTCAAACGAGTTTTATGTCCGTATGTTTTTGATGGTATGCAAAATGCTGATGGATTAAATACGTCAGGAAGTACAACATAATTTTAAACAAAATAATTTCCTGTGATACATTTTGTATCCCTGCTATACGGAATTAATAGATTTCGCTATAATTGCAAGTCGTTCACAAGAGAAAGGTAAACACGTTTACTTCTGATTTGTATGTTCTCTTTAAAGGCGATATTTTCCAACAGAGATACGTGTACGTCATTTATCATTTATGAAATGAAACATTGTACTTGATCACACAGCATAAAAATGCCTGGTTTGTTTGTGAGCTATCGAAAGAGAAAGAGGTACACATTTTTACTCTTCTATTGTACTTACAACGTCCTTCAGTGCCCACGACCTATATATTTGCTGGTTCTATTTAAAACATCAAAATGAAAGCATTGATAGAGAAACAAACACAGGTGGGATTCCAGATAAAGTGACAAGTTAGTAAACAGACTGTATCACAACTTATCTATCAGTCATAAATGTATTATAATAATACTACATTGTAGTATTATATAGTATATGTATGACTAATAGATAAGATGTAAGCAACGATACGAGCCCCTGTGTACAAGTCCATGCAAATGCTCTTATTATGTACAAAAAGATATGATAGCTCTCGAAAGGGGTATACATTTTTACACTTCAGAGTGGTAACTATGTCACAAATAATACCTCTCCTGGACAGTTTTCATATTATTTCTCTCGATCGATCAATCAATCGATCAACGGTAAAACATGCAAGTACTACTCAAATTGATAGTTATAAATACGATTAATGACATTTTAAACCCATCATACACTTTTATGCAATACTAATCATGCTTAAAAGAAAATAGCAATGCCATTCGACAAGCATGCAGTTTTATACCAAGGCTTTATATTTTCATTTGCAGCGCATAGGGTTATCCATACCTCCTTCCCAATAAATTCCCCGCGAGCGCTTGGATGCTGAATAGGTCCGATGCGGTCTCCTGCATGTCGTAAGAGGCGATTAATGGAAGAATGGGCCGCAGTGGTTCATTGTTTAGCTGACTGTTTTTGCGTCCCGGAATCGTGACAGAAAGGTGCAAGTTCTAATCCTATATTGAGATTAGTCCGGGTTAGCTATCGTGTTGTGTCATTCGACAAGCACTTTACTCTATAACCTACCTATTAGTTTTGATGTATTGTTGTGAACTTGGTCATATGTAACAGCAAAGGGAGACTATTCCGCAACGCATGACATGCGACCTTGACCTTGGAAATGGTGTCATTATATTTTCAGTAATAAATTTGAAGATTTATAAATAAAGAAAGACTGCATGGTTTATAATTTTTTTTTCTTCATAAAACATCTAGAATTTAAATACTAAGGGACTATCCCGCATCATAGGACATGCAACCTTGACCTTGGAAATTGTGCCACACTGAATTTTCTGATATTGGATTCAAAATGATATGTTCTGGATTACTTTGGAACTACCGTCCTTACAGTTATGCTACCATGGCGGACGGATGATTAGCATTAATTCTTTTAGCTAAGGTACGATTTGTAAAAATAATTTTAATGGCTAATATTTATATTGAACCCCACCCACCTAGAGAATTCGTTGCCAACCTTGCCTTTTTACACACACACACACACACACACACACACACACACATATATATATATATATATATATATATATATATATATATATATATATATATATATATATATATATATATATATATATATATATCGGATTTATTTTTCTTTTTTCTCAGACACATTGTGACATTTCTTGCATATATATATATATGTATATATATATATATATATATATAAATATTTATATTTATATATATATATATACCGACAGAAAGCTTGTTTTGTGTTATTGTATATATATATATATATATATATATATATGTGTGTGTGTGTGTGTGTGTGTGTGTGTGTGTGTGTGTGTGTGTGTGTTGTAATATTTTCTAATTCAAAGAATTTATTTTTCAGCTTCCAAACACCATATAAAATTGATAGCAAAATTGTCAGTATGTTACAAGTATGGCTACCGATCACGGCATGCCGAAAGAGTCTGTTTTTACTACATTGTGCGAGGCAATCTATTTGGAATTATACAAGTATTCCATATCGGCCTTAACATATTTACATGACAAGTAAAATTGACTGAAAGAAAACAAAATGACAGCTAAATAAGCTAAAATACATTATTAAATATTAACTTAAAAACTAATTATAACTTATGGCATCATTACATGTGCCAGTTAAATTGGATATATCAATCACAAAAATCGGGGACGTATTAGAAATATGTCATTAAAGTGTTAAGAGACGTGGTTTAATGCATAAACAAATGGGTTATGTCAAGCAAATTCCCGCTATAATACCTGATTGTAGTGCTCACATATGATATACTGTACACAGATCAGCACTAATCTGATAGGGCGTACGAGCTCTGCACAAACGTATACATTTTGTGAACACAACATGGAATGGCTCAGAAACTGGGTACAGAGCTCGACGAACATGATAACAACACTACTCTAAGCATCAATTGCAAGTTGCACATGTATATACCACTCAGATTAAGCTTCTCCAAAGTGAACGTACAACTCGTAATGTAACTTTGTTGTTTGTAATTATAACTTGTAATGCAACTTTGTTGTTTATAATTACAACTTGTAATGCAACTTTGTTGTTTGTAATTATAATATGTAATGGAACTTGGTTGATGATGTTGTCAAATTTCTCCATTAGTGGTAGTTCACTTTCCTAAAATCGTTCAAATGAATCGATGCATTCATATAGGTAAATATCTTTTCTCAAACATTTTTGTTCCATTTTCTCGAAATGTGTTATTGTTTCTGTGAATAACCAGTTGCTCTAGTGATTGACCCATAAAGCGATATCTATCTAGAAATCTTATTACAAAAACTTTTTGGGTGCTTCTGCTTTCTTTCTTTTTGTCTTCGTCGTTCCTATACCTGAGTTCCAATTGCAAGTCACAGGCAGCGAGTGATACCTGTAGGAATAATATACTTTGGCCTACTCTTCCCTATACGTTTTCTGCTGGCTTGCCTCGGTTGTTTTGCGAGTGTAGCATGGAAGGGTCGCCGGCTTCTGGTATTTCGATTTTTGTGAGTGGTCCATGCGGCTGGCGAGAGCTCCCAAAGCCTTGTTTTCGCACTTTTCTCGTTACACAACAATTGATGGCATGCGCGGTCGGCTCGTCAAGACCTGCGTGAACCCAAGGGACAACAAAAATAGAAACGGCCGGCATAGCCCTCCACTCCCCCCGCCCCCTCCCACCCATGACCCATGAGGCCGGCTTAAAACGTGCTTTGCTTACACTAGTTGGTGCCCTCATTAACTTTTGGTCATACAGCCACATGACAATCTTTTTGTATTCATTTAAGGCACATGCGAACTTTCCTTCAGAGGTTTAACTGTTAATTAATGCATAATAAAGTTTAATACGAAGGTCATCAAATTAAATTTTTTCAATGAACGTGTCAGTGTTCTGAAGTTTCGACAGGCATCTGTTTGCAAGCCTAAACTTACGTTTTTGCCTGCGAGTTAGTACTGAATTGCCTTGATTAAGGGCAAATTCATTTTTATAAGCAAATAGCTCTTTCTGTGTTCTTGGTTCAACTTTAACGTCTAGCCGACTCAGCCCGGTTTATAGTTTTTATCATACTCATTGTAATTATATATCCACATCGGCTGATCTATTGTGTTTTCTTTTTTAAAAATGAATATTTAAATCGAACGCTAGGAAAAATATAGGGTGTTCCAACAAAGAAATCACAAGTAACCTTAACTGAAAATGCTCTCGATAACCCCAGTGCTCGATGTCCCTCTGCTTTGCATCATTGTTCCACCCCAATCTGAACCGGTACGTGTCAACCATAAGGAGGCGCAGATTGACTCGCACCAGTAGCTTGTAATCCTTGTCAATGTCATGCACTTTTTGTGCAAGCTACACCAATACTCCGTTTTTCTCTTCGAATTCAGGATTAGCAGGCTGGACAAATGAAATGCGTTCCTTGCTTATATCTGGTCGCTCCCCCCCCCCCCCAATGTTTCTTTTTTTTTTTTTGGTGGGATCCTTTAAGCTAAGCATAGTGCGAGTTCTAGTTGCAAAAGCCGAAGATGGATAGAGCTGCTGAAAATTCCGACGCTTGTGCGTTGACGTTGAGGTCCTCACACCAGACGGTGCCTCCAGTGGCAAACATAGATGCACAGATAGATGTAAAGCTTTCGTGTGAGATGCTAGCTGGAACCGCGGGAACGGCAGATGATAACTGCTGTTATTATCCGTACGACTCCGTTTATACCGATTGAAAGCTTTGCCCACATTCCGTCATCACGATTTCTTTGTAAGTTAATGAAGTACATACCGATAATAACCAGACGTATTTATTGCGGTAATTCCGCTGACAGACGTGATACTATCGGCCATTATGTACACGACCTTTAAAGCGGCACCAGTGCCTGCGCTTGCGCTGGCTGTATTAGCACTGCCTGCCTCATAGCCAAGAGTTTCAGCATCTGTGGCGACATTAACCAGGGGCGACGGTCCAAATGCGCTTGCAGCGCTGTTACTAAAGAAGCCAGGACCGGGTAGACTCATAGTGTGTTAGTACCTTTTGTAGCACTTTGCTTTGATTTCAAGGGTGATGATGCGCTCCAGCATCTTTCTTTTAAGATGCGTATCGAGAGCTCCTGAATGCCACCGTCACGCAGTCTACACCAACGTGGCGGTCCATAGGAGATAGTACGCACACACCCACCAAACTCACCACCCACACGAATAACGTGTATCAGGGTGCTGTTTTTCCAATCAACAATATTTCCAGTTGAGTTTATCTGTTCGAGATGGACATAAAGCCGCAGGATGTTGATAAACGCTATGACGCTGGGTGCAGTATGAGTGCCTGCTCAGTAACACCCGGGTAATTCGAATCCCAAGATGGGGCCGAACGAGTTCAGGTAGAGCTGATAGTTTGAGTTAGTGTTAACTCGCCCAGTCGCCTTGGCGAAGACGGCATTCATTCCAGGAATGGAAGCCTGCATTTGATTACTAGCATATTAGTGTAGTAATATTCATCAGGAATGGTGACTCCTACCGCTGGGCTGGTTGTGGTCGAGCACACAACAAATCTGTTGTCAGCAAGCGTAGCCGAAACGTTGTACAATCCTGGCTTGAACGAAATCTCTCGTAGCCCTACAGGGTATTGCCACAAGAATTTCGCTTCAACAGCAAAGCAAAATATTGCGCCGGCGGCGTTTTTAACTGCATTGATGAGGAGAGAGCAAACCTTACCGAAGCGTTCATCATCCCCGACGTGTTTGTACGAGATGGTGTTTCGTTTAAAATCAGGTTAATTGACTTAACTAACAAGTAAGTGCTTTCTTCTGTCCGGTCACAGGAGATTGTAAACCGTTGGTCAAGCAGCCCGATGAAGTTTTGGCAAAATCAGATGAAATTTACCTTTTGGTGTGCGATCCCCAGTTGCGGGGTTGGTGCTAGCGACCATCTTTTCATGCCAACAATTAAAACGTCAGCATTGTGTGAAACGCAGATGTGCTGCTTTTACCTGTTCCATATTTACTGCAAGACGGAAAAAAAGACACTCAACCAGATGCGGTGCGTCCTTACGCTCCTAAAAGGGTGAGACGTATTTAACCATGCTATCAACATGGATACCTACTAGATCTTTTTTGAGGAAACCACCACGCTTTCTATACGCGACGATTGCGCCTTTCTTTGCTGGCATCTGTCATAAGGAAACGGCCCTTACTAAGCTCACATATGTCAGCCGCCACGCCGGCATTAGTATTTGGGTCATAACACAAAAGTATAACGCCGGTGTCCGTGACTTTCACGAGCAGATCTTGTGGATAGCACTCTTTTACTGCAAAGACAAAGACTAATTTAGGCATACGCTAAGAGAAAACGATATTACTGAAGCTAAGCATCGAGCAGTTCCCCTATGAGTTTCTCAGAATTGAGAGTTTTGGTAAGTTACTTCTGCGCACAGACTCACATGTGTCCTACCAGTTTGCTGTCGCCGCTCTGCACTTGTGCTAGCTTGCGGAACGCAGGTAATGTGGTCGCTTGATATTTTGTACGTCACCAGCCACGCTATAACACTTGAGACCTTAATCTATATTATCTATAAGCTATTTAGAGTTAAGCTCAACCAACCACATCCAGAACTTCATAACAACCATGAAGGTTGCTGCAAGTGACACTGATTTGACGAGATACTATATCGGCTGACAGTCCAAGCGAGAGAAACGAACAAACCGGCAGTCAGAACGAGGGCCTCTCACGCCCTGGTTCAGAGCCTGTGATAGCCTGTCCGATTTGGTGGCTTCTGGATCAGCGAAAGAATACATAGACCTATGATATACGACGCTAAACTTGGATCATGTCTGCTTGGACTGTAAACACGTTCTATATAAAGACAACCGCTAACGTCTTACGAGTGACTCAAAAAGTATTCCAATCATCCTGACCTCTTTGTCAAACATCAGCAACCACCTTTACTTTAGGTACGGTGCAGTACTAGCACCCATTACAGCTGGCATGATTACATATAGAAAGGTCAACTTTGAAAAGAAACAATGACACGACATTATAAGCACACCGGATGATGAATACGTCAGAACGAGCGACAAAGGATGCGTCTTTATACAAATCTCAGGAAGTTACAGAGGTCACCAAGATTAAACAACCAGGTAGAGTTGCTGCTCGCAAAAGACTTGCCGCGGTAATGAAACAACGCCGGGATGCCATTTTATGTTCTTTGAGGTGGCCTAGCTTTGGTAGCTGGCCTTTTTTACATCTCATCCCGAGCGCTAGCGCAAGTTGGGGGAACGCAGGTGCTAGAGCAGCCAGCACAAGTGCGAAAAGCAACGTCTGGGGATCCGTCTGAACGACAAGCACTGGAGGTCCCCGCAGCCTCTATTAGAGATACGTATGACTCCTTTTATATGGAATAGAAGTGTGTGTTGAGCTTGCCGTTGAAACAAAATAATATAAACTTCTTAATAGCGGAACACAGGTGCAAAATGTCTATACCGCCATACGCCAAGGACCTAGGAAGCTTCTTCACGTTGGAGCAGTACTCGGCGGCCTTGAAGTTGGGTATTCGATGCTTACCAAACGCTTGTTAAAATGAAACCGCCCGCTCTAGGTAGCCTAGACTTCGAAGATGCAGCAAAGGTGCTGATCACTTCGATACAGCACATGCTAAGCGAACAAGGCATCATTCCTGCTAATATGATTAAGTCTGTCTAATGGCCACAGTTGCAATGATGGTCAACGACATCGCATTCGCCAGCTTAAGCTACCTTTTCTCTACGCTAAATCCAAAAGAAACCGACACTGCAAGCGAACAACATGACCGGGCCATGGAAGATTCCAGGCCGCACAGGCCGAGTACTCCCGCAAGCGCACCGAGCGTCTCGATTACTTCAATGAGCGGCTGAGCGCCCAGCAGCATGCCGAAAAGACATGATGATGTCGATGCCGCGATGCGAGAGTGCAACCTGGTGATGGATGGAAAAATAGACGACGTCCCGCAGATTGGCGACAAGAGTTTACTTTCTGAATTTTACACGCCCTCACCCGAGCATCAAAAATACGAAATGATGTTTGTCGTCGGGGGGTGGGAGAGTGGCGGGGCTTTCCGCCGTCAGCTGTTTGACCTATAAATATTTCAAAACCCTGTGACGTTGCATTGCAGAACACAAGAAACGACAACTATTTTTGTGCTGCTGTATATCATCGTTCCGACGCGCGCAAATGCGCTGCGGACCTAATGGCGGACGCCGCTGCGTAAAAGTCGGGAAGAGGGTTCGCAAGGTGTCAAATCTTTATCGGACCATTTTTCTCTCAACCTGGTGCCGGCTTTGTTATGTTACCTCGCCGCGCTTGCTGATTGTGCCTTTACAGCATTCGGTGCGTTCGTCGGTGCGTGCACCGCTTGCAGCTCGTAATCCTTAAAGGTCCCGCATTCGCCTTTCAAGGTGAACTGTCCACACAGACGCCGTTTTCAATCGGGTAGACGCCCACCGACCACCAAAGGTAATTTCTTTCATAAATTCTACCCGGTTTTTATGTGACGTACCAGCACTTGTTTGTCATCCAGACGGGTCCGCGCTATTCGATGAAACGCCGAGAGGCGCATGGGGTCGTCGTGCGTGACCCTCGATATATTCATGGTGAGGCAGCGCACGAACGCTGTGCGAAATCACCGGAATGTCACCTGCCTATTGTTGGCTTCAGGAATGTAGAGTGTTGCCCAGCGACGAGCTGGGACTACGAATGGGTTTTGTGAACGCTATTTCGTGTCAACGTCCGGTCCACAAAATCGAAACCTCTGATGGTGAGGTGGGTTTTGATGACCTCCTGCACGACATATTCTGCGATTGATTTGATCTTTTTTATCTTGCCATCCGGGTATAGGTGCGGCCGACTACGTTGTCTCTGACCTGCCATTCGTCTGTGCCGTGTCGAATGTTATGCGTCTAGGTGTTCACGCTGTCCGCGCTTTCGATGGTTAAAACTATGTAGGGGCAAAGACCTCTGCTTATTATCCTTCTCCTCCCATCCTTCCGATTCCGCTCTCGCATCTGTGCTTGTCGTTCCCGCGGTTCCCGTTGCTGCAGCTCGGCCCATGTCATATTCTTCAAGCCATGCCGCAGGGCTACCCCAAAGACTTTGCTGAATCTGCCTGTCAACCGTTTGTCCCAAAGGGCTCCATTCGGGGGCTGTCTTTCTTACACTATCGCTTGGGGTTATAAAGGTGAAGTCGCCGCGAGAAAATCTGCGCGAGAACCTCGTCATAGCGCATACCATTGGGAAAGGTGCAAGATTGGTTCTCGCTGTACCTGGTCAATAACTTTTTCAAAGTCTGGATCAAGCTCTGTGTACAAAGGTCAGCTGATGTAGACCAATGCCTCTATCTTGTCTTGGTAGATCTGCCCATAGGATGTCTTGTTACAGTACCTGCCAGCAAGCCCGTAGACGAGTACTTTGTGTCGCAGTCACTAACCTTACTGCTGTACAGTTGACACAATGTCTTGGTGTCGCTGTAGGGTACCGTTTTGTGGAGATAACTTATCTGAAGACTGCAAAGCCAACTCCACGTTCCTGGGCGTACACGAGGACCGTACCTGAGACAAAGTCGTACCTCGTGGGAACGAGAATGGGGTCTGTATTTGCAACCTCTGCCAGGTAAAAGCAGGTGGGCCATAATAGGCTACCATTGGGCTTTTATAGGCAGTCAAACTTGGATAACACAGCCAAAGAAGGTAGTTTGGCCATCATAGCAGCGTAGGCGAAAGCTACAAGGATGGTAATAACCTTGGTGCCTTGCACTTGTGCGAGCAGCTGTTCAAGCGCTTGCGCGCTGACGAGGAAGCTTACAGGATGGACCGCGCCGGCAGTAGCAAAAGAGTGCAAGAGCTTCTTGGCTGAAGTGTGAGAGCGCAGCCGGGGGAACGGGCCACTTCTATGTAAAGCATTTCGATCAACCTATAACCTACCGGTAGCACTCCTCAGTCCAGTTATTTCTGTTTTCTGGCTGGTCACCCAGAATGTCGCCAGGCAGAGTGTGCCCAACTCAGGCAAATGCTTTGTTTACCCGAACAGGGAAGCCGTTGCCTACTCCGTTGCGGCACACCAAACCGCCTGTCTCGGTACTGTCATCATGGAGCAGATCGCTGATAAGGTCTTTGGGCTCTTCGCCAGTAATACCAACCAGTTTTGTGTCGTCTGTATGCACTCACCCTCTCCCTCGCTCTTGAGCCGCAGCAGTAACAAAGTGAAAGCTTTTACAATGTCATCTGCAGATTCTAAAGGTATAACTATCTCTTTTGTGTTGCTTGTACAGGAAAACTTGTTGCTGAGCTGGTCGCTGGTCTTTGGTGATGGAGGCTCTACCCGAACAGGCATGTTGGCGTAAAGATCCTCGAAAGCATTGACGTCTTGTTTATAAACCAAGTATGGCTGTTATTCAGGAGGAGCGAAAAGGGTATATTGACGTGTGTGTCGTGCCGCTCTGGCTCAAAACGACAGACTACGTTGCCGTGAATGTCGATAACAATACCAGGCAGACGCCACTTGTGCAGCCAAACCTTGGCATCTGCACAGCACGTTTCCTAGAGTTTATCGCCAGTAGGAAACGATGTAATATCTGGATTGGCCGTTAGGTGGCGTTTTTCAAGAACTTTCTTGTAATAGCAAAGAAATACACTGAGCAAGCAGCGGTTTGATTGAAAGTCCTGGCTATTCCAAATGGGCTGTAAGCTGTCAATCTACCGGGAGAAGACAGAGGATCTATACCACCCTCGCGTAGCTTTTTTTTTTTTGCTAATCAAGATGCAGCTCATGTTTTTCTTCACATATGATGATGACACGAATTCCAGGCTCAAAAGAATCACGAATCTCCAGCCACACTAACTCGTATATCTTTGTAAAACGCTTTGTAACAACCTTTGCGTCACTTGGGACTGGCTTACGCATGTATCTGAACCCGAAGCCTATCCTTGCTTCTATTTTCGTGAGTGTAGCCTCAAGCTCTATGAAATATGTCTGCTCATCTATGCCCGAACTTGTTGCGTTTGGAGGCAAAACATTATCATGCCCTAAAACCGTCTGTTGTTCCGATAGAGGTACAACCAGTCGTTTTGACTGCCTAGGAGCCGAAACTGGAAGCGGTGTCTGCTCGACTGGCCTTGACTGTCTTTGAGCTGGAACTGGCCATAACGATGTTCAACACACCGTCCCGACTGCCTAGGAGCTGGAAACAGCTGACGAGCGCGTCATCATTTTCACTCTGTGGTATTTGCCCTCTGCGAAGCAACTCGTTCAGATGCATAAAAGTAGATATGATAAACTTTATAATAGGTTAGACATTTTCTCTAAATGGAAGTTGGTCTCATATTTTCAACTTTATAATATGTTATACATTTTTATTGTAAATAGGTTGTGTCGTGCCCTTATCTTAAACTTTAAAATACGTTAGTACCTTTTTCGAAATAGGTTTTCTTTTGTTTGTAGTTCACATTTAACTTTATTAAAATGCCTCCTAACCATATTTTGTACTTTCTTTATTTCTCTTGTTAAATTGTAACCACCACATCAGGAGCATATCCTGTAATCTGTCCATGTTCCAGTACCACACTTCCAGCATGGGTAGACTCTGCATAAGGGGTGTCAAACATACGACCCGCAAAACTAATTATTTATTATTATTATTATTATTATTATTATTATTATTATTATTTATTATTATTTATATCAAATCTGGCCCATCATAGCAAATGAGTTTGACACCCCGGCTCTACATACTCTTCTAAACTGTGCCGCATGTACACCAATGTACTCATTTACGCAGTTTTTTCTCACACACCTCTTTACTTCATTGTTTAAGCCAAGTGCAATTGTTTTTACAATGTCTGAACTTACAATTGTTACGACTCGATGGTCTAGAAAAATGTAACAGAAAGAAAGTGAAACCAACAACTCAAGTAAAAATCAACAAGCAATTTATTTTAGATAATTAAGATGAAAAATCAAAAAGACACTTACAGTAATGTGTATTAAAATCCAAATAATCCAATAAGAATTAGTGTTCTAATCACAAGTCCTAAATATAGAATATTCCGAATTCACTGCTGTATCCTTGAGTGTTATGATGTGCCAATGGTCTTCAAAGTCCTGATGTACTAGTAATCTTTAATGTGCTGATGTCAAAATGAAGTACTCCAAAATATCTCTGAATAAGTTCACATAAATTCCAAAATCATCAATTAAAAATCCAAAATCCAAAAGTCTATGAGCACTGTTACGATCCAATGAATATTTAAAATAATTCCTCTCTTAGAATTTTGAATTACTTTCCACAACTGTAATAGCTCTTTACAAGACTGATAGTAATGTCGAAACTGAAAAACTGTCCACTAAACATGGTATATATAAAGATTGGTCACATGACAGAATGTTCTAGAATATGTGTCATCTTAATGGAATTTTACTTGTGCGGACATGTCTTTTTACACATAACTCTAAGGATTTTCCAGTTTTATCTGTAAACAAATCAACCTTGACCTCAAATTTAGAAAACATTGTTTATCAAAACTATCCTTTAGCTCAAATCTGAAGTAAACAACCTAATTCAAGGACACCAGTTAAACATGTTTTTTTCTGATAACAACATTAAGATTTAAGCAAATATTAAGGTCAACAAACATTTATAATTTCTTAAAATATCTATAATATTATATAAACATCATACATAACACAATCTCCAAGCATGATAATCAATTATGCATATTTATTTCAACAAAAATGTTACCTGTGCGACATGCGCGAACGAGGTTCCGGGAGTTCGCGCCGGCCCAATGGACCACTCGCAGAACTCGAAAAACCAGAAGCCGGCGACACTTCCATGCTATGCTCGCAAGACAGCTAGGCAATCCATCGGGAAACATGCAGGGAAGAGGTTGAAAAAAGATACTTTTCCTCCATGTATCTCACTGCTAGTGACCACCAATTGGATCTCATGGATATCGACGTCACGTCTTTTTTAGAGTGGTCTACGGTTTTACATTTATAAAATTAGTTTGAAATCTACCTTCTTATGATAAAATAATGAGCCGCTTTTTTCAGTAGTTCAATATTCACGGGTAATTCTTGTTTAGTTGTATTCTCTGATTTTTTTTTATTTTTTATCTTTAATTTTTTTAGCAGTGAGATTTCATTCTATTTGCATAATCTTTACATCGTGTGTACTTAATATTTCGATGTTCCCTTTCATCAATAGACTTTATTTAATAACACATATTACATATAATTGGCTCCATTTATATAATATACACTTTTACATATGAATAATACGATGAGTTTTAGAACTATTAATCAGGGTCTACTTTAGGGCGTGACGAGACGTCAGGACTTCGCTAGCACTGCTTCACTCAGACTTTTTCGGTTTTTCGGACCAGACGGGACGTAAAATCTTCGCTAAGGCAACATTTTCCTCTGACTCCCAACTATTAAAAGATTCATCATATTCTTCCCGTTTTACTAGCACGTATTATTGCCATTCATTTTTAACTTTTTAAAATCTTCTCAGTCTAAAAGACATCATCTTGCTTATCGTATAGAGATAGCGCCTCTTCGTAAATTATTTCCTCAAAGTTATCTCCCTTTAAGTCTTCTAATTTATATACTATACTGTTATCTAAAACTACTCCGATTATAAAAGTCTCTTCCCTGAAATTAGGAAGCGGGCATTTTCTAAAAATAGACTCATATTTTGTGATCTTGACCTTCTCGTTTTTTTATACCTGGACGTTCTACGGGATTCTGTTGTAATCCATACTTTACTATTTTCTTCCTTTCTTGCTTCAATTGGTGACATGTCTGCACATCTATCTTTCCACTACAGACGATTCTTTTCTCATTGAGTGGAAAAGTATTTGATGTTTTCTTTATCCAATAATTCATTTTCCTTTACGTTATAAAATTACTTTCCTTCATTGAACTGCATTTTTCAGGTTTTCTATCTTCAAATATTTCTATTAAAGAGTTGCGTATATCGTCTCCCGATTTGGTCTTCAACTTTTTAGCCCAGGTATATTTTGAGAAGACATCTATCATTGTCAAGATATATTTATATTTATAGTTGACTTTTCATAAGTTCTCATATCAACTATGTCTACCTGGAAAGGAGAATCTGCATGACTAACATAAACCCTTCTATATGGAAATCTTTTTTTTTTTTTTTTTTTTTTTGTTTTTTTTGATAATCTGTAAGTAGAATATTTTGTCAGCCAATCTTTAAGTTTTGAATATTTTATTGGACTTCGAGATTGCTTCGCTGTCTTATTCTTGTCAAACTTAAAAATTGCTTCCCTATCCAGCTTAATTAGACTTTTAGGATAGTAATATAGATCCCTTAAATAATGTGCTTTTTTAGCGCATGCCATGTATTTATATAAGTTTTTGGACCTTCAAATTTTTTGAAAAAAGCAATATAACCATGCCCGCTATACAAAAGAAAAATCTAGTAGGGAAAGTCAGCTCGCGTATGACCCAATCATAGTGCAGAGTAATATACGGGTCATATACGGTATTATGCGCATAGCTTATCGATTGGTTTTACCACAAGGTAGAACTGAACGCATGTCCTGCCTGTCCTGTCTAGGCAGAATGTTGTTGTTCTGGGGTTTTTTTCTTCAGACATATATACATCGGGTTTGATTAGAGATATCTCTAAGGTCTAGAAAATTAAATTCTATAAACTGTTTCGATGATAGTACGTACGTATAATAGTAAGATACTTGCTGTTATTGATTGGTATGAGTTATAATGTAGGTGACATTAACGATACAGTTGTCTAGATGAGAGTTTTACACATGTAGACCGAAAGGTTTTTACACTACGTCTGCGATGGGTAACCATGACTATGATTTTTCTGTATTGTTACGACTCTATGGTCTAAGAAAAATGTAACAGAAAGAAAGTGAAACCAACAAATCAAGTAAAAATCAACAAGCAATTTATTACTAGATAATTAAAATGAAAAATCAAAAAAGTCACTTACAGTAATGTGTTTTGAAATCCTAATAATCCAATAAGAATGATTGTTCTAATCACAAGTCCTAAATATAGAATATGTCCGTGAATGTTATTATGTGCCAATGGTCTCCAAAGTCCTGATGTACTAGAAATCTTGATGTGCTGAAGTCAAAATGAAGTATTCCAAAATCTCTGAATAAGTTCACATAAATTCCAAAATCATCAATTAAAAATCCAAAATCCAAAAGTTTATGAGCACTGTTATAATCCAATGAATATTTAAAATAATTCCTCTCTTAGAATTTGGAATGAATTTTCACAACTGTAATAGCTCTTTACAAGACTGATGGTAATGTCAAAACTGAATAAATGTCCACCAAACATGGTATATATAAAGATTGGTCACATGACAGAATGTTCTAGAATATGAGTCATCTTAATGGAATTCTAACTGTAAACAAAAATCAACCTTGACCTTCAAATTGAGAAAACATATTGATCAAAACAACCTAATTCAAGGACACTAGTTAAACATGTTTTTCCTGATAAACATTAAGATTTAAGCAAATATTAAAGTGAAGAAACATTTATAATTTCCAAAATATTTATAATATTATATAAACATCATACATAACACCTCCCTTAATAAAGAAAAAGAAAGATTTATATAATAAAGCTTTCTTTTGAATATACATCTAATACTATAATAACCAAAATTACATAAGAACATGTTTTATGATACTGGACTTAATTACATCAAGCAATATTACATTTCTAGGCACGTGAGAGTGCATCTGCAATCGCATTGTCTTTTCCCCTGATGTGTTTGATGTCAATGTTATATTCTTGCAATATCAAACTCCATCTCAACAATCTCCGATTTTTATCTTTCATTTTGTTGATGAAAGTAAGGGGATTGTGATCACTGTACACAATAATTGGAGAAAGAGCTGAGGTGACATACACTTCAAAATGCTGTAAAGCCAATATCAAAGCCAAACATTCCTTCTCAATTGTGGAATAATTTTTCTGTGGCTTGTTTAGTTTTTTAGAAAAATAACGCACAGGGTGATCCACACCACTTTTGTCTTCCTGAATCAATACTCCACCAACCCCTACATCACTTGCATCAACAGATAATTTAAATGATTGGCTAAAATTTGGTGCAGAAAGAACTGGTGCATTCTTAAGCATGGCCTTTAACTTGTCAAAAGATTCCTGACACTTGTCAGACCAATAAAATTTGGTTTTCTTACTCAATAAACTTGTCAAAGGTTCAGCAATTTTGGAAAAATTGGAACAAAATTTCCGATAATATCCAGCCATACCTAGAAATCGCATCAGTTGCTTTTTACAAATTGGAACTTGAAATTCAGAGATAGCTTTGACCTTAGCTTCTATAGGTTTAACTTGACCTTGTCCCACAATATGTCCTAAAAATGTGACACAAGCATGGCAAAACTCACTTTTGCTCAAATTAATTGTCAGATTCGCATCACTGAGTCGATCAAAGAATTTTCGAATGGTTTCCAAATGATCTTCCCAGGTGTTGTTGTAGATAATGACGTCATCGATATAAGCGTCACAATTATCAAGACCAAATGTTATCATGTTCATCAGACGTTGAAACGTTGCAGGCGAATTTTTCATTCCAAACGGCATGACTTTATATTGATAAAGTCCATCTGGAGTTGCAAATGCTGAAATTTCTTTTGCCCTTTCCGTCAGTGGAATTTGCCAGAATCCTTTTAAAAGGTCAAACTTGGTGACATATTCCGCATTTCCAATTGTATCAATGCAATCGTCCATTCTTGGGATTGGAAATGAATCAGTTTTGGTGACACTGTTGACTTTTCTATAGTCAGTACACATACGGAATGTATTATCTGGCTTGGGAACAAGAATACATGGTGAACTCCAGTTACTTTTACTTGGTTCTATGAAATCATTCTCCAGTAGATACTGAATTTCTTTCTTCAGATAGTTCTGTTTGAGAGGATTCATCCTATAAGGATGCTGTTTCACAGGCGCAGAATCTACAATGTCAACGTCATGATAAATTTTACTTGTTCTTGTTGGAACATCAGGAAACAAGTGCTCATAGTCATGTAATAGCTGTTTTAGTTCACTCCTTTCCTGTTGTTGTAGATGTGAAAGTTTCTGGTCTAGGTTGTTCAATATTTCTGAATTCCGAAGATTGGTTATACCAGAGTCACTATAGTCTGATCGTACTCCATCGTTGATATCTTCACTGTGTGGGACAGGTACAACTAAATTAACAGAATAATTAGCTGAGCTATCTCTGTCAAAATATTCCTTTAACATATTTATATGACAAAGTTGTTTCTGTTTCCGTCTCCCAGGAGTGTTAATGATATAATTTAAGTCATTTACTTTCTTTGCAACGGTATAAGGACCATAAAATTTAGCCTGAAGAGGACTCTGAGGTATGGGAAAGAGAGCAAGAAATTTGTCACCAGGTTTAAAACTCCTTTCCTGTGACTTTCTGTCATACCTTAATTTCATTTTTGACTGGGTAGTGTGAAGATTAGTTCTTGCTACTTCACAGGCCTTTGACAACTTGTATTTGAAATCAGAGACACAATCCAGAAGATTAATCTTTGAATCTTCATTTGAAAGAAGTTTCTCTTTCAATAATTTCAATGGTCCACGGACAGTATGACCAAAAACTAGTTCAAAGGGACTAAAACCCAACGACTCTTGAACTGATTCCCTAACAGCAAACAACAACAAATGAACACCCTCATCCCAATCCTTTTCTGTATCAAAGCAATATGATCGAATCATATTCTTCAAAGTTTGATGAAATCTTTCCAAAGCACCTTGACTTTCAGGGTGATAGGCAGAAGATTTAAACTGTTGGATGCCTAATTCATGCATAACTTGTTGGAAAATTCCAGACATAAAATTTGACCCTTGATCCGACTGGACAGATTTGGGAAGGCCAACAAGTGTAAAAAAAACTTCACCAAAGCTTTCACAATAGTTTTAGTTTTTATATTTCTCAGAGGAATTGCCTCTGGAAATCTTGTAGATGCACACATGATGGTCAACAAGTATCGGTTGCCTGACTTGGTTTTAGGTAAAGGACCAACACAGTCTACCATTATTCTACTAAATGGTTCATCAAATGCAGGAATAGGTTGCGGATGAGCCTTAGGTATCTTCTGATTGGGTTTTCCTACCATTTGACAAGTGTGACAAGATCTGCAGTATTTAGAAACATCACTTTTGAGTTTCGGCCAATAAAAATGATTCAAGATCTTGTGATAAGTCTTACGGACTCCTAAATGACCAGCCAAAGGAGTTTCATGGGCTAAATTAAGAATTTCCTGTCGATATGACTTAGGAACAACAATTTGATAGCTCACTGACCACTCGTCACCAGCGGGTACATCAGGTGGTCTCCATTTCCTCATAAGGACCCCATTTTTCACAAAGTAACACACTGGAACTTGTGTGGCTTCAGTTTCACTAATAGCCCTCTGAAACAAACTAGATATCTCGGGATCTTGCTCCTGTTCAACGACAAGGGATTGTCGTTTGTCATCCTGATTAGAACAAAGAGAATGAGTTGCCAAAAGAGGATCACTGTGATCAATACCATTTGATTGATCAATACCTGAGGAAAAAGTGACCTCATCAAAAGACTGACCAATACATGTGTCAGCTAAAGGAATAATATCCTGATCAACATCAATCTCAAGAGCTCTTTTTGCCATAGCTCTAGTAACTGCACAAGCAGGGTACAAATCAGGGATTTCAGTTTCGACAGGATCAACTTTCTGATCCAAACAAGGCTTGTCAGTTACAAGTGGATTAACCACAACCTTATCTCCAGCTAGGTCATTGCCTAGTAATAAATGAACACCCTCTATGGGTAAAGAAGTCACTGACCGAACAGTCACAGGTCCAGAAACTAAGTCTGATGCCAAATTTACACAATGAAGAGGAACATTTACAAAGCCGCACTCTACTCCCTGAACAAGAACACTTTCACTTGAAGAAGACTCCTCAGACAAAGGCAAAGTACCTGATAATAAAAGACTCTGAGAAGCTCCAGTGTCCCTTAATATTTTAATTGGGATAGGTTTGGCAGAATCACCAATAAGTGATATAGAACCTTCTGACATGAATGGTTCATAAGCCTCCAAAATAGAATCAGACTGGGGTTTGTTTGACCCAACAAATGTATTGCTTTCAATACAAGACCGTGACCTTGACCTCGTAGAAATAAGAGCATTTGGAAAAGCTCTGTCTTTACTCTGTTGCTTATTTTTCAACTTGAAGCAATCAGAAATAACGTGCCCTTTCTTTTTACAATAAGTGCACGTAGGAAGAGATAAGGATTTCTGATCAGTCTTATCAGATGTTTGATTCCTAACAGTTGTGCTGTTGTGAAATTTGGAAGTACTCGAATGAGATTGAAATGGTTTTTTACCAGAAAACTGCTGAGAGGACGACTTATTGCCAAATGAAATTTTGTGAGTCAAGGAATAATCATCAGCCATACGAGCAGGATTTTCCAAAGTTTCCACATTCTGCTCGTCAAGATAGGTTTTAACATCACTATGGATGCACCTCTTGAACTCTTCAATTAATACGAGCTGTCTGAGGTTATCATAAGCTTGATCAACTTTCTTGGCTGAGCACCACCTATCAAATAGTTGTTCTTTATCCCTTGCAAATTCGACATGAGTTTGTCCAGTTTCTTTTCTACAATTCCTAAACCTTTGTCGATATGCCTCTGGTACCAACTCATAAGCTTTCAAGATGTACTCCTTAACCACATCATAATCAGTGCTTTGTTATACTGACAGTGAAGTGTAGACTTCACGAGCTTTGCCAAAAAGTACACTTTGTAATAACAAAGTCCAATGCTCTCTGGGCCATTTCAAGTTTTCAGCTATTTTCTCGAAATGAAGAAAGTATTTATCTACTTCTTTTTCCTGAAAAGGGGGTACTAACCTAATATATCTAGTAACATCAAAACCTGGACTTGTGTTTAAAGGAGTGGAGTGTGCTCTGTTTGCCAGTTCTAATTCTCTTAACTTAAATTGCATTTCCCTTTCTTCTCTTTGCATTTGTATCTGCCTCTCTTCTTTCTCTCTCTCCGTCTGTATCCGTATTTGTCTCTCTTTTTTTCTCTCTCTCCAAATGCCTCTCTTCTTTTTCTCTCTCCATCTGCCTCTCTTCTTTCTGCATTTGGATCTGCCTCTCTTCTTTCTGCATTTGGATCTGCCTCTCTTCTTTCTGCATTTGGATCTGCCTCTCTTCTTTCTCTCTCTCTCTGAATCTGAAGCTTTGCCAATTCTAAATCCATCTGGTTCTTTAACTCTAATTCCCTTAATTTCCTGTCAGAACCAGATACAGGCTTTCTCTTCAAACTTAAAGTACTATTTTCAAAAATTCCCTTTCCTACTAAATACTGAATCAAAATAATCTTTATCTCCTGTTTTGTCAATGATACTTTTGCCTCAGATAGACTGTATTTTCTGGCAAGCTCGAGCAACTCATCCTTTCTCATGCACTCTAACCCCTCCTGGGTAGGTTTTGAAATGAAATTCTGAACATTAGATGCCATTGTAAATGCTTGTTGGTTTCACACAAAAAAAATTTCTCTATTTAAAAAATCTTTGCCAAAGACAAAAAAAAAATTACGAGACAAAATCAATATGAATTTCAAAAATAAATTTAATATCTCTAATATGCTTTAAAGAAATTCAATCCCGGAACGGCCCCCAATTTCTGTTACGACTCTATGGTCTAAGAAAAATGTAACAGAAAGAAAGTGAAACCAACAAATCAAGTAAAAATCAACAAGCAATTTATTACTAGATAATTAAAATGAAAAATCAAAAAAGTCACTTACAGTAATGTGTTTTGAAATCCTAATAATCCAATAAGAATGATTGTTCTAATCACAAGTCCTAAATATAGAATATGTCCTTGAATGTTATTATGTGCCAATGGTCTCCAAAGTCCTGATGTACTAGAAATCTTGATGTGCTGAAGTCAAAATGAAGTATTCCAAAATCTCTGAATAAGTTCACATAAATTCCAAAATCATCAATTAAAAATCCAAAATCCAAAAGTTTATGAGCACTGTTATAATCCAATGAATATTTAAAATAATTCCTCTCTTAGAATTTGGAATGAATTTTCACAACTGTAATAGCTCTTTACAAGACTGATGGTAATGTCAAAACTGAATAAATGTCCACCAAACATGGTATATATAAAGATTGGTCACATGACAGAATGTTCTAGAATATGAGTCATCTTAATGGAATTCTAACTGTAAACAAAAATCAACCTTGACCTTCAAATTGAGAAAACATATTGATCAAAACAACCTAATTCAAGGACACTAGTTAAACATGTTTTTCCTGATAAACATTAAGATTTAAGCAAATATTAAAGTGAAGAAACGTTTATAATTTCCTAAAATATTTATAATATTATATAAACATCATACATAACAGTATAATGCGTATAGTAGCCACATGTATAGACCTCGTTCCTTTTATGATATTTATGGGTCTAAGAAAAAATAAATTGCATAAAATTTTTGAATTCTATAAGAATATAACTTGACACAAAAATTAATTAATCGATTGGCCTGTACTGGGGTTTAAATCTAAATGGCTTTCTTCTGGGTGATAAAGCGAAACGCGTATTAGTGTAATAATCTTTATAGAACACAGGTTTCCGCTTAAAATATTTTGCATATATAATTGGGGCAGACCTCAGTGTCGAAAGCTAGCTGCATACAAATCAGATCAAAATACCTACTCAGAAATAAAAATTCTCCAAATAAAAATAAACTAAAATGAAATATTAAAGTATTATAAAGCATGACATGAAAAAATAAAATAAAATAAAATAATATGGCTGACGTATTAAAAGCATGACACAGAATCTCATGTGTGCAAAAAAGAGCACAAAATTACCCGAGAGTAGGCAAAAAGATCATTAAAACAGATGCAGCTTCTCCCTGTGTGTGGTAATTTGTTTACTTCATATGTACTCTGCACAGGATGAGGCTTTTGGTGCTGGGTTGGGCCTTTTGCATTACTTTTTGTATATATAATAAAATAGATATATTAACTAGCCAGTTAATCTCATTACCATAATAGTATATTCACTGCATAGTGAAATTAATAAAATTAATATATATATATATATATATTCGTTTGTTTGAATTTGCCTTACTTTTTTTTTTTTGCGTATATTTTGAAGATCACTGATCTAGAGTTTTTTGTTATAACAACTATTTCGAAGACCACTGGCCCAATTATTTTTTTAAGAATTTGATGACCACTGGCCCAGGTTTTTGTTATTATAGCATGTAATAGATGACCACTGACCCATGTTCTTTTTTTTGTTTTTTTTTTGTTTTTTTTTTTGTTTTTTTTAATATATATTTTTTTCTTTTTCATAAAATTTTGAAAGCCAGTATCCTAGAGTCTCTTTATTAAACTTTTGAAGAGCAGTGACCCAGTTTTCTTTTAGTAGCACTTTGAGGACGAGTGGCCTAGGGTGAAGTTCAGATATTAGGGGGTAAAGGTCAAAGTTCAAGTTGCCCAGAATTCGTATATCCCCTACTACGTATGCTTTTCTCATTGCCATTTTATGTGTCTAGGAAAACTCTTCAAATTTGTTTTAGATGTATTTTCTCTCATTCATTTTGAAACAACTTATATGATAACATACAGTTAATTCAATTAGTTAGGTGTGACTCATACTCTTTCATTACATAAACAAGGGCTAAATATGTCGGCACCTCTATTTTCGCCGTCTTTATTCTGTTGAACCGAAAATGAACCTCGGTCACACTTTGCTCAAAACCATGATATTACATAACCACAAGCAGGGTCGCCAAAACGACTGATCTATTTCTGGTTAAAGTACTGCCAAAACGCAGTCTTGTTCAAGCGGACACTATTGCCATGCGCTGACGTTTTCGAATTACGTTCTTGCCTTTGTACTATCTTTGTTTGGTCATACTGGCACGCTTTGGACAGAAATGCGCTGTATACTGAGGAAGAGTGAGATAAACAATACTCTACATTGTGTCTCGTGCACTTAGCTTCTCTAAGATTAATGAAATAGAAATTGATGAATTCGTGAGAAAGTGCACAAGTAAACCTTTTCGGTTCAAAATAAAGATACTTTTTAAATTTTAACAACCTGAAAATATGCCTCGATTTCTGTATTTAATGTGGTTGTGTGCATGCACATATTTACATTTCATTAAATGAGAAAACCATAAGCGGATTCGTTTAATATCAACCTAAATTCAAAGGAGCTGTACATGCTTCTTTTGAAAAAAAAGCGCACTTATATTAAAAAAGAAAATAAAGAAATGAAAGTAGTCGGCAATTTTCATCGAAGTTATTGTGTATTTAGTTTGCAGAGTATGCAAAAACAGCAAAACAAATTGCTCTTACGGAACTGCTTTATTGCTTTCTATATTTTCAAAAATACATGCCCATTCCCCTCTCCCCCCCCCCCCACGAAAAAAATGAGCGCTAAACAAGCGGAACGTTTCCTAAAGTAAGTTTTCTTTACAGTTAGGTGGTTAAAAGTATGCCCTTGAAACATTTAAAATGCAAGAGCTTCGCCCCCTGGACCTCCACCGTGGATTCCGTCCCACAGGCTCCTCATCTATTTCTTTACGCTTCCCAAACGATATTTCTGGATCCTCCCCTGCCTCGTACCAATAATCATTATATCCTATTTTTTATAACTACTTATCTTTTTCTAGTTTTATCGTTAATAGATATAAGACGAAATAAATAAACACTTGTGCAGCCATTAATTATTCTCATTGACTTAAACACACATCTGTATACTACATAATCCTAACAATTGATTGCTATACTTTCGCTAAAAAACTTTTGTCCATCCATTTTTGACAGATAAAGCTAGATGTGTGTGAATAAGAACTGTTTAATTTCATGCAAAACCACAAATAATTGGCTTCATTTAGGTACCGCTATGAATGTGTCGTCTTGTAAATTGGATTGAAATTGTCACATTAAACAAGGCAATACAAAGGCGAAGCAAATAAAAATAACGTTCCTCTGCAATCCTGGAATGGTTTTGTTTTATTTGTTTGTTTTTCATAATAGGTATAGAGTTGTGTACAAATGCTCCTTAAATGTTATGCTCAAGGCCGTCCCCAAAGAGCAAATCATCGTCAAATAAAACCGTTTCACTAGAACACGCTAAAGTTGTGTCGCCTTCAACGTGTCTATATTTTTCAGTATATGATTGTGGATTACATTTTTTGTCCTTATGTGTACATTTGGTACACGATGTAGATGGAATGCACTTACGTCCCGCTGAACCTTCTGAACCGAGGCCCATTTGTGTCCATAGGTAAGTAACTCCGTCATTCATGTAGCAATTTTTGTCGGTTGTTCCCTTTGACTCTGTATTCAGCGTTTGTGTCTTGTCTCTGTTTGAGGCAGTCATTCTCAATAGTCTTTTTGCTCCAGACGAAAGAAAAGAAAGGTATTCCTTTATGTAAGTCAGGTGCTTGCTTCGGTTTTCAAGCGCAATTTGTTCAGTTTTCTTTGCATAGTAAACTGCTGTAGGTATATCGTTAGTAACTTCACAAAGTCTTGCTTTCGCCATGCAGTAAAATAACATGGTTTTATTAGTTATCCCTTCCCACGATTCATCAATTTTAGCCAGAAGCTGTCGGCTCTTTTCTATACCTGCAATACTTAAGTCCCCAGGAATTATCCTGCACTCTGTACTCATACATAGCTGACAGAAAATCATCCGAATGCAAAACAGAACTCTCCACTGAAATTGAACAATGTCTTCCTCTTGCTCTAACATCCGTATTCCTATTTCAGCAAATGTCATAAGAGATTTTCTAGCTTCTTCACTAGTAAAATGCTCAAACTTCCTGTGATAGAAATGTACAATTCTGTAATACATATCCACCTTTTCTATGCATGGATCTGTCTGACATGCATTTTGCAGTGCAATTTTCAAATCACTTTCCCCTTCCTCGAAATTTCTCTGCAATGCCTTTTCAATGGATGCACGCGTACATATGATCATATTGGTAATAAGAGGACTGGAGGTCTCAGCAACAAGGCCTTTCATACGATTGATGGTTGAACTTCGGTTTAATTGTTCCTCAGGAGATAGTGGATGAATGAACAGTTCCTCCTCCTCTATAGAAGCATCAAGTTCAACTGCAAGAATCAGTGTGAGCTTGTCCGCTAAAGTTTGACGCGGTAGTGAAACTCTTTCTAATCTTATCTTCTTATCATAAGCTATAGCCAATTTTCTGAGAGATGTTTGCGGCTTCTCAAGTTTGCAAGAATATACACACCTTTTGAGATCTCTGAAAAATAGCCTTAGGGTTCTCCTTCGAACTAGAACGTTGACTGTGATTGGACCTTCACATCTTCCATTCAGACTTGCAGCAATTCGGCTCAATTTATGGACCAAAGTATGATTGCCTGTCTCACAGAGAGCTTTGTAAAGCTGTGATGAAGAACAGTAATACGGCAAACACTGTATCAATCTCCGACCAATCAAATCGTTTCGACATCCCTTTAATGCCATCTCACTAAGTTCGTCCATGAAAGACGTATCTATTACATCATCGTTGAACAAAGCCTGTGCTAAAGAAAGGGGATCAACTTCAGCCAGAAACTCTTCATAAATCCAGTTCAGTAGACTTTCCACTAGGTTTGCCATACTGTTGATTTCACCGTGCACTTGTTTGATTACCTGCAAAATAGAATTTGCCATTTAATTATTACTGATTAGAAATCAACCTGCAATAAGACTGACTTAAACAACTTCTTTATAAGCGATATCTAAGTAAGTTATAGCTTAACAGTATTCAATAACTTATTTGTATATCCATTAACGTCGTATATATTGTGAAATTCAAAGGAATACTTTTCGGGATCAGTAGATAAGAGCTGTGACAAATACGTTTGGTAATCGTGATGGGAATACTTTTCATATATCAACAACTTGGAGAATATTTTGCATGTATTGACAAATTTTTTCATAATTTGCAAATTAATTATGTCATTGATAAACCAGTTTTAACACGTAAGATATATATAAGCATGATTCAGCTCGGGTTTGTCCTATTTAAATAATTAATGTTGTGCAGCCTGATTATGCAAAGATGGTGTATGTATGTATGTATGTATGTATGTATGTATGTATGTATGTATGTATGTATGTATGTATGTATGTATGTATGTATGTATGTATGTATATTTATGTTGTGGTTCATGGATTAATGGATACACAAAAGGAACCGACACTGATCAATGCTCGGATTTCATAGATTTTCACAGACTAATGTTCGGATTGCTTGATTGGTTATTTCATAGATCAATTGACTGATTGTTTGTTCGACATATATTTACTCTTTTAACCCTAAGTGGAAGGAAGTATGATAATTAACAGTTTGGAAAACTATAGTACACGGAACATGTCAATTATTGAGAATGGTCCACTTTTCTGATATTAGTTAATCACTTTTTTACACCAGCCAATAACTAGCGGTTAACAGGCGGTTGCCGCAAAAAAAAAAAAATAAAATAAAAAAACAACGGGTTAATAATCTGTCAAAGGGCAATTTACCATTACTGACAAGCACTTAAACGCTATCTAGAACGAGTTGTCTATTCAAATACAATTAACCGCTATCTTGCAACCCAATAAGATCAAGTGTTTCAACGTCAAATCTTAACTCTCTCTCTCTCTCTCTCTCTCTCTCTCTCTCTCTCTATATATATATATATATATATATATATATATATATATATATATATATATATATATATATATATATATATATATATATTTATATGTCTCAAAAGCCGCTAGACGTAATTTGAATAAATTTGACATAAAGCGTCTAGGTGGGAAGTGCTTTCACATTTGTGCAAATTATTCTTTTTTGTCATTAATTATGGCCGCTGTCGCAAAACTACTGGAAAAATATTTTAACGACGTCTCCTCACAAACCGCTTGACATAATTTGAACAAATTTGATATAAAGCATCTACCTAGGAAGTGCTTTAAAATCTGTAAAAAAAATTATACTAATTCGTCATCAAATATGGCCGCCGTTACAAAAAAGTTAAACATTTAAACGGCGTCTTCTCAAAAACCGCTAAACAGAATTCAACCAAATTTGACAGACATAACCCTTAACTTTGTTCAAAATATGAAGATAAGAGACCTTTCATAAATTTGATCTAATCCTCTCACACGCTCATTTACATAAGAAAATCCTTTGTAATGCATCAAAAATTACGGAATTGTACAGACTTATTAAATGAACGAAAAGAAAGACAATTTCCAAAATAAAGCAGCATCAAAGCAGAAGATATTTTGGTTCAATATATCTATATATTTCGAATAGTTTGGTCTAGGTTGTGAGAACATTTCACACATGTTGTCCCGTATTACACAACATGATGCAACTACTCGCACAGGGTTAAAGTTGATAGCAATCTAATTAGTCATATGTAATTAGATACGTAGGTGCGCTATGCAAAGCTGATTGACATGTCGGAAAAATCTATTTACTTACTCCTCTCGACAATATCATGTTATATCACTATATTGTAATATCACAGTAATCAAGTGTAGCATTATCCGTCCAATTTAATGAGATCCAAAGAAACCGAAGAATAAGACATAACCGGCATGATAAACATCCCGTAAATAGTAGCCTACTTAAACGAAACTCTTCACAAACACAGAATATATGACTCGGATGTTTAGAAATATGTTGATGGTCTTACCATCCATTTTATAAATAAATTAATGCCACCTTTCTCACGTCGTGTTGTTGGCTCCTCTTCAACAAACAGTGTCCTTTTGCGAACAGGAGATAACCACTCACCGATGGATTCATGTAGTCATTTACTATCCGCCATTACCTCTCTTAGAGATCCGCTTGCGATCACTTAAAGATGAAAGTGTGACTTTTCTTCCGTGTGTCTGTGCTTTACCTATCAATGCAAGGCAGACCTTGACACTAATACTTTCATGCTTGGGTAGAGATAGGTAATTACTTTAAGCGACAATATAATTTTCAACGAAAATTCCCATACAAAACCCACTAAAATCTATTGTTAATGGCTTCAACAATGCACATAAACTGGATCCTCCATGTTCATTGCTGAGTGGTTCAATGGGGCTTCTTGGTTTAATCCTTAATTAATACTATAAAACCGTTGTAAAATAATTATCAAACAAAACATCCAATTGGACAATCATATAAGGCGACCTGAGCAAGACCAATCAACACGTACATTATGAAACAATCTGTAAATGGCATTCATCTCTGAAGGTGTTATTATAGACTCCTAATGCATTTCAAGGCACCGCTATCATCTTTCGATGTTCCATTAACACTTTTCCTAATTTTGTGTATAGTAACACCAAAACATGTATGTTTATTAAGTGCAAATTAGCATTATAAAACATCACCTATCGAACAAGAATTTGTCTTGACGACCAGCAAAATAAAAAATAATGTGCGTACATGTTATGTGTCTCTGTGCTTGTGTGCATGACTTTGTGTGTTTATTTTTGCTGTGTGTACCATTTATTGTACTTAATAGCAGTGGAAATTTACGACTGTAATTGAAGACACGAGGCAGAGTATGGCATATCTTGGTAAAGTCGGTGCGTATTACGATGCTGGTTGATGGTATTTTACACAATTAGTCGGCGGCACCTTTGAAGCTGGATGATTAAGTCGAGTCCAACTACAAAAGGCATAGACCCTGATCTGCCGTCGCATAATGCGCAAACAGATCAGGGTCTATACTGTTTGTTCTACTGATTACTACTAACAAACCGCATATACCCAGATCTGCCGGCGCATTATGCGACGGCAGATCTGGGTCTGTGCAGTTTGCAGTTGGGCTCGACCTATAAGCGAGCATATACGGTATAGAGGAACAACCTGAAACTTCCACGTGTTTATTGTCGTGTGTTTAAGGTGTGTCATGGATGTAATAATTTAATTTAGTTTAAGGTCTCGAGTTGACAACAAATTTGTATTCATGCCGTACAGCAGTAAAAAACCGGGCTGTTGATTTCCGTACATTTGATCTCTACCGCGTACTGCCACGTATTGGTATTTTTCCAGTCAGAGTGATAAAACTTTAGAGATATACATGTGCTTTCAAGAAAAATTGATTTGAGTAAAAAAAAAAATAACTTTCTTATCAATGTAGTCACAATAGTTTCATTCCATATCAATTCTCACTCAAAAGGGGAAAGTTAATTAGATACCAACTGTTTAAAGAAACAATGGCGGGTTTCAAAATCATTTGCGCTGGATTTTGCGTTAATCACATACACACATAGGCTAAATAATCAATCAAATCAAAACTACCAATCGGAATATTGTACATTTAGGTCCCATGCGATCAGGATGTTGATCGTGACAGATTCGAAAATAGTATATGTCAAATGGCTTCTTTTGATCCGGATAAATCATTTTCATTTGTATGTGTCTGTATGTGTGTGTCTGAAAATATATGAGTGTGCATAACAGCATGAAAAAAAACATTTTAAGGTCTTATTAAATGGGACTATCTACGGGCGTTTCGATTTTTCATCTCGGGTTCAGATTTTAAAACTTTTGTTTTCTAATTAGCACGTGATTAAGGTAATAGTTTAACAAGTTATCGATACACTTTCCGAAAGATATAGATTTTGTTTAAGTAATGATGTAAGCCATATGGAGTTTTCAATCCTTTCAAACTAAGTTTTTTTATTTCAAAAGGTGAACGCTCTATTTATGAATAGCATTTTAGATATGTTGACGTCTTTTTTTAAAACATATTCTCTATATACATGATATATGGTATTTACATATTCTTTCTTGATTTTTTTTTTCTTCATTTGAGTTAGTTGATACAAATGAGTAATATAATGCGTAACTAAAATTGTCAACCGTTTATTATTGGGCGTTGAAAACCGAACAATAGTTAACAACTTTTGTAGCAAACGACAAATCTCGTAGATTGCTCACACACACACACACTCATTCTAGAAAAAGTAATATCCACCCTCCCCGCCCACCCCCACTCCTAAAGAGGCCACCTCACTTGAACTATCGTTCTGATTGATAAATTGAACATATCTACCTATGATTGTAATAATATACTGCTGGTTTACTACAAGTGGTCTGTCTTATCTACATATATCCTTCTGTGTGTATTGTAACTCAGATTTGGAAGGTAGTGTGTAGAAATCTTGCACAGGTAAATATATTAATAACATTGTCTGACCTACATAACCGCTATAAAGTCGCGCATGCAAATGAGACTTTCACATTTAATTTGTAATCATGCCTCCAGTTCCTATGCGTGTTTCCGGTAAGCAGATAAAAGTATCATCTCTTTGTCTGAGTGTAACAAGAATCAATATGATCCCAAATTTTGAGTGAAAGTGTAATTTGAAGATTCAATAATTTCGACGAATGATATCATCCCTTAGAGAGTCTATATTCAGATGATTGAGATGTGAGCAGTGGCGTACTAACGGGGAGGGGGGGGGGGCGGTTGCCCTGGGCACCAGAGGTCGTGGGGCACCAAAACAGCTGATAAAAATTCGGGCCTCGTATTCTGGCCCTTTGGGCCATCATCGTCGCCCCGGGCGCCATTTACCCTTGGTACGCCACTGCAAGTGAGGAGGAATTACAGTAAGATCATGAATTAAACTCAGCCTCCATACTTAAGTAATACTTATTCAAATTATTTCACGCTGACTACATATGTAAAAAAAAGAAAATCATCTTTGGGTCTTTCTGATCTTTACCTGTGTAGAAAAAAGATTAACTTCGTGTGTGTGTGTGTGTGTGTGTGTGTGTGCGCGCGCGCGCGCGTGTGTTTTACACCGGTTGTACAACAAGCCTCCTTAAGTGTTCATATTATATATGGCGACGACTAAGTAATATCGCTGACAAAGACTGCATTTGTGAGGCTTCTTGGTGTAGAAAAAAAGATTACCTCGATTTATTTTATGTCAAGTTTACAATAACTTCTAATTCATGATCCTAAGTATACATGACGGATGATGTGAAGAGTCGCGGTGACTCGGTGGTTCGTGTGCCGGACTTGCGACCAGAAAGGGTGCGGCATTCGAATCCTGCTCAGGTATGCCTCTGTGTGAGATACCTGGCTCCAATTGCCTCAGTACAATATAACACTTCATGTATTGATATGTCGTTAAATTACCAATAAATTAATCTATTGATCAATCATAGTGGAAAATATGATGAATTTGAGTGATCTTAGATGTGTATAAAACCGAAGAACTTGAAGGTAACAACTGACTTTAGATTTTCCTGCTACTAATTCTTGAACTGGCTGCAAAAAATCGATAATAGAACTCAAGTCTGGCGAGGCACGAAGCGAGTGTGATACTACTTTCATATATAGACCCAACGGGAATACTTGTATCCTCAAATTATATCGGTTTATTTATGGTTATTTCGTAATTGTAATGCTGACGCAACAATTCAGTTATTAACCGTTTTGGATTCATTAACAACGGTTATCGATTTCCCTAAATTAAATCCATGCTCAATTGTCTGTTAAATAAAGATTGTAAATATGTTCTAAACACACATATTTTTTAACATTTCCAGTCAACTGTGCAGTCTAATATATATGTGCAGTTATTTTGTTTTCATTTGTATTCTTAAAAAGATAACAATATAACGTATGTGAGAATCTCAGGACGGGGATGGGGAGGGGGAGTCACTATTATTAATACCCCAGGAGAATGATATGCTAAAAAAAAACAACATAGATAAGTATTTATACTGACAGATTCTGATCATGTTCTTTGTAGTAACGTGTGACATAGACTGGCATATATTTTTCTAATTATTAGTATTTACGTTTTATACAATTTTCACATTTTAAACTAAAATGATATTCATCTTCAACTGTTTCTGAGCTACGATTTCATAAAATTCTTGGTTTTATTCTGTGTTAGATGATAATGTCCCTGTTCAATTAATTAGCAGACCATAAGCTGAGATATGCATTTTACCTTTCTTTGCACATTCTATAATGCTTTTTTGTTCAATTCTTGCTTATAATATTTAATGTCGTTTAAGATAGCCACAACTTATTTTATAAACATCACTTGTTTTCTCCTGAAATTCCCGCCAATAAGCAAGAATTTAATAAAACTGTGATGGCCTTCAACCTTGCACCAAGAAATGTATGGCATCTTTGAATATTGTGCTGTTTTACTTAAATCGCATATAAGCATTATTTCTCATCAGTATATATCCCATTTCATTATTTTCGCAATGTAGTCCAGGCTAGGAATTTACACAATTTACACTGTAGGCAAGAGTAGATTGCATTCATCAATTTGTCTTACAGTATCACCACCGCTCCTTGATTTATGTAAACGAATTCGTTCCCAAAGCTCTTTCTTTTTAATTATCATACCTAATCAGATAATAGGGTGAAATAATGAACCCCTAAAGTACGAAAAGAGAAAAAAAATTACTTTGGATCTTGAGTAACTTGAGAAACATCCTGGAACAGTAGCGCCAATACATTCTTACAAGTATGCGTGTATAATCACGGTGCGATCTTAAATAATACATTGCAATGGTCGTGCGTTTGATCAAATGCATATCACGAGAGGAGCGACTTTAACATGAATCCGCTTTCAATTCCATGTTCTTCTCATTTATGAACTCATTTAATATTGTGTCATAGTTATTGAAATAAGATGATATCCTTTATCTTTAAAAAAAAGCTTGTGTGAAGACATTTAGTTCTTTATCGGAAACACACAAACATGCTCCATCTATTCATTGGCATGGCCATTCTTCAAAACTCCGTGTCACTTTTTCTTGGGACTCGTTAGCATACAGCAAAAGATCATGAGAACTGGATGCGAAATTTCGCAGTATTTAAGATTTGAATAGCATATATTGTATTTATTGTAAATAACATAGATTTCCCACTCGTGCTTGTCCCACTGCCGAATTACTTTCAGTTAATATCTTATTATGGAATGATTCACGCACATCTTCAAACTGCTCCCCAGTTCGCGCGCTTGCTTCTCTCGAAACGCCGCTGTCATTAAAAGTTGACATTTGCATTATCTTACAACAACATGGGGTTATACTTCATACTCCCAGGAATTAGCAAAATGTAATGGAAAATATATAACTTTGTGGGTTTGAAGCAGAAGATCTAGCACTGTAAATTTTAATTTATCAACATTTACAGTCACACAATTCAGCGCAAAAATGGTTTCGATGTCAAGTCAAAACGACGTTGATCCCGCGTCAAATGAACTGTACAGGCAGTGGCGTTGTTTTCCAACATAATCTAGGAGATGTAGAATGGGCGCTGGGAGCAGTCTAACCTAGCTGACATAAGACTTGTAAGCGGGTCCACAGAATTTCCGACTTTGGTCACGCGCGGTCAAAATGACAGTTACGAAGAGCTGTAACCGACAAAAGTTGGTCCAATGAGAAAGTAGCAGTTGAAATTTCAATGTCATATGTCGAGAAATCCAATTTCACATGTTGAATCAAATTGTAATTGTTGACAGTTCTATATAAGATGTAGAGTTTTTCAATTTTGAATTACACAGCGGTGTTTGAAAGGTCCATTTCATATGTCGAGTTGTTAGATTTTGTTTGTTGAATTACACAGCGGTGTTTTAAAGTTCCATTTCCTATGTCGAGAATTCCAGTATCACATGTTGAATCAAATTGCTTGTGTTGATATTGTTTGTTATTGTTATCCATACGTTTGACTGCATATGTTGTTCAAGGACACTTTATTCTTTTTTGTCCATAATGTGAAGATTTGACAAGAACTGCATGTATTCTAGAATTATGATATTCCAAATATTGATTATAATCAGAACACAAGTAAATATCACAAGATTTAAGCACACTTAATTAAAGACATCTTGCTTTAGTGTTCCAGTAAAGAAAATTTCTTCGATTCGTTTCCATAATGTTTACACTTTCAACCTGCCATAGTTTTTAAGTTTCCTCTTTTCATCTCCTTGCAGAGTTAATTGTTGTCACGGAAAATCAAGAAATAATTATTTTTAAAAATATATGATAGAATAAATTCTGTACTTTCATTGCATTAAATTTAAAGGTTTCTCTGGTTGTGTATTGATTGTAGCATAATGTGGTAAAAGAAATCAGTGTAATTTTCTGGCGTGCTTTAGGCAAACATTTATACTTTGTCGCACACTTCTACCAAGAAAAAAAGCTTGTGTGGCTCAAAAGTATTTCCCCAGTATTTAAGAAGGGCATGGTAACTATCCTCCAAATTTTATCATGAATTATTGTTGTTTTTGTTATTATCATTGCTATATTATTATTATTAGTATTATTATTATTATTATTGTAAAATTAGGAAATCCGCACGGGGAGTAGCTGACTCGTATAATTCGAAAAATCCAATGTTGCATATGTAGTTCACGTTTGGAAAGATAATCCCTGTGATTATATCTGCTCAGCCGGGGAATGGGGGTTGGGGACGTTACTCTAGACAGAGATGTGCCGCCTTTGACTCACTCCGGTGCACTTTTGTTGTGCACAATTCTGGTGCACTGATTTATTTGCCACAACGTTTTGACAGCCTTTCATTAAAAAGGCCATATTTGGTAATAGTTTGTTGCACTCACCAAGACGCTTATGATAATATAATCTTTGAGAAACTGAACTAAACACAAGAAGGTCAGGGCCTGCATGTTGAGCCCACAATCAACACATTGATGTAAAGTATGTGACCTTTACCCCAAGGTCAAAAGGTTGGGCGAACATGTGGAATTAACTGTCTTGCTTTCATAATTATTCATCTAATGTGTTAACAAAATCGATAAAGGTGTTGAGGAAATTAATGCAAATGAAACAACTTTAACCAAAACTTTAATGCCAATTTTCTATATGATTGTGATCCAAAGATCAAAGGGGCGAGAGTGCATGTCGCAGCATGATCTTAGCTTCATATTTATTCATCCCAAGTTTGAAGAAAATCCATCCAGGGGTATGGGAAATATAAGCAATCGAAAAAACTTTTAACAAAAAACTTAACGCAAATTTTCTATGACTGTGATCATGACCTAAAGGTCAAAGGGGCAAGTATGCATGTCAACAAATAAATTATCTAAGCTTCGTTATGACTCATTCCAGGAATGAACAAATCCATCAAGACGTTTAGGATATATAAATAAATGAAAACACTTTAACCAAAACCTTATTGCAAACTGTGACCTAATCCCCAATGTCATAGGGGTGAGCAAGCATGTCGCAGAATGAATTGTCTTAGTTTCATACTGATGACAATATATCAAGGAGCTTATTAGCAAATGAAAAACTAACCAAAATCTTAATGCAAATTTTCTGTGACCTTGAACCCAAGGTAAAAGGGACGAGTGTTCATGTAATAGAATGAATTGTCTTAGGTTCATACTGATGAAAATATATCAAGGAGCTTATTAGCAAATGAAAAACTAACCAAAATCTTAATGCAAATTTTCTGTGACCTTGAACCCAAGGTAAAAGGGACGAGTGTTCATGTAATAGAATGAATTGTCTTAGGTTCATAATGATTCATGCCAAGTATAATGAACATCTATGAAAGGGTTTAGAAAACTCTATGCAAATTAGAAATTACAACAAAACCCATAACTGTTGACAACGCAGATGCCGCCGCCAGAAAAATGACTGCTATGCCTCGCTTCCCATTTACATGGGCTCGAAAAAAAATTAAGTGATGCACTGAAGGGTACAAATAAGATCATAGTGACCTACTTTAGTTGATATTTGTGGTGCTCACTGAGATGCAACAACATACAAAAGTGCAATAATCTGGGACTAACAATGCCAGAGGAACTGGCCTAAACAAGACTAAACTGAAGTCACTTAATCTATTTTCTGAAAGTCAAGCTGCCTCTCATTATAAGGATTTCATCTATAATACAAGTCATTTGAGACCTTCTTTAGGTAGGCTTTTTAGCGGTCCCATTCATTTTGCCCGATCATGGGTCAATTAGTCATCCCACGACAGCCTCACAAAATACATGTATTGTAATCAACATCACAGAATTAAAAAAGTGAAAGAGTAAATACAGGAGTAAACACAAAAGAATGTCTTGCATAATTATGGGGATTTCTCCAGATAGGAAATTGAATTTTCAACCACTGCTGTGTAATTCAGCTGATAGAATTTAAAACCTCGGCACATGAAATGGAACTTTCAACACCAACTGTTTAATTCGACATGTGAACTTGGAATTCTAGACATATGACATTGTAATTTCAACTGCCACTTTCTCATTGGACAAACTCTTTTGTCCGCTACGGCGCCTCAGAGCTAGTTGCAAATTATTGTGTTTATACTGTTGGATATTGTGAGTGAGACCGACGCACTCGGGGCAAGACCAGAATATCCAACAATATTATATAATACTCAATTCAGCTCATGACCTCTTGAGCAAATGTGTTGCGTGAGGTGATCTAGTAAATTTTCCAGTCATGTTTGGGTAGAGATAGGTAAAAATTTCAGTGACGATTTAATCTTTAAACGAGAATTGCCATTCATAACCCACTACAAGCTGTTGTCAATGTCTTCTTAATACACATAAACTGGTACCTCCATATTGATTGCTAAGTGGTTTATTGTGGATTCGAAGGTTTAATACTTGATTAATACTATGAAACCCTCGTAAAATAATTAGCTAACAAAACATAAGACCGGACAACCATATTATTTGACCAGAGTAAGACCAATCAACATGTACATTATAAGACAATATGTAAATGGCATTCATATCTGAATGTGTTATTATAGACTCCTAATGCATTTAAAAGCATCGCTATTGAAACGTCTTCTGATGCTCCATCAATATTTCTCCTAATTTAGGTTATAGTAATATCAAAACATCCGTGTGTTCCAGTACAAATTACTATTGCATACATCGCTTAATGATCATGAATCTGCATTGCCAACCAGCAAAATAAAAGATGCGCAATACACACCGGCTTTGGGCTACAATGTCGTAACCTCGACGAGGCTACGAAGTGATCCAATACCTTGCAATAGAGCAAATAAAACTATTGTCAAAACAAAAAGATGACATGAGTAAAAATCTAACACCTAAGTAGCGTTATGTTTTTTTCAGGAAGTCTGGCTTATGATGAAGTCATTAAGCCTATATAAGGTAAAATATATTTGTATGTTGACACTAACCGTACTTTGGCCACCATGACAGATCAGATTCTCGCGGTAATTCGCTTTCCAAATAAGGCTTTCTATATCATATTTGGATATTCTATGATACGTTATTCAATGCACGCCATATTTACTACGATCTGTTTACGTTTCCAAAGAAGGCTGAAATGTCCTTATGTGGCACACCGAAAAACGAGGCTGAAAACTGACGTAGTTATTAGATGAACTAATATGGCGGACGATCCAACAGAAAATTTCGTATGAAGAAGATAAACACTATTTTACTCCTGTTTCTACTGTGAAATTCGGCAATACTGGTATTAAATAAGAAGACTATTTGATTTGTTTAAGAATATGTATGTAATATCTTTAAACCTTCTGACAATATGCTGAAAAAGCGCCAGGTGTGAATGACAACCAGCTGCTCCATTGCTACATATAGGAACGTTTTAGTACCCCGTCCACGAAGTAGGGGTACTAATATTAGTACTAACCTACTTTATGAAAATATTCTGTAATATCAGATATAGATGTAGATGTCTCTCAGAACATGTGTCATGAAGAAAGAAAAACCATTGAGGTTTAGCTTTTTTTATTAAAAAAAGTTAAATCTATGCTTCTTCTAATCTAATAATACGAAAGCAAACTTGAATTATTAAACCATAAAACTTCAAAAGTGCAGCCTGGTAATTGAGTAAAATATCACTAAGAACTAGTGTAATACTATTTTACTAAAATATTCTATACTCGACCTTCAGAATTCAGTGAAAGACATTCATAAATATCAACCGCTATTAAGTCGAATAAATGGTACAAAGAGCAAAAATAAACACATGCACACAAGCAGGGACACATAACGAGGAGTAAATTAATATTTATGCCGCGTGTTACAGTGTTTGCTACGTACATCAGACTCAATAGTACTAGTTATCGGACTTACACTCTCTCCCTCCTCTAAGTGTCTGGGTGACTCTTTATATTCCTTCTTCATCTCACCTTTTGATTCAAATTTGAATTCCAGCTCATCTGCTAACAAGTGAAAGTATGAGCTCAGTGAGTTAGAGGCCACAAATAATTTTAATCCCGGATCTGGCAAAGGTAGTAGCTTTACCGCCGACCTGACAGCCTAAAACGTCCACGTCTGTATGGTCATGTGCTTATGGTGTGTCGTGGATGTAATAATCTAATATAGTTTAAGGTCACGACTAGACAGAAAACTCGTATTCATGCCGTACACTAGTAAACAACCAGGATATATTGATTCTCCTACAATTGAACTGTACCGCATACTGCCGTCTTTATTCTATTCGTCTTTTTCCAATCAGACTGACAAAACGTTAGAGACATACACATACTTCCAAGAAAAATTAATTTAAGCAAAATCAACTTTGTTCTCAGATATACTTAATGTAAAGTAGTCACAATAATTTCATTCTATATAAATTCTAACTTAAGAGGGGAAAGTTGAATTGCATACCAAATGTCTAAAGAAACAATGGCGGGTTTCAAATCATTTGTGCCGGATTTTGCGTTAATCACATGTACACATAGACTAAATAATCAATCAAATTAAAACTACCCGATCTGAATATTGTACATGTATTTTTCATGGTAAAGAAAACTACAGCATCATAACGTTGTTGTGTAAAAGACACAATATTTTCCCATACTGTCGATAATTATGGGCCAAACCAAACAACCGTTGATGATTCTTCAGATTTTTTTTTGGAAATGTTTCTGAGAAAAAAATATATGCTTTTCTTAAGTTTTTCCATCATCAGCAAAGATGTTAAAGTTTACCAAAAATTCAGAAATGATATATGATGTCAACTAGTTTGTCTTAGTGTGGGTAAATCCTCTGTATGTGTGTGTGTGCAGATATATATATATATATATATATATATATATATATATATATATATATATATATATATACAAACACAGACTGCACATAAACACATTCAACGAATCTGTTAAGCTCTTACTAAATGAGACTATCTACGTGCAGTTTGATATTTAATCTCTGATTTTATGATTTTAAAATGAAGTCAATTTTGCTTTTGTAATTAGCCGGAAGATAACATTCAGTGAATAGTTTTGCACAAGTTATTGATATAACTTTTCGAAAGATAGAAATTCTGTATAAGAAGTGAAAGAAGCCGTATAGAGTTATCAATCATTTCACACTTGAGTTTTCTTTTTTCAAAAGGTGAAACTATGTGCATGAAAGCATTTCAGAGATGTTAAGGCCTTTTGTGAAGACACGAAAAATGTCTTCTCCACATGCATATATATATATATATATATATATATATATATATATATATATATATATATATATATATATATATATATATACATACGTCGTATTTACATTTTTTTTCTTTTAAAAAAAGAAGAAAGATCGAAAACCCTTTTTTCCACTTGAATTAATGATGGTATATGTAAAAAGAAAATTCTTAATACGGCCGTCCTGATTTTTTCGATATGTTGAAATAAAATTACCTTAATATATTTTTACATCGGTTGTACAGCAATCCTCCTTCAGTGTTCACATCATTTATGCCGACGAGTAAGTAACAGCTCTGATAAAAATGATTGCATTTGTAAGTTTTCCTCCTTTTTCGATCTTTATGATATTTCCATATGTATAAATAAAAATTGACTTATTTTACTTACATTTTGCAGCCAATTATGACGCATGATCCTAATTATGCATGACCGATAATGTGAGAAGCTGTGGTGACTCAGTGGTTAGCGTGCCGGACTCGCGACCAGAAAGGGTGCGAGATTCGAATCCTGCCCGGACCACACTGGGTCGGCCGCTGTGGTGTGTCTCTGGGCGAGATACTTTACTCCAATTGCCTCGGTACAATATAATCTTTCATGTGTTGATGTGCCGTTTAAACAAGCAATCAATCAACCACAGTGAAAAATATGATGGATTCGGGTGGTCTTTGATGTGTAGAAAACCGGAGAATTTGGAGGAAACCATCAACTTAGATTTTCGTGCCACTAATTCTTGAACTTGCAGGAACTGATGATCGAACGCAGGAATGGCGAGGTCCGAAGCGAGTGTGATACTACTGCTCTTTTTTGGACCAACGAGTATACTGATATCCTCAATATATTTTGCCTTTATTGTTGGTTACGTCATAATCTTAATGCTGATGTAACAATTTAGCTATTAAACTTTGCGATTCATTACCAATAGATCTAAATTTCCTTAAATTTAAACCATGGTCAGTTGTCTTTAAAATAAAAGATTGTAAATATGTTCCAGGTACACAAATATTTGAGGAAATTAAGGTGAATAATTGGGGCTGACAGATTATGATCACGTTCTTAGTTTTAGAGCGTGATATACATATAACTTGACATAGTTAATATTTCTCAAATAAAATGATATTTATCTTCAACTATTTCTGATCTACGATTTGCTAAAATGTTTCATTGTCTTCTGTATCTAATGATAATCCCTCTGTTCATTTATCAGACCATGAGCTGAAATGCGCATTTTATTTTGTATTTGCTCATTATGTGATGTTTTTATGTTGCATTCTTATTGACGTTACTGTTGTTTAATATAGTCACAACTGATTTTGTAAACATGACTTATTTTTTTCTGGAATGACCGCCAATAAGCAGCAATTTAGCAAAAACTGTTATGACCAACAATCTAGCACCAAGATATGTATGGTATCATTGAATATACTCTGACTGTGTCCAAATATATCATGTTGTTTTACTTATATACTCTGACTGTGTCCAATATGTCATGTTGTTTTACTTATATACTCAGACTGTGTCCAATATACTCTGACTGTGTCCAATATAATCTGACTGTGTCCAATATATAATGTTGTTTTACTTATATACTCTGACTGTGTCCAATATACTCTGACTGTGTCCAATATACTCTGACTGTGTCCAGTATACTCTGACTGTGTCCAATATATCATGTTGTTTTACTTATATACTCTGAATGTGTCCAATATACTGTGTCCAATATACTCTGACTGTGTCCAGTATATTCTGTCTGTGTCCAATATATCATGTTGTTTTACTTATATACTCTCAATGTGTCCAATATATAATGTTGTTTTACTTAAATCACATATAAGCATTATTTCTCATCAGTATATATCCGATTTAATTATTTTCGCACTCTAGTCCATGCTGGGAATTTACGTAGTTTACATTATAGGCAAAATAATGTTGCATTCATCAATTTGTCTTATTGTATCTCGGCTGCACCTTGATTTATGTAAAAGAATCCTCTTTCTGATTGATACCAAGAGCTCTTTATTTTTATTATCACACATAATCAGATATTAGAGTGAAACAATGAACCTCATAAGTAAGAAAAGAAAAAGAATGTTTAATTCCGGAACTGGAGTAACATGAAAAACATCATGGAACCAGTACTCGAATGCACTCTTACAAGTATGTGTGTGTAATCATAGTGTGATGTTAAGTAGTACATTGCTGATACGTCGTCAGTTGAACACTTTGATCTCAAATGGCAACTAAATACATAACACGAGAGGTGTGAACTTATAGGAATCTGCGTTCAATGATCTTCTCATTTTTGAACTAATTTAATTTAACTTTTTGTTATAGTTATTAAAATCAGTTGATAATATGTTTATCTTTTAAAAAACGTGCTTGAATTCACCTGTAGGAAACACATAGATGGGTCTACTTATTAGCTTGGGCATTCTCCAAAAGGCCGTGTCACTCCTTCGAAAAATGTCTGTAAATGACACTGGACTCTTTAGCATATGGTAAGGGTTTCATGAAAATTGGACAAGAAATTTCAGTGTAATTAAGATTTGAATAGCATATATTTATTTAGTGAAAACTACGTAGATTTCCCATTCGAACTTTTCCACCGCCGAAGTTCATTCTGTCTAGATGCTATTATGGAATAATTCCCACCTAGCTGCAAACTGCTACCCAGTCACTCGGTGCTGTTAGGCAGCACATGTAGAACCCTATGAGTTTGTTGCTAAGTAACATGGCGTCACAGTAGGTCTATCATGACGCAACAATATGTAATAGGCTGGTCCCCTGTAGTTCTTTTGGCTAAAGTAACGACATCCACGAGCTTTTGTCATCCTTTATCTTTTCTAAAACAAAATGGCGGAGGGCACTGTATATAATGTTAATAAAATGGCTGATGTGCTGATGATTTCGGAAGTTCTATATTGATATAAAAGATTTATGTCGATCAGATACATTGTTTGGCAAAAATAATAAATGAACCTTTAAATCTTGTGCTGCATCATTTTACGTTTTAACTGTTTTGGTAAAGGGATGCGATAAAAAAGGAATATATCTTCGGACGAATTGATAAAGGAATTGTCGTTTTGAAACCAAAAATTGCTTCTCTGTTATTTTTGTTGAGTGGTATTGCGTGCACAATCATGTGGACGCAAATTGACGAAGTAAAACAAGGAATGATGCTTGGCACATCTTTTATATAGTTGGTTATTGTTTCAAAGTTGCTTTAAACAAATTCATTATGAATTAAGATGATAATAAGAAAGTCAAGGATTGACTTTGCCCAATTTGCAAGCTTATGAATCATTACAATAACTTTGCCCTGTGTGCATACAATATTGATGTGGCTATATGTGAACATAATCCCAAAATCACTCAAAAATCCAATATACAAAAAAAAAAAAGAAAAGAAGAAAAACTGTAAAAATCAAATCGATTGCCTCTGGATGCATTCATATATTAAGAATCAATGTAACTTCTTAAAATATAACCAGAGATCTAAAAACAAAGACTGATCATAATACTAGCAATAGAGCAAAGCGGTACATCAAAGTAACGTATTCTAGATATAATAGCGTGATATCCTCTATATGCACCCACTTATCGGGTTTCATCAATGTGCATATTTCAGTGATGCAAAGCAAATGTTTGAGCAGTATAAGTTATTAAAAGTAACCTGCATTAATTATTATGATGAACGCTTGAACATTAAATTTTCTACCCTAATAGACACAAGAGACTACAAAATTGAACTAGCAATGAAAGCTTTAAATATTCACCAGAGTATGAAAAATAGATTCAAGTTATTAACTTGTCTTTATAGACGTCACAGACTGTAAGTAGACATTGGGTTTCCTAAATTAAAAAAAGACAATGTCAAGCATATGAAAGGTACACCCTGGAGATGATGCAGTTGCATTCCCCGAGAAAGGGTTGCACATTGCAATGTAACAGCACTCTATTGAAACTTTATGCAATCACAGGGGCATGAGAAGTCACTCCCAGAGGAAACTCAGTCAAAGACCCTTGTAAAGGTACTGTCGTATTCCCTGGGAATAGGAAGCACATTATAATGTAACAGCGCTATGTTCAAACTTTACACCGTTACAAGGACATGAAAAGTCACTGCAAACTTTACACCGTCACAGGGGCATGAGAAGTCACTGCAAACTTCAGTTTAGGAAACATTGCAAAGACAGGTTTCACGCAAAAAATCCAGCATGGTCGAAGGCATATAAACTATGGGTTACTGTCACCTACTTTGGGTAAAGGAAAAACGTATTATCTCGATGGATACATATGAACAAAATTATGCATAGAGACTACATGGCATAAGCCAACCAGATACAGAAAAACTATTTAGGCAAAACCAAGATTTTCAAATGGTCTACGCCGTAACTCAGGATGTTTAGAAATGCATTTTTCTGGTAAGGTATTAATTGGATAACACTCGAAGTTTTTTCAACTTCAAGGGATTTGCTTTTTAAGCAAACGTATATCTCTCCCCCGTTGCCAACATGACAGCAATATTCTGTGACAACTGTACTTGACATAACAAAAGGAAAGGTCATGCAAGGTGAATGAAAGGAAATGTTGTTAGGAGTGTTACATATACAGTCTCTGATTTCAAAGGTCAAAATGCAGCATTTTGTAAAAGACGAGAAGTATTTGAAATAGCTGTTTCTGGTATTATGGTCCTAGTGACCTTCAACAGATTTCCAATGTACTTAGTTAGTATTTGATGCAAAAAGGGGTGGGAAGGGGAGGATGAGGTCACATGTGAAAATTATGTCATCATTTGATGTGGATAACAGTGTCAAGGATGCAATAGTAGTTAAAATGAAACACGTGTACGTAGAATACACATGGACCAATCAAATTGTATATCCTTTTACACATGGACCAATCAAATTGTATATCCTTTATATGCATGCATGGTATACATCGAAGTTAAAAAGATCATAGATACAAGAGAAGGGACGCAAAAATGTTCTTCTTTAAGAGCAGGTGTCTTGTATGAAGCTGTCTGCAATGGCAGCTTTCACTATAATTAGGAGGAAGAATTCAGATATCTTCTTACCTGATAAGTAGTCGTCGAACAACTACATACAATGAATAAACCCCTGTTGTATAAAAAATATTGGACTAAAAAGACAAACAAGAAAAAAAGAAAAGAAAAAAAGAAACTATTGTATATACTCGTGTATAATTCGATACCAACTGCAAACTGCATAGACCCAGATCTGCCATCGCATAATGCGCCGGCAGATCTGGGTGTATGCAGTTTTTAAGGACTCATCAGTAGAACAAACAATATAGACTCTAATCTGCCTGCGCATTTTGCGACGGCACATCAGGGTCTATGTTGTTTGCATTTGGACCCGTGTTATACGCGAGTATATACGGTAGACATATTTTTAAAAATCGTGTGTACTCTTAATGCAGTCGTCTCAGTAAAATAAAATCCAAAAATGTACAAACAAATTGAAACACTGCGATAATAACATGACAATCTAATGAAGTCATCGGCATATGCATACCAACATGCATACAAGAATATATTTGTCTATGTCAAGTGGGTGTTTGCTAAATTGTGCAAACAAGTATTTTGTGAAAAGTCCAAAAGGTTTCAAAAAGGTGTTACAAACTGAAAAATTGATGCGATGGCCTGAGAATCTAATCATGTCATACAAATATTATTTCAAAAACTTGTACTAAATTTCATTTTGCTATCTTAAGTTATTTTTTAAAATCATACTAACAATAGTTTTCTTTAAAAATAGCCTTAGTACTCAAATTTCACAAATGTGTTTAAAAAAATGAAATAATGACGTCCGAGTCACCAAAACCTACATGGGTATTCGGACCTATTAAAGATATCTAGATATCTAAAAATATAATTTAGCCTGTCTTCTCCCAATAATTATTGAGATTCCTTGCTTACAATGTATAGCTAAACAATGTTTTTTGTCAAAAAGTTCAATAATATGTTTTTTCGTTTTAAAATGGAAAAATTGTTATAAGGGTTTCAAAATCTAATCAGAACACCTACATATTAAAAATATGCCTACCAAATTGTATTAGTCTGCCTCACGATATTTTGGGTTACAAGGTTGTCCTCAAAAAAGTAGAAGTCCAGAAAAGTTGAGAAATGTGTAAAAGATTGGAAACTTATTTAAATACCCTGAAAAACTAATTAGAATATTTTAATATTAGCATAAGTATGCCTTTCAAATTTTATTTGTCAACCTCAAGTTATTTTTTTCCCTAATCTTCCGAATTTTGTTTTCAAGGTTTTTTTCCAACAAATCTGAGACCAAAAGTCTTAAAAATGTGTATCAGTCACTAGAAACAAATCAGGTCTTGGAATGTAGTACTAAGGCGATATGGCCATCCATCTGTATCATCGCAAGAAGTATTTCACTCGAAAAAGAAAGTGGGTCGCCTGCATATATTTATATCTAGTAATAATTGTATTGTACACTTCCATTCATTTATTTATGCCATTAAACCTAATAGTTATCTCTTTCTTTTTTCTTTTTTTTTCTTTTTTGTTCCATCATTAAACGCCCGAATATATACCTTACAAGCATTAAACAATCTATGGCAACTATAGCGCTTACTGTTCTGGGTGAATATTCTTCCTAAATGGCACAGCTAAACTGGTATTCATGTTCATGGATTATCATGCATAAGTACTGGCCTTTAAAAAAAATGAAGTTCTGAACCAACATGTTATCGTAGACCCGCAACTCAGTGCACAGTTAAATTAGTCTTGTCAGTTGATTAAATTATACTACGTCGTAGAACAAAATCGAAGGTTTCATTCCCTCATGTACCTGTATATTGATTTGGTCACGTGTGACATGTATGTCAAGCAGCAATTTACCGTATTTGTCCGGGGAAGACTCATTTCGTTCTACCTGTGATATCAAGCGAACAGCGTGAACCTTTGATCTGACGGTGCAATATGCGAATGATATGGGTCTATACTGCTCAAAGCTGGGTGCGTGCTGTGCACAAGAATATACGGTAAATATGGTCCTGTGTAAACCTTGTGCCTTCGAATTATGTTCTTGTTACGTAAGAAGTGTCTGTCCTCTCTCTCTCTCTCTCTCTCTCTCTCTCTCTCTCTCTCTCGCGCGCGCGCGCGCGCGCTCGTGAACTCATTAAGATTGCATGGTATTGCTTTGGGTCTAGCGTGTATCGTACGTTTTCTGTCCGCACTTTTTATGTTCAACTTCGTCTCAAAAGCAACTCAGCCATTTTTACACCAAATTCCATAGATCATAGAATAAGGTCGTTCAGTTTCATGCAAATTATGCCGATTTGTCATCAAATATGGCCGCTATTACGAAATATAGAACTACTTTCAAGCTGCTTCTCAAAACCTACTGAACAAAATATGATCAAATTTGACAATAACAATAATTCGAGCGTAAATGCCCTCCGTTTTGTGCCAATTATCCCAATCCGCTATCAAAGATGGCCGCCGTTACTAACAGTATCAAAGAATTTACACTACTTTTTCTTCAGATAAACATCTAAAAAATATTGGACTAAATTTGACTTATAAAGTATGCTACCATAAGACCCGTTTACTTTTATACACTTGATGGCGATACACAATTAAATATGGTCGCCATTACTAACATTTGAAAAATGTTTACAAGATTTGTTTCTCAAACAACTCAACATAATTTGATCACATTTAACAAAAAGCATCCTACCAACCCAACTGCTTTTGCATCGGCCATTTGGCTGATGAGTCAGACATATGAACTATATCGAACCCACTTCCGCGTCTTGTTTACCCATTTAAAACAATTTAACTTCACATATATGCTCGAGGCGAGTTGAGGGAATATCCCCTAGACATATACATCATTGTACAAACAATAAAATACTGGCTACATCTATTAGAACTCTCCCAGAACTCCCTTGCATACAAATGTTTACAAGAAAACACAGAGTGTCACTTCTTTATGGTTCAAGGCTCTCAAAAATATATTCGAATATTTAGGATTTTGTAAACCTCTAGAACATTCTCAACAGATAAACTGACGAATACCTTAAAACAAAAACTTTTACAAAGATACAATGTATGGTTGAAAAACATTACAATTAAAACTCCCAAATTTTCTGTCTATAGCAAGATCAAGAATAGTTTTGAATTTGAGAGATACCTGTTATGATGCTTAGAAAAGAAACAGCTAAAAAAATTTACCCGGTTTTGAATCAGTGCTCATTCTCTGCAAACACTGAAACTGGTTATTACCCAACACCTGGTATACCAAGGGATGGTAAATATTGCCCCTTTTGTGTGAACACAGTAGAGGATGAAAAACGTTTTTTTTTTCTCACCTTTAATTATTAATTATGTATATGAAAATTCTGAAAAAAGGCAAAGTTTAATAGGAGTGAAGTAAATATGTGTTCATAATCAATTTATCAGTAAACTTGCTAGCAACTCCCCAGGAGAATTTTGTCTATTTTAATAAATTATTTTTTAGTTACTTTGAAATGTTCTAATAATTAAAGTTTAGTTTATGCATCTTTATGTGTGCATTGTAAAAGATGGGTGGATGAAAGGCGAGAGTGAGAGAAAACATTCAAGTTTTCAATGTTAACATTTTGTATTAGATAATTAATAATTGTATTGTCATTGCCATATCCTTTTGTTGGATGAACGATAATAAATTATCTTCTCTGTATACTAGAATACGATTCATGATTATGTCAATCTTTCATCGAAACTTACATTTCAATGGCAGTGAAATCTGGCTTCGAAATCTAACCTTCAAATATAGGATGATAATTATAAACTCATTGGTTGGCATCTAGATTTTCTTCATACGTTATGAAGCTAAGTCAATTCCTTCTGAGATAAGATCGCTCAACCTTTTGACCCAAAGGTCAAGTTTACACGTTTAACAGTAATTCTTCAATCGTGGGCTCGACACACAAGAACTTACATTCCTGTTTAATTTGGATGATCATTCTCGAATCTGGTAAAATAAAACCACACCTCCCGCCACAATAATCATCAAACGTGTCGTATATCCTAGAACATAATCAAACCAATTGAGCGTACCAATGACAACCAAAGAATATACAAAAGAAATATAAAATCGAGAATAATGAAAAAAGGAAACAAAAAGCATGCCTGAATGTAGAAAGCTGACACCAGTCAAACATGACAAGAACGTCTGTGGCATAAGCCAGTATCATTAAAAGTATTCAATAAAGCGTAAAAGTAGGTAACAGCAACTCAGATGTTTTTGCAAGACACAGCTTAATCGCAACATCTACATTGCACAGTTGGTGGCAATATATTAAAAGACGTTGCAATTAGTCACCACCTTTTGTTAATGTTCAAAATCCTGGAAAAGATGTTACAGTGACCACGTTTTGATGTACAAAACGTTTTCATTCTAAGATGCACTCTCCGTGTCAATTTGGTATCAATATATGAAAATGTTTTTGGATTAGAACCCCGGCATAATTGTAAATAAATTTTAGCACTTACTGAAAAGGAGGTCACAGTGACACCGTTTTTGTGTACGACACATTTCTATCCAAAGATGCACATAAAGTGTAATTTTGATGTAAAACGGTGAATTAGTATAGAAGTTGTAGCCCAGACAGATAGAATTGATAGATTGTATATATTTTTAATTAATCCTGTCTGTGACACATGTACGTTCTAATATGCAACGTCAGTGGAAGTTTGGTGGCAATAGGTGAAACAATGTTAGCATTATAGCATGGGCATACTTTTAAACCCATTTTTAATAAATCCTTAAAAATATGTCAGAGTAACTTTGCTTTTGGTGCATGACACGTGTCCATCTAAGGATGCACATGCAGTGTAAGTCTGATGTCAAAAGATATAACAGTATTTGAGTTACAGCCTCGAGAGGAGGAATTTACACATTTTTTTATGAATTCTAATTTATACAGGAAAGTATATCACAGCGATTAAGTTTTGGTGTGTGGCAAATATCCTTCCTGTGATGCACCCTTAGTGTTAGTTTTATGGCAATCGGTGAAAAGGTAATGAAATTAGACATGGGAAACGATTTTAAACAAATTTTCACCAACTTCTGGAAAGTAGGTCAAAACCACCTAATTATGGTGCACCACACGTGCTTATGCCAAGATGTACCTACAATGCAATTTTTTATGTCAATATGCGAAGTAGTAAAGGAGTTATTTTCAGGAGAAGAAAGACGGGCAGACGCACAGACGGACAAAGTGAATCTTATATACTCCCTGCTCTCGAAGTGGATATAAAAATAATTTAGTCTTTGAATACATTTTTAGTCTGCAATCTATTTTTTACGGAAAAAATATACAGACAAGAGGAGACTCATCTGGGTTTTAGATAAAAAAATTATTGATCAAAATAAAGAGAAAAACCAAGACAAGGCAAATAAATAAATGAATATACATTTATTACGAACTAACAAAGTAAAGACAATGCTATCCAAGAAGACATAATTGAAAGGCGATAATTATAAAAACAAACGTTTTCGCAACATAGTAAAAATAAAGCCTTATATAGAATTTAATGGTCTGTGTGAACTGTGACACGAGATCAGAAGTAAACAACATTTAGTATTCATTCAGATTAAAACTGTCTTAAGAAATTTGGAAGACGCCTTGGACAATTTCGTACTTTTCCTCACATGATTTATATACATAAAGCTCTGTACTAGACAGTAATAACCAAATAATAAAAAGCGATTTTTAAGACAGAGAAAACACTCATTCCTGCTATGATGCCGCCTTGAGAAGTGGGATATACAACTGACAACAATGAAACAGTCTGTCAGTTACATAGATACGAATTCTTGTAATAACCGTATGTGCTCATGTGTATTACGCATCCAGCGGCCAACAAAGTAGACCCAGATCTGCATCACCATGATGCACCAGCAGAACAGGGCTTCTGCAGTTTGTTGTACGTATGATTTCAAGCAAAGAGCGTAGACTCTGATCTGCAGGTTAATCATACGACGATAAATCTATGTCTACGCTGTATACAGTTGCGTACGCATCAAACGCTGTATACAGTTGCGTACGCATCAAACGCTGTATACAGTTGCGTACGCATAAAACGCTGTTAAACACATGGTACATGTGAAATTTCTCATTGAAAAACTCGCTCATTTCGAAATAAAATCAAATCAAAAATAGATTATGCATCAGATAATACCCTATATGACAAAGAAAGCAGAATGTTGGCCCATTACGCAACTTATTAGATAATACTGTTAATTTCAATAGAAATTAATAGAAGTCTATATTAAAATCAAAATCGCTTTCAAAGAAAATACGAGCGAATAGGGAATTTATACTTGTTTGGCTGAAAGAAACTATTACTTTTTACAGATACAATGAAGCAAATTCATTGTATCTCATGCTCTTTGACAGCCCCCATCTTTTCTAGTCCATTTCAATTGAAATTCATATTTTATTTCTTCTCAGTGACAAACAATAGTCGTAACGTTATAAAGCGCCTTAAACCGTCAGCTTATGACCTTTTAAAAGAGCAGAATATTTAAATTACGTTTCCAGTACTAAAATAAGAACCAGAATGGGATATTGTCCGTGACTTTCAATTCCGAAGTTTCGCTTCGTTAATCATGATCTTACTTAATGTATATCTTAAAGGGAAATGAGGCGACAGAAACGTGTTTGCGTTTAAAATATGGGACAACGTTCGGTCAAATCTGCCTTATAGCTCACTCTATTAAGCAATTACCTGTCTTAAACAACTGTCTTTTCGAGGTGCAGTGAACCACATTATTGTGCAATTTAACGTCTAATGAGCAAACACCTGTCTTAAGAGACCGATTTGTTTTTTTACCCACGTCCAGTGTTAGCTGCCTAAGACAGGTCTGCATGTACAACGGATTGGTTCGAGGGACATCTATCTTAAATTGTCTTAGATCGCTGACGTTACATAATGTTGTATTCATTGCTTGCGTAATATCAGTTTTTAATGATGACAGTTTTTTGTTGGGAAGTTCCGCTTTCGCTTTCTAACATTTATCGTCTAACATAAATAGGGAAATAATTCGCAACATCAAAATTATAGCAGAAATTATTTTCTTTTTAATAATGAGCCAATGTATCTAATTTTCACCAAGCTGACACACATACAACCTCAAGAAAAGAAAATACTTCTTGGGCGAAAAAAATACCCAGGAATTCAAGATAAGACCATTTCTTCCTTTTAACTGTCGAATGTTGAAACCATCTCTGATATTCTTCAGCGATAATAAAATGTTAAAATTAGCTGCTGTGGTGCCTATACAGGATGTCAGCTTGGCACCATTTTGATTTAGCACAAAGCAGACATCATTAGAAGTATTTTAGTGAAAACCCCATGTCATAATGATCATCCATTCAGGGGGAATAATGACAAGATTTTTAAGAGAGTCGTTGTGGCAGTCATATTGGATGTACGACTGGTACCATTTTCATTTAGGACCAATTAAGTATCATAAGAAGTCTATTGGTGAAAACCCCACGTTTATATAGCCATCCATTTTTTAGGAGTAGAGATAACAATATTTTCAAGATCTGACATTCCATTCAGGAATAATAATAACAAGATTTTCAAGATGGCTGCTGTGGTGGCCATATTGGATATCATATCGGCACCATTTTCATTTAAGAAGTCATAAGAAGTCTTTTAGTGAAAACCTCATGTTGATACAAGCATCCATTCAGGAAGAGTAGCAATAACAAGATGTTCACAACGGCCGCTGAGTGACGGCCATATTGAATGTCAGATCGGCACCATTTTCATTTAAGATCAACTGGACATCATAAGAAGTTTTCTGGTGAAAACCCCGTCAATTTCACTTTATGCTTAGGTAGAACTGGGATAACAAGATTTTAAAGATGGCTGACATGGCGGCCATATTGGAGGTCAGATCAGCACCATTTCTACTTAAGACCGACTTGACATGATAAGAAGTCTTTTAACGAAAACCCAATGTTGATATGACCATTCATGTAGACGGAAGAGCAACAAAAAAAAAAAAGATTTTAAAGATGGCCGTAGTGCCGGCCATATTGAACACCAGATGGGTACCATTTTTGAGGGCCAAATAGACATCATCAGAAGTCTTTCAGTGAAAACTCCATGTTGATATGACCACCCATTCAGAAGAAATAGTGATAACAAGATTTCGCGGCCATACTGGACGTTAGATCAGCACTATTTTTATTTAAGCCCATCTGGACATCATAAGAAGTCTTTTAGTGAAAACCCCATCTTAATATGAACATATATGTCGGAGGAGTAGCGATAACAAAATATTCAAAATAGCCTCGCTGGTGGCCATATTGGACATCAGATCGACACCATTTTCATTACTTAACAACTAAATATCATTAGAAGTGTTTTAGTGAAAATATCATGTTGATATGACCATCCATTCAGGAGGAGTAGCAATAAAAAACTTTTAAGGTGGCTGCTATGGCTACAATCTTGAACCTCACATCGGCACTATTTCCATTTAAAACCAACTAGACATCATAAGAAGTCTTTTATTGAAAACCCCATGTTGATATGACCATCTATTCAGGGGGAGTAGCAATAACAAGATTTTCAAGATGGCTGCAATGGCGGCCATATTGGACGTCAGACTGGAACCATTTTCATTTAGGACCAACTAGACCATGGGATGAACGTGTGTGTAAGGTTCATGGCAATCCTCCAAGTAGTTTAAGAGTAGCGATAACAAACTTGTACTAACGGACGAACAGACGACGGACGACCGACGGACGACCGACGGACGACGGACAACACACCATCACATAAGCTCTTCTGGTCTATGACTAGTAGAGCTAAAATACTGACCAAAAATGCTGACAAACTCGGCATCAATTCTAATGCAAAAAGTTGTCATAAATTTGCTTCCAATCAATATTTACTCTCTCTCTCTCTCTCTCTCTCTCTCTCTCTCTCTCTCTCTCTCTCTCTTTATTATAAAGGAATAGAGATCCTGTACGTATACAAACTACGTAAAGCAATCGCTCAATTCCTGTACGTCTAAAAACTAAGTAAGGTAATAGCCCTATTCCTGCACGCCTACAAAGTAAAGCATTAGCCCTATTCCTGTACGTCTACAAAGTAAAGCAATAACCCTGTTCCTGTACGTCTACAAAGTAAAGCATAGCCATATTCCTGTACGTCTACAAACTAAGTAAGGTAATAGCCCTATTCCTGTACGTCTACAAACTAAGTAAATCAGTAACCCAATTCCTGTACGTATACAAACTAAGTAAGGTAATAGCCCTATTCCTGTACGTATACAAACTACGTAAAGCAATCGCTCATTTCCTGCACATCTACAAGCTAAGTAAGGTAATAGCCCTATTCCTGCACGTCTACAAAGTAAAGCAATAGTCCTATTCCTGTACGTCTACAAAGTAAAGCAATAACCCTATTCCTGTACGTCTACAAAGTAAAGCAATAGCCCTATTCCTGTACGTCTACAAACTAAGTAAAGCAATAGCCCTATTCCTTTACTTGTACAAACAAAGTAAGGTAATAGCCTTATTCCTGTACATGTACAAACTAAGTAAAGCAATAGCCCTATTCCAGTACATGTACAAACAAAGCAAGGTAATAGCCTTATTCCTGTACATCTTCAAACTAAGCAAAACGAATTATTTGTATTGAACAATAATAACAAGATAAGACAATAGCTCTAAAGCTGTATTTTCTAACTAGATGTTCAGTGCAAAAGATGCAGTTTAGAAAACCATACGTAAATATAAGACGATGATGAAAAAATGTGTACTGCACAATTGCGAGAAAAGTATCATATACACAATACTGACTTTATATAGATGGAAGAAAAAATATTGCGTACACATACACACAGTGTTTTTTAAATGAGAACTCTGTCAGTTACGTTAGATATCACAGTTTCCATTATTAAAATAAAACCTTTTACATACTGTTCTGAACAATTTACAGTCCAACATCATATATATGTTTGTGTTTTCTAATTATTATTGTGTTTACACACGTGCTTACACATTAAGAGGTCTGAATCAAATTCTATTCAAACTTCTTTCTCCTCTTAATGTTACAAAATCCCATTCTGTGTCACAATCATATTTTTATATCACAGCAAAAATTATTTCCCTTCAAATCTTGAACAAGACTATATTTTACGGCAAAGAAGCACCCTCTGGCTCTCCTCTTGATTCACTGAAACTTTGGTCAGCACCTGAATCTGACAATTCTCCTCGAAGTGGATTCTGTAATATGGTGCTATTCGAGCTGACATTGTTGTTTACCAAATTCCGATCGAACGAGGTAGATTCAAAGTTCTGCCAATCTACTTGGTCTGTTTGGCTCGGTTTATTTTCTGAATTTACAACACAAGCATCATCACGGTGAGTTATAATTTTCAACCGGTGTAATTGGTAACCAACAGATTCATCTTCCTGCTCCAGTGATTTTAGGGCAGTTTCTTGATTAATTGAGGTATTCCCAGACATCTCCACCAAGTCCAAAGCTTCTGGACCAGAAAGCGATGAGAACTGGGAAAACTCAGAGATATTTGCGACTTGCTCATTCACTCCAGGATTGTTTCCCTCACTGGATCCGTCTCCCACTTCTCTGCGCATGGTTGTGTTTGATCCCGTGCCTGTATCCTCTGTAACCAATAGTGGATCAATTCCACATTGCCCAGATGGTTGTAATACTTGAAACCGACTTGGCTGCCTAAGTTCCAAATCATGGACATACTCAACGACGAAGACTAAGTGCTTACTTTTATTTTCCTCTGCTATTCTCTTTAAATCTTTTGCATAATGAAGTGCAACTTTGATTTGGTCTTGTACATCATATAACCTTGTTCTTGCCATAAAATAAAGAAGCATTGCTTTCCTTTCTATACCTTCCCAAGCTTCGTCAACTTTTGCCAAGTATTTTGAAGCACAAGCCACATTTTGCCTGCAATAAATTCGATCCTGAATCTCTCTACATTCGGTACTCATGCCAAGCAAACAAAGAACCATACGAAGAAGAAATAGCCTTTTCCACTGATGTCGAACCTCCTCTTGTTCTCGCTCGAGGCATCTAATCCCGCACGATCCATACTGGAGAAGACACTTGAGCGCATTCTCCGACTGAGTAGATTCAAACATGCGGTGGTAGAAATGTACAACACGATAATACATGTCTGCCTTTTCAACGCAGTTAGATACAAAAGAAGCATGTTGTAATGCATGACAGACGCAGTCCTCTCCTCTCTGAAAATTCCTCGTTAGTGCTTTTTCGATTGCCATTCGTGCAAACAGAAACATTGATGAAATATCTTTATTGGGAGTCTTGGAAATAATCTGCTGTAGTTTGCTGATTATACCCTGTCTATGAAATCTTTCCTCTTCTGTTAGACCGTGAATAAACAGCTCATTTTCCTCAATGGGTGAATCAAGCATCACAGCTAGCGTTATAACATACTTGTCGGGTGTAATGTTGCCTTTTTGTGGAGTATTTGAGAAAAGGATTTTTTCCATGTGACCAGACATGTCTTTTAGAAAGTTGTAATCAGTTCCGTTATAAATTTCACGCTTAAGTCGCTTAAAAAACAACTGCAAGCCTTCTCGCTTTTGCACTGAACATGGCACAGCACTGTTTATTCCGCTTTGCCCCAAGAATGCTGTGGCGAGTCTTTTGAGTCTTTCTGCGATATCTTTGTACCCTGCCCTAGCCAGAGCTTCCTCTAACTCGTAAACTGTACACCTCCTAGGTAGCTCCTTGAAAATAAGATCCCAAATGGAATCTATGTTAAAATGCGAAACCATCTGCAAGACTGTTTTTAACAAGGAATCGTCAATAACTTTAACCTCTCGCAAAGCACAACACAGCACTACCGGATCTCTCAGCACACGTTGGATGTCGGAACGTATAATACCTATAGTGATCCTGGTGACCTCTTCCATGGTCAGTTCCTGGATGTATTGTCATACACATTTTGCATGACAACTCTTAGTAAACAATCGAAGGTAGAATGAGTGTCTTTAGGTCCATTGTAATCTAAACTCTTCTATAATGCCATGTGTAATTACTTTCATTTTGAAATCTTCATTAAAGTCACAAATCTAGTACAATATCGACAATGTTTGTAGAACGTCATCATTTTTTCATGCTGGGACTAAAGTAAAATTCGTATTGTTTGATAGTATATTCGAACATCAAAAAGTAAGGCATACACAGATTGTTGACTCCAGAAGGTTGATTTAAATCCAAAACTTCACGAATCAATAATGTACCAATTTTTTAATAAACCCGCACAATCTGAAATATCTTAAGAAGCATTATCCACATAAACAAGAAAAGAAATCATTTATATTTCCTTTAATGGATTGTTCGTGTTACTTTGCCAAGAAGTACCATCTCTATGAAATCTGAAATGAAAAGGATGGCATATTACTTTCATACAGTTAAACATACCTTTAAAGTCAGCTGTATAAAGCGACCCTTTCTTCTAAACATCAATAGTGACTAAGAGAAAGTAAAATAAAAGACGTGAACCTATACTAAGCACCCCCTTTTTCTATTTCCCAAAGGTGACTGCTTTAAACAGGTCGTACTGTGTTGGAAAAATCTAAGGAATCAAAGATAATTGTTATTTTCACATTAGTAATTACCGTATGTACTTGCTTATAAATCAAGTCCAACTGCAAACTGCACAGACCTAGATCTGCCGTTGCATAACGCGCCGGAAGATCTGGGTCTCTGCAGTTCGTTAGGAGTAATCAGTAGAACAAACAGTATATACCCTGATCTGTCTGCGCGTTGTGCGACAGCAAGTCAGGGTCTATGTTGTTTGCAGTTGGACTAGACTTACAAGCGAGTATATACAACAGCTAATGTAATGAGTAATTAAAACTAAAACCACAAAATGCATTTTGACCGGACTGAACCCTCAAACGCTCGAGTTACACAGCCTGTTGTATTTTCCAAAAAGAGTAATGATTTCGTGACAGTCCCTTCCTCTCTATTCCAAATGTCAGCTAGATTCAGTCATTCAGAATCAACCTGGAGGGAAAGGTCCCTATCTGAATGTTGACCTGAATTACAATAACGGAATATACGAAATATCTCTGCATGATATAAATTGTACAATATCATTATCAAACTCCCTTAAAATGTTACTGTTAGTTCACCGTCTACGATATGTGTCAGATCTTACTATATATGGACAGGTTACATTTTTTTTTTTCTTTTTTTAAAATCTAACATTGTTGTAGAATGAAAAAACCGTAAAGCTGCAAGAAAGGACAAACTTTGTATTCGGAACAAGTTTATTCATAAATTATGCTCTAGTATTAATGCATATGAATGGCGTGATTGTGCGCTTGAATCAACATTACGCTTCTCTGGCGATACCATAATTAGTTGGGAAATATGATCTCCCCTAGTCTGGCCACAAGATGTCGCGCGTGTAAGTAAGGACAGTGACCTAATAGGCATTTTCCGTTATGACTAACATCTACCCGTGAATGTACAAGATCGATTTTTTTATTTTTTTTTAATTTTAAAGCCTGATCCGGGTAGGCATCGTGACAAGCAGCAATTCGTTTCATCCAGCATGTTCCTAAACCTGTAACATGCCAGGTAAAAAAAAATGGGGGGGGGGACACAATTTACAAAATCAACCTTCGTATGAACTGAGCCGATTGAAGAATGATTCTATCGTGTATTTTAAATTTTTCATTCAATATGTCAATGTGATCTTCATTTAAGCGTACATACCAAATCCAAAATAGTCCTGCCACTCACGACCGTTTTTAATTTATATTTCTCCCTTTAAACAGTGAATGCGGACTTACAAAAAGTCAATGCTAGGTACAATAAAAATATGGTGAAATAGCCTTTTCTTTTTACCTGTATCACTTGACTTGCACAAAGGAAAACTTAAAACTTGCTTGGTTAGGTTGACACTTGCCGGTATCTATGTTTTGCTGTTGAGTTCAAAGCTGTTTTACAAAGTTTTTGTAAATTCTGGATAGACCCATTCATGAAATGTGTGACTTTTACAATTCTCGTACTAATAAACACGTGAGCGGTCGGTGTTTATAATTTGATATAGAGACAGATGTTTTCTGTTGACTCTTTTAAGTTTATTAACCTTTATTATTTATTAAGACCTTCCGTTGACAAAACATATTTTTAAAGTTAAATACTGTGCCTAAATCGGATATCTGTATCGCTTTATTTATTTCTTTCCTGCAGCAGTGATTCGATTGGGAAAATTGTCTGGTAGTAACTTCGTCTAGTTCTGTTGAGGTGTAGTTTGGACAAATAGATATGACTGACTTACTCTTTGTTCGTTTAAAAAAACTGATTGTTGTTTCCATAAGATATTAAATGAGAACAAAATGCAAGAGTAATAAGTATAACAGTATATGGTTAGGGGGAATGCGGAATCAAAACAAAAATAATTTTTTAACTATATATAGGAATGAAGTCTCAGAACAATCTTGAATCATAAACAACTTAAATGCAGTGCAAAGAAATTTATACATAATATATTTATATTATAAAGTTTTACCTTCTTACGCCTCTATTCGCATACTGAGTGGGCAAAACTGGGCCATCTTATGCTGGTAATATTAATGCTTTCATTGGGAAAACAGCCTGCTGATGCAACAGAATATATATATATATATATATATATATATATATATATATATATATATATATATATATATGTGTGTGTGTGTTTTACACATCAATGACTTTTACCTGAATTACCTATGACAAACGAACTGATGAGTTCATTGGTTTTACCTGGAAAGATAGCGATCCCCATTTTTCGTAATAAAGTAACTGGGTCAACGAATTATTCGCTTCCATTCTTATTATCAAATCTATAACGCCTTTAACTCTGCAATGTACATCATACAATTATTTTTTTTTTAATTCTTCTTGATGAGGTCGGGTTTTGAATATCAGCATGTATATTCAGAGCACGAACGTGGCGAGTTTAAAAGGATGTTAGGTTTTCATAGTTCACATAAAATGAACGTTCTTCTTTATGAGACTGAGCTGTCTGGAGCTTTGTGCAAAAAAATGTATAAACTTGACATTAAAAGCCAAGCACAATTTATCTTCGAAATATCAGAAATAATTTCCAAATTCAAATGGCAATATATTCAAATCGCAAATATAGAACGACATGCAAGAAGAGTTATCATAACGGTATGCAGATGCAAAAAGTCACATACAACATTGAATCTGATCATTTGCCCCCAAAATGGAGCCAGTTAATAAAGATGTGTTTTCCAAGAAAAAAGAATGAGATGTACCAGGAATTTTAATTGTAAAATATACATTTTAACATGTAAGTTTTAATGTCGATTCAGTATGATTGTATCCAATGTCAATCATCCATATGATGATTATTTACATATTATAGTACGCATATGGTCATGATTTTAAGGTACCTACATCTAAAATATCTAACATTATTGAGATTACGAAAGTATATTTCAGTAGTTCAGTAATAAAAAAAAATATACACACTATCTCTTATATCTGGTGAAATATATTTCTACTATCTAACTTAAAAACATCGTACGAAAAACTGTGTATTCCCAAATAGTATACATGTTGTGTATTCATTCATATTCACGGATTATATTGCCCAGTCTTTATAACAGACTAACTTATAATCGACATGCTTATTGTCCTGATTTAACTGTTGTTTTGTCCAGATTGCCATTTGATGCATAACAATGCGAATTTTAAGGTCATGTCAATAAGTACCTACATAATGCGTTGCTGCATATCAAAGCAAATATCACTGATCTTGATCAAACACAATCATTATCACGATTTTTACGTAATATAACGCACACGGTAAAACGGATGCGTATGTAAACCATGTGTACTTCTTTATACTTTATTTCAGTTATCCCTTGTATGCAGCTTTTCTTGTATATAAAGGTCACAAATACACCACAACAAACAAAGCATGACTAAGTACCGTAGTACGACAAAATATGCGTCAATAAGCTGTAAGACCTTAGCTGAGTCAATGTTAAGCGATGTGTTACCGTTCAGCTTGGAAATAAATTTTCCCCTGTATGGGGGTGGTGGGGGTGGCTTTCTCTAATTCAACCATTTGTCTAAAGATTTAACCATTCCGTTCTCTCACTTTTTACGTCTAAATATGGATTACCTAATGTAATTTTACCCCTCCTTAAAAATGATGTAAACAGTAATGATTCAGCCTCTAAAACCGTAATTTGTTACGGCATGAAAATATTGTTTGTAATTGCAACATGTAACAGAAATGTTTTAATTGATAATTTTTCAGACGTTGACTACTACATTCGAGTCATGAGATATTATTTTGATTATAACTTACCACTTGATTATTCGCTAAACTCTGATGATTGTTTTTAGAATATTCTGTTTCAAATTAAAATCTTAGGCATTTCAAATAATACTATTAATTCTATTCTGAAACTTTTTAAAAATTAAAAAAACAAAATTTACGTGAACACAACAAAGAACAATTCATCGAAAAATCCTTCACGTCTTAAATATAAAGAGTCACAGTCCCTCTCACATAAAAGACTTTCAGTAAAATAGAAGTTATTTAATATATTAAGTTTGTATAGGCAGTATTGCAAAGAAAACAATGTAGGCACTAATCAAGCTATTGGTGGTCAGCAAAGGAGCTGATCATTTAAAATTAGTAGACGTTCCTCATGAGGTTTAAACAGAGATGACAAAAATCAGAGAACTACTGACAATCTCTATATCAGATGGAAGCAATGCAAAATCTCTTTAGTTCGTGAGTGGACGTTATCTTGAACTTTCAAGATATGACAGGATATCCCATTCTGTATTCTTGGTCAAATAAATGTGACTCGGTATTTCAGTCACATTGTGTCTAAAATTGCTTCAGTCGTTACACAAAGCCTCCAATTACGGCGCTCTAGCATTAACAGTTTAAAATTCCATGACGTTGTGACGCCTTAAATATAGTCATATCCTGGCTGACTAATAACAACAAGAAAGAAAGAAACCTTGTCTTTTCGCATTTCGGCTTATACAGTCAATAAATGTTGGAAAACGTTCAAAACAGTAATGTTTCATATCTTTAGTAATTAAATTAAATATCCAAAGTTGGGCTAGATACACTGCAGTGATATGCACAAAGCAACCAAAGACGAAAGAAGCGCTTATATATATATATATATATATATATATATATATATATATATATATATATATATATATAGAGAGAGAGAGAGAGAGAGAGAGAGAGAGAGAGAGAGAGAGAGAGAGAGAGCAGTATCATCTAACAATATAGTTATAATTCCCTCTAAGCAGGAATCGAATCCATCCCGCGAGTTTTACACCAGCGTCCTAACCAATGGGTACATGCGCTCATCTCCCCAAAAGGATGGAAAAAGGTCGAAGGCATGTACGCGAGGTGCAGAAGAACACACTAGCTAAGCAAACACAATTGAACACTCCGTGATATGCACAAACACTGAGAGTGAGTTCTCAAACAGAATTGAACACTCCGTGATATGTACAAACAATGAGAGTGAGTTCTCGTGCAACTCGAGTTCTAAATTTCGAACTTTTAGATTGTATTATGGGAGATAAGTGTATGGCCGTGTTGGTTACGGAGCTGGCTTATTGCCGTGTTGGTTATGGAGCTGGCTTATGACAGCTTTGCGATAGTTGCCGTTAATCGCGGCCAAGTGTTCGATTCCTGCTTGGGACGAATTATAATTTTCAAACCTGTTTGACTATACTGGTGTCATATATATATATATATATATATATATATATATATATATATATATATATATATATATATATATATAGAGAGAGAGAGAGAGAGAGAGAGAGAGAGAGAAGTATTATTTCAAAAGCGTGGATATCGCGCCTTATTGGTCAAAACCAACTAGATTACCATTTTATCATCAGTCCAAACCAATAAGGCGCGATATCCACACTTTTGAAATAATACTTCTACCATATGTGGACAAAATTACTGTTATATACGATAAATAGCACAAAAACATCTGATTAAAAAATACGCGCAGTTTTAAGAGCTGATTGCTTGCACATGCTGAATTTAAACAAATTTTCAATATAAAAAGTCGAATATCCTATTCTGACTCTTTATATGTGATAAACTCTTGCGAACTGCATCTAGAATTATTTTTTGTCACATTGCGAAATAGATAATCATATATTACTTTCAAAGTGTCAACGAAAGGAGTCACATGACTATTACTCTCTCATGCCAAAGACATGAACGCTGATGACTAACATGCTTGTACATGATAGTAACTTCCGACATAGTACCGTCGCATGCATTGAAAAAAAAATTGTTTGTTTGCTTGTGGGGTTCAACGCCATTTTTCAGCACATGATAGGCAATACATGGCGACCAGTATCTTTTGGTGGAGGAAAACCCGGGAAGAAGCACCGAACCGCGAAAAGCTACTGGCAAGCTTTCTCACATACCCACGTTGGCCGAGCCGAGACTCGAACTCACGCAGACAGAGGTGAGATGTGTGAGTGATCAGTAGAGGCGAGCGCCTTTGACCATTCGGCCACCCGGGGACCCGGCATTGAAAAAAACAAAAAATCATCGTATGTAAAAGTAGAATCACATAATAATTATTATACAGAATACAAAACTAAAGGAATTCTTTATATAAATGATACTTCCTTAAGTTTAGTGCAATTTAAGGAGTGCTCACACTTGTAGAATTTACCTGGACCCTTTGTAACTCTTACAGACAACAATGTTCTGTATCATAAATTGGCCAATATATTCTTCATTCATCCAAGAAATATCGTATTACGATATACTATGTTAGACAAACAGACATTAATTGTACACTTAAAATTGTTCAATACATTCTTCCTGAGTACACTTGAATGGTACAGACAATAAATGACGATATGTAGACCAATGCGAAGAAAATCACAACAGGCCGTATGGGTTCAGAAAGGGTCTAAAGTCATGGGAAGGTTTGTAGAAGGGCAGTGTGGTCAATGACATCATATGTCACTGCCACATCAGGTAAGGGAAAACACAAGCCAATATAAAATTATAAAATTCAAAGAGTAACGTTTCCTTTCAGTGATATGCTACACAAGTTGATACCGTTCCGGATTCTCGATTAGACGGGAGTTGTTCGAATTCTACCATCGCATCAGCTCGATTCGGCTACTTCAGTTGTCTCGGCATGATATAACCATCATGTGCTGATGTGCCGTACAACACACACACACAGACAAGCCAAGATTCAGTCAGATGACCATGTAAATTATGTTAATAACATACTGTTAGAAGGTCTGTTTTTATGACGACGTAAAACAAAAATCAAGTAAAGAGCAGAGAAATCTATCAACAAACAAGCAATGAACGGAAAAATCGATCAACAAACAAGCAATGAACGGAGAAATTGATCAACAAACAAGCACCAGTTTTGTCCCATTTCATCCGATATATCAATGTCAAGGTCAAACCAATGGCACTCTCAATAGTGTTTGTAAAGACGTATATAGATATGGCTGATTTACCTCAATATTTTCCGAAAACTGAGTTAGAATCCTTGTCAGAAAGAGAAGTTAGATGCATCAAACATGTCGGCTTCCTGTTTACGTAAACCTGACCAGCAATGCTCCCTGTTTGGCAGGTTTTGTATACATACCAAGAAATATTTGTATGACCATTTTTGTTAAAATACTTTGTAACTATTTCAAAATTAAACCAAGATGAAGGTGTTTGACTGTTTAACTAAATTATTCTCTATACAAGTATATTCTTCTTGAAGACGTGTCGACTAAAATTAGTTTCTCTTTCTCTCTCCCTTTAAAACGCGTACATTCAATTAAATTGTCCTGCGGCGAAAGAGCAACCGCTTTAATCAATACTGGTGAATCCGTTCAAACATCAGCAATGCAATACATTTAAACTCCGCCATATATATTGATTGGTTTTACAGTTGTTAAACAGGAATAAAAGGAATAAAATCAACATTTATAAGTAGGATTAGCGAACTATAGTCGCTGATCAAATGTGTCAAGATATGCTTACCTGGTCATACATTTAAAACTGTGGTGAAATATGTGTTTCCCCTGGGTATGTTAATTTTGCAGAGATTTTGCAAGTTTTAAATTAATTTAAAAGAATGTTGGACCACAAATTTTGGATTGTGGGTTGTACTAAATCAAAACTTTGTTCTATTAGCGGACAAAATTGTACGGATACTTTAAGGTGCATTTAAAATCTCCGTCACATACTATCGTGGCGTCATCATAAACACTACATTTATTAGCACACATAATTCAAGTTGAATGTCTGTATGTTTGTGCTTTACAAAAATGTAAATAAGTAATTTTTATCTATTCCACAAACTTAAATTAATTAAACATACGAATTCCCACTTTACCAATACCTTCAAAGTGAGTTAAGTCAGAAGTATGATAATAACACTTGCCTCTTTCCCAAAAACCGACATGTAAACACTCGCCTCTTTCCCAAAATCCAACATGTAAACACTCATATCTTTCCCAAATACTGACACGTAAACACTCGCCTCTTTCCCAAATACTGACACGTAAACACTCGGCTCTTACGCAAATATTGACACGTAAACACTCGCCTCTTTCCCAAATACTGACATGTAAACACTCGCCTCTTTCCCCCAAACCGACATGTAAACACTCGCTTTTTTCGTAAATACCTACACGTAACAATATTGGACACTTCTCTGGATAAATTAGTTAACGGTATTATGAAATATTAACAAGAAAATAAAATTAAATTAGTTACTGAGGATTTCATGCAAGAATAAATCTCAGAATTTATATATATATAAACGTGAAATGTGTATCGGAATATATATATATATATATATATATATATATATATATATATATATATATATATATATATATATATATTCCGATACACATTTCACGTTTATGAAAATGCGTACGAATGAAGAGTGGTAGTGCAGATTGTCTAAGGGTACCACGACGCCAATTTTTCGTCAAGAATGTAATGAAGCCAAGTCGTAATGGTGCAAAGAACAAGTGTGGGACACAAAGTACATGTATCTGGAAATTTACCGGCGACATGGATTTGTTCAGTGTTGTGTTGCTATCGTCGGTTTCAAATAGTAACCGTAAACGATTGCAGGTATTTGATAAGACACATTCTGATTTCTGTTATTACTTTTGTTTAATCAAATCGAGAGGAAAAAAGGGAGATTTCTCTACACATTTATTATAATTATGAATCATACTCCCATATATCAATAGAAAACTGAAGTAAGCATGTCCTTGGACTGATCTGTTGCTAGCCACTGTAACAACATAGTGTGAAAACGCTTCGTGAACAGACTTCGACTGCCTACATGCGTTTCAATATTATAACTGGGTCAGGCATTACTTGCTCGCACCATTTTGATTTCAAATGTATATATTAAAATGCGTGTCAAATTCGTGTACAGTGCAGTGGTCTGGTTGATTTACTAAAACAAATAAAAGCGTATTTTCATTGAATGCTACATTAAGACCTATGGTTATCTGAAATAAGAAAACGTTTTATATTGACCGTTTCAAATAGCTGATGGATTTTACTATCGATTGCATATGGTGTATGACATTCTGAAAAAAAAATGTTCTCAAGAAAATATTATATATATATAATAAATAATAAATGATAAGTCTGGCGGGCCGTATGTTTGACACCCCTGATTCAGCTGCTTGGCGTGCTAAATTGGAACATGCCTTGCTCGCAGTGGCGGGCATAACAGAGGAAAGCAAGAGCTGGCTGGAGGAGCAATACTTGTTGCGAAGCTATGTGAATTCGCGGACCCCTTGGAATAACCCCGCGGCTCCCAAGGGGTCCGCGGCCAACAAGCTGGGAACCACTGGTTTAAGACATGGCATAGGTGATAGTAGTCACTTGATCCTTGAAAGGGAGCTGATTATTTTTTCGCCTTAAACTCTTCATGATAAATGACTAGCTACATAAAATGATTTACGTGTTCAAACTCTATATTTTAGCAGGAAGCGTTTTTTTAAGGAATATACATCAATGGGTTGAGCTGCAGGAATCTTTCATTTTGAACTTTCCGTGTGGACGACTTGCTATAATTTCAATCAGATATCACTGATTATATTTAACCCTATCTACTATCTATTTGTGATTGACAGTTTCAATAAAATTGGGCTCCTTGTTGTCTCTCTCTCTCTCTCTCTCTCTCTCTCTCTCTCTCTCTCTCTCTCTCTCTCTCCAATTAAAGTATTTCAATCTCTCGGTCAGTTGAAACCGATGGTTCAGTTAATTATTGCAAATTCAGATAACAATCCGCTTTATTGTCTGTCTTGCTGGATACGAAACAAACATTTCGCACAAACTATATTACTATTGAACGTCAAATCGGTGACCTGAGATGACATTCATTAGGGAAACAGACAGTCCATGAGACTGTTATCTATATATCTACATATACGACACCGAAAAAGTTCTACTGCGTCCCTTACACATTATGACTTGAGTATTGCGTATTACAGCTAGCCGGTAGATTTGTGGCTAGCGTGTTACTTTTTTTTTTCTCTCTCTCTCTCTCTCTCTCTCTCTCTGCCCTAAGTACTTATTCTCTACATGTGACTTAATTAACTTGGTGTGTGCGTGTGTGTGTGTGTGTGTGTGTGTGGTATCTTACCTCCTAACTTGCGATTTATCCAACATACTCTCTTCGCTCTAGCCAAAGTCATTTCCTTCAATACACTCGCTCTCCTCTACCTAAAATCATTGTCTGCAGTACATCATGCATGATCCATCTACCACAGGGAGTGGTTGATATTTTATTCTAGAGGGACAGTAAGGGAAACGCGTGTGTTTAAAGCACTAAATGTTGCGCAGGTCAACAACACAAACCAGGAAGTGGAATGACCTTTAGAGATGATTTAAATGCTTCAAAACAGTGTGCATACAAAGCAGCACATACAAAATGAGCATGTTTCTCCGCCTGACTGAACTGTTTTGGAATTTAGTTTTCTTCCGGATTTAACATAAAGCTGATTACGGAAACAGCATGGATTACAAATGTGTCGAGTACTTGGAATAATGGACACGATCACAAGTTATTTGAAGGAAAAATAGAGAGGTCCTTATACTTTATAATATTTAGTAGCGACATGACTATGGCGAGCTTTAAAACAAAAACCAGACAGTCATTTATTTCACAATTGAATGCGATACCACAATATTGTCATTGCAATACACGAAAAATTGACGACAGATTTGTCAAGTCATCTTTACCTCTTTACCCTGCTATAGGACAAAATTCTCAATTAATAAAAATGAATATATATATATATATATATATAATCCTGGCTATGTAATGCTGAGCAAAAGCCAGGTAGCAAAAATGGCAAAAGCATAAACTTTCACAAAGTTACAGAAAGACAAAGAACCAAAATTAAATACCCCATGTGACAACATGTAAAAGGTCAAGATGTGGCAAAAGTTTTCGGGAAAAAGGAATTCAACGATAAATGCAAAAGGGGTAAAATCCTTAAAATACAAAATAAAAACTTGTTCTATACAAACCTCGCTTCTTTAGAAAGTCCCAGACCTCGGATTGAACATCATCACGTGACGTATTCCATGGCAAAACATGTAGCCTCAATTATTTGCCTCTCACGACATGCAGCAGAGCACATAGAAGTAATACAAATACCAGCAAAAATGGTAGTAGATGTTACTGACGACGATAATGAAAATGATGATGATAATGTCAAGGATGATGAGGTGATTTGTGATTTTGGGGATTTAACGCCATTTTTAGCACATAATAGACCATACATGGCGGCCAGTATTTTTGTTGTAGGAAGAATCCGTGAAGACCCTGGCAAGTTTTCTCACGCAACCACATCGGTAGAGCCAAAACTCAAAACAGTTAAATCTATGGATGTTTTTAACATAAAATTCCCAAAAGTCCCCAAACTGGCCCACAATATTAAATTCCCATAAATCCCCAGAGTTACAGCGACCCCAATTTTAATTACGTTTTTAACATTAAATTCGCCTTGCATCCACAGTAGCCCTCAATGTTAATCCTTGAAACGTTTTGGCATTAAATTCCCCTTTAGTCCAGAGTGATGTTAAATTACCCTTGTGATATTTGTCCCCAAAATGACCCCCACAACCACCCCCACTGTAGTAGACCTCATTAAGTTTTCCACCTGTTACGTATTTTAAGGAATCGTTACGTATTGAATAGCAAAATGTAGTGTTGTAATATGTCAATATCCTAAGGGCTCACATATGGGTTCCGTATTTCTGAGCTCTTCAAGTGGCAACCCTCCCTCTCATAAATAGTATTTCCATTTCTTCCGTAATCTTGCTGGTAGTAGGGGCTCCACTGATGACTTTGCGACAATCTCTCTCCATTTCGCAATGTTCTCCACTGCTCTTTGGAACTTTGCAAAGTCCATGCCTGTCCACTCTTTGATATTGTCTTCCCATCTCTTCTTCTGTCTGCCTCGTTTTCTCTTTCCTCTCGCTGTGCCCTGCAGGATTGTCTTTGACAGGCCAGTTGAGCGTGAGACGTGACCATACCACCTTAGTTTGCGTTTCTTTACAGTGGTGAGCAGATCTTCATAAGGTCCAATTGCGCCTTGGATTTTAGTGCGCACCTCCTCATTAGAGACGTGGTCTAAGTATGAGATTTTCAGGATCCTTCGATAACATCTCATCTCTAAGGCATGGATTCTTCTCTCTATTTCTGCTGTTAGGGTCCATGTCTCACATGCCTATAGGAATATGGACATGACGAGGGAGCGCATAAGCTGAATCTTGGACCCAAGCGTGATGTTGCTGTCCTTCCAAATAGGCTTCAGCCTAGCCAGAGCAGTTGTTGTCTGCGCAATCCTGGAAAGAACCTCAGGTTTTGAACCTTCATCAGAGGCGATAGCACCTAGGTACTTGAAGCTTGTTACTGTGCCCAGCTTCTGTCCATTCACTCTTATTTCCTTTTGGATGCCACTCGGGTTGTTTGTCACTAGGTTTGTCTTTTCAGCGTTGATCTCCATCCCATATCTTAGTGATGCTTGATTGAGACGGTTCACTAAGGTTTCCATTTCTTCTTCATCTCATGCTAAGCCATTGATATCATCAGCGAAGCTTAGGTTGGTGATTGTTCTGCCTCCAACACTGACACTGCCCTCATGGTCTTCTAAGGCGTCGGACATGATCCTTTCCAGGTAGATGTTGAGGAGAGTGGGTGAGAGAAGGCACCCCTGTCTGACTCCGACTGTGGTTCTGAACCAGTCTCCTATGTTGCAATTGACGAGAACTGTACTAGTCGCCTTGTCATACAGGGTTTCGATAGTGCGGATTAGTTTTGCGTTTATGTTGTATATCCGCATGGTGGCCCACAAGGCTGCATGCCATACCTTGTCGAAAGCCTTCTTGAAGTCAATGAAGACATGATAGAGGTTCTGTTGATGCTGGAGATATTTTTCACAGAGGATTCTGAGATTGAAGATCTGTTCTGTAGTGCTACGTCCTGCTCTGAAACCTGCCTGTTCTTCCGCAATGCTGTGCTCTGCTTGGGGTTTCAGTCTATTGAGGATGATCTTAAGCATAACCTTGCTTGGGTGACTGATGAGACTAATTGTTCGGTAGTTCTGGCACAGTTGTAGATTCCATTTCTTAGGAAGAGTCACGATCAGAGACTGGGTCCACGGGGTCGGCCATTCTCCTGTTTGCCAGATTTGGTTGCAGATTGTTGTGAGGACATCTATCATGGACGTTCCTCCTGCTTTAACAAGATCTGCTGGTATGTTGTCTACCCCAGCTGACTTCCCCTTCTTTAGCGCCTTTACTGCAGCCTCTACTTCGTCCCTGAGGATAGGGTGGTCAACCTCTATTGTGGTCAGTGGTACGTTTAGTACAGCTTGGTCTCCAGAAGTCTCCTGGTTGTAAAGCTCCGAACAGTATTCCGTCCATCTCTTAAGAATGTTCTATTATAGCCTTCTTGTATTGTAAACCAAAGGTTAATTACTCCAGTGGCGTAGCGAGGCAAAGTGCCGCCCAGGGCCAACTACCAAAATTACGCCCCCACTCCATTCGTATTATTTATGAAATATACGGTACTCTTACCAAATTGCCGCCCCGTAGAAAGTGCCGCCAGGGGCCACCGCCCCCTTCGCCCCCCCCCCCCCCCCCCGTTCCCATCGCTACACCACTGAATTACTCTTGGACAAGATTTGCTATAATATTTAGACATGAGCATGAAAAGTTTTCAGGGGACACTGATGGTCATGGGCATATGTCTTTTTGTATGGAGATCGGACTGAAATAACATACCGCATAACAGTGAGGTAAGATCGACTAATTTCTAATGACTTTACATGATAGAGATCTTTTTCGCAGAGAGAGAGAGAGTATGATCTTACCTTTTCTTCACAATTTCGTCGTTATTTGCCCATGCCTGTTAGTTTGATTTTTAATGTTTTTTCAGCTTTGTTTGCGTTATCAGTATGTTTCAACAGTGAGGCCTATTATTGTCGAATCAGCTAGAGTTCATGCAAGTCATTTTGATAGCACAATTATAACAATTAAAATAGTGAAGTATAAAATGTGATGGGACTGAGTTACAGTATGTATTCTCAGTAAAGATCTATCTATCTATCTATTTATCTATCTATCTATCTATCTATCTATCTATCTATCTGAGATGGCTATCAGTCCATCTATGCTCTAATCTGATTTTCTCCAGCAGTTTATATAAAAACGTTCTTCACAGTCAATCTTCTATTCATCCATCCAAGATCCATCTAACATATCAACCTACCTATCTATTTAATGGCCTGTCTGTCTGACCCCTCCTCCCCCCCCCCCCCTCCACCGGCAACCTATAAATCCGTCGATGCACCCACCAATTCATTGGTTCATGGAGTAAGAAAGCTGGCTATCTGTGAAGTAAAACTCATTACTTTCTTTGTATATATGCATGCAGGCGTGCTTGTCATAAAATCTGATTGCATGTCACATTATAGAATTAGGGGAGAGTCTCTAGCCGAGCTAATTCTGCATTAAATTTTTTTTTGTTTTTTTTTTCTTTTGGTCTATTTTTCTCTCTATTGTATTCCTTTCCTTTTAGTTCCTGTCTCCCTCCTTCCTGTTCTTTTTTTTTTTTTTTGAAAGTTAGGGGTGGCAGGAGAGAGGATTTCCTGTTGCTTGGAGATTAGGAGGTGGTACATCTGGGTTATATGAGGTTCACTTGAGAAACATATTTTGTTTTTCTAGACAAGAATGTATACCCTCTGACGTGTTCTTGCTACTGTTTCTGTTAATACTACTACTACCACCACCTGCTGCTGCTGCTACTAATACTACTACGACTAATAACAATAGTAATAATAATAACATAATCGTCGTCGTCATCATCATGCGTGGACTATGTTTTTTCATCTCACTTTAGTTTCATTGCCCTCTATTTGATTATTTTTTTATTTATTTACAAAAATATTTCCAGTCGAAATGGATATGGTTACTTTAGTACCATTTTTCAAGACAATGAAAGAAGCAGTCAAAGGTTTACCATTCTTTAGTAGAGATACAATGACGTGCAGATATGAGTTTTCAAGGTCAGGTTTTATTTTCTTCTCCGCCAAAATGTGGGTTATAATTTGCAGAATTTTCCTCTGTTACACTCATTCTTGGAAATTCCATCTAATTCACAGTGAAAATTTGATCATGATTAACAGGACATGTCAATAGATTGTTCCTGTTGCAGCCACAATGTCCTTGGTGCACATGCTTCGTCAGGTTATGTTTCGGAAGACGTGTACCATTTTTGAGTGTTCGTAGCTAACGGTTTGTTATAGCGCATTCTGATTTCGTGTTGCGAGAGTTTATAATGTTCAGAAACTGATTTTTAAATTTGCATTTATATTCCTTATTTACGGAAATTACCTCCACAGATCTGATCAGTTTCTAATATTAATTTGTACTGGATTTTATAAACAGAACACACCTATCTATTTCAAGTCCTACCCCGATCGAAAACCACAACCAGGCACACGCATGTCTCTCTCTCTCTCTCTCTCTCTCTCTCTCTCTCTCTCTCTCTCTCTCTCTCTCTCTCTCTCTCTCTACACACACACAAACACAGAGAGCGAGAGAGAGAGAGAGAGAGAGAGAGAGAGAGAGAGAGAGAGAGAGAGAGAATACTCTGGCGTTATACGATAAAGACCACTCGCCGCCATCATGGATTGGGACGGTCTATGAGGGGTTACGAGAATTTAATACTAGGAAGTTACTCTGGGCTTTTACGGGAATTTAATGAAGCTACAATCTGAAAATCGAAACTAGGTGTATAACCTTTCTAATGTACTTTCACTTCACTGATATGACGTTTTCCCACTTTGCACGTTCTTTGGTGGGATGCTTTCGCTATTATAGACATCGTCGTTTTATCTGGACAATCGTTGTAACTCAAACAAATAAAATGTTCTCTTAAAGTTACTCCGTTCATGTCTTCCAATTTACAGACTGGTGCGTAACGTCCACGCATGTGTCCTGTCACACGAAACAATTATGTCGTCCGGTTGGGTAAATATCCTTTGTCAAAAGTGCGCTTCATTTTTGCAATGCGAACCCAATCTCCTGTTTTTTAAACACGTCTTTCTTTTTGGATGTCTCAGAATTACAAATGATTATTTAAACACTGCCACGTTGTTTTGAGGAGTCACTTATTCTGGTGCACATCCGATACTGCGATGGTACGATTGACTGTAGGTTTTCACAAGACATAGTAACACGTCAATGTATCTAAGGGTATGTTGATGTGTAAAATATTTCCACATACATTCTTTCAAGGTTCTTTGGAAACATTGCACGACACTCGCTTTGGTTTCAGTATTTTCAGTGGTGAAAAAAAATGAATGTGTCGTTGTTTTCAATTTGTTTTAAAATTCCTGATTGAGAAATTCAGTGCCTTTTTCTACTTGCCGCACTAACTCCAAATCTGTTTTGGAAGTAAGAGGTACCACCAAAACCGATTTTGAAAACACACCAGTGACTCTTGGAATCTTTAATCTGTACTGTTCCAACGTTCGTGTTAATGATATTGGATCCATTCGTGATAATGTGCGGGAAATGTGGTTCGTTTTTTTGAAAAATATTTTAAAAGTAAATTGTGAGCGATTACTGTATCGTACTAATGACAGTTACTGTACAGAGCTAAATCTTCTCCCTCCCATTCGTCTGTGACGCAATCGCGAAGAGTATTGCATGCATGAAATATCTTTTTTCGCCCGACTGGGAGCACGCTACAACTCAGACAGTTGTTATGCAAATTGAATTTATAATATGTGTCCATGATTGTAAGTTGTACTTTAGTCAGATTGTGATAAACAACATGTTTACATAACATTTGAGTTCAAGGCCGGTTTTGTTAGCAGCTGGACTGTTATTTCCATTTCTTTTTGTGACAAAGGTCAGGTACACAAAGTAATTTTCCATAAAAATTACTCATATTCCGATGTGAGAATTGTCAGGTAGGTCAGTATTTTCATAGGCATTTCGCAATTAGACTAATGTGACATAGGTCATGTAGGCATGTGTATTTATATACAGATTTTGGTTTTAAAAAAATTCATTCCTATTCTAGAATTTCGGTTCTGAAAGATCAGTCTGAAAGGAATCTATTTTAGTTGTGTTGTTGAAATCAGATGTTACAGTTGTGAAAACCAGCAATTCAGAGACAGGAATTATTTATTTAAAAAATATTCATTGGAAATACTAAAATGCTCATAGATTTTAGAACTTTTTGGGATCTATGTGAATTCATTCAAACATTCCGGATTACATCGTTGTGGGACATCAGGACATTCAAGACTTGTGGTACATCAGGACATTAAAGTCTATTGGAATTCATTCGGAACTTTCTCTATTTTTGGACTTGTGATTAGGACACTTAGGATTATTTGGATTTTAATTCACGTTATTGTAAGTGTCTTTTGAATTTTCACTTTAATTGTCTAGAAATAAATTGCTTGTTGAGTTTACTTGATTTTATTGGTTTCACTTTCTATTACATATTTTAGGCCATAGAGTTTTAACACAGTGATAAAATGAAGGTTCTTGAATACATATACGGCAAGCTCGATGAAGGACACAAAATTTATGGATGTGAATGCCAGTGTTTTGGGAACATTGAAAGTAAAAAAACAAAGATGAAGCCCACGCGACTGTCCCATTTATTTTTCTCTCCGGTGATCCAATAGCTCGTCTTGTTCATTGACATATCGCTGACATGTTATACACCAATGATCCAAATCGAAATATCGCTGACATATTATACACCAATGATCCAAATCGACATATCGCTTACATGTTATACACCAATGATCCAAATCGACATAGTTTCTTTCCTGAACAAACTTGTGAATCTTTTGAATTGATACGAACATTCTGTCTACATTTTAGACACACTTCCAATAATTCACACGCACTTTTTTGTGTTTGGAATTGGTTCATTTGATGTCGGTAGTAACACGCTTGACTCACATATCTACGTCCACAAGCGGTGCACAGAATAATTTCTTTTTTCTCAAAAACACAAGGACTCGACGCTAAACAGCCAAAACATCTCTCTCCAGAGTGAACATGTTGCTCCCAATTGTTGAATCATTTGTCACATTTGACGCAATGACATCTATATTCATGATACCCTTTGATATTTGTAATATCGTGGAAATGATTTTGGTGATTATAGACTGTAGCGTACTAACGGGGGGGAGGGGGCGGACGGGGCGGTTGCCCCTGGCGCCAGAGGTCTTGAGGCGCCAAAACAGCTGATAATAATTCGGGTCTCGCATTCTGGCCCTTTGGGCCATCATCGTCGCCCTGGGCGCCATTTACCTTTAGTACGCCACTGATTATAGACGTGGATATATTTTTTCGGTCTGGAAAATGAGGCCCTCGAAAAATGAGATCTCCACGGATAACTTCGGGATCAAGGAATTATACCCCCTTATTGGTTGAAGGAAAATCAGATAATCATTAAGCGTAGTACATCATTTTCGGTCGACCAATGAGAGGGCCGTATTCCATTCAGCTCCTTGCTCTTGCATATTAAGAGGGCGCGATCATGGCCATGTCGACCTGTAGCGTGGGAAAATGGTTTGGCATTCCTTAAAGGTGTGATAGTAAGTCAAACTTGGTGTAGGCATAAAAAGTATAGCTCGAAATATCAGCGTCGATTCGTAAATAGGTCGCGCCAGAAAGGAGGGAAGTGTCCTCCCTTGTAGTATTATATAGTACATGTATGATTTATAGATTTAAGTTGTAAGCAACAATACGAGCCCCTGTGTTCGGGATAAACCTTCAACGTATAGAGATCTCTTTCGAAATCCCAGCTTGTTCCGAAAGCTCACAGCTTCTCTCCGTTGTCTGGCCCTGTCTGATTGCCTAATACTCGACCATAATCGCTTCCATTCCAGTGTACATGTTTACACTGCATTAGCTGTAGATGCCAGGATAGCGCGAGCTAAACACGTGTTAACTTGGTCGTTGTCGATATTCACAATACTTGTTTTTGCAGTAAGGAATTGCTCCATAGATAAGACTTTGTGACGTGTCGGTTAGCTGCCCAATGGATGTGAGGCGTGAGTCATACGGATATTTGTTTTTCCGTCGGTAATGTCAGATGTGTTGTTTGATTGTCGCACGTGTTGAATTTTGTCGATGATTTTCGAAGGTGCTAATTCATCAGGTTTACTAAGTTCAATCCAGACAGGAGATTTCAAACTGTCGCGAGTGATAGAAAGTATCACACGATCTTGATCGTTTCATCTCATCCAACATAGACTTCAATATGTCCGTAATAAACTTAATAAACGCAGCTGGATCGATCTTCTCATCTTCAAACTCGCTTGGGTGAACTTCTTTCAAAACATCACTGATGGTGTTGGGTGATAGAGAACTTGGTGGTCGTCGTCGTCGCGTTGTTTCTGGCTTCCCTTTAAAATGATGTGACTGTTTCATGGTAAACGATTTAAGTTTAATTGGACTATGGTAATCTCTCTCACTATATTTAGAACCCCTACGTAAGACGGTAATATCGTTCAGTTAAACTTAGACTTTCAACCAGAGAAGATGGAAGAACAACAAAAGATCACACTTCTGGTCAGAGACTTTCAGAAAGGGATTAGAAAATACGCGAAGTCCAAAAAGACCTACTCAACAATACTCCTGAGATAGAAGTGAAGGTACCTATTATGTCTGTCATAGAGAGAGAGAGAGAGAGAGAGAGAGAGAGAGAGAGAGAGAGAGAGAGAGAGAGAGAGAGAGAGAGAGAGGGCGAGGTAGCAAACATGACAAAGTACGGTGCATCAAGTCTGGGAAATAGGCCAAGCGCTTTCGAGATCTACGGATCCTTTTTTGAAGACCGATGACACAAACAAATAACAATTATAAACACAAAAACGTAAAAGAAAATATCTATTCACATGATGTTGAGTTATTGATACCAGAAATCAAAGAGAACAATCCTAATATATCCTTAAAAAGGCAGGAAACTGTATATTTTTGACTATTTACATTTTGGCAAATCAGGTACATGTATTTAAATTAGTCAAGAACACTCTTTTACGTTAACTTGCCCACATGTGACCTAATTTACTGACTGAAACAAAAGTTATATAACATGATATGGCAATAATGTCAATGAATAACCAACCCAAAAGTATGTCCCGGATAATATATTTTTTACAGTTATAACGCGCTTCCAAAAATTAAGAATGAGATGATATGTATTTAGGTATTAGTATTGAACAAATTTCGCATGTTCTTAAGTATATCGTATTTAGTGTTTTACACGTGACGTTGCTGCTTATAATACTGAGTTTTTCGCCCGTTACTAATCTGGACAACTCACTAGTTTTTATTATGTTTTGGCATGTCTTGCAACTTTTATCCTCGCACGGTTCAAAGGTTCCATTCGTAGTTTGGTTTGTGTGGGGGTTTAGTTTTGATCTCAAGAGGATGTCTCTCAGATTTTGTGGTCTGTGGTATTCTGTGACTGGTTTATTTGGAACAAAATATATTTAGGGTTCGGATGACCCAGTGGTAGACAAGTGTTGCTCAATGACTTTGCCTGCTGGAGAGTAATCTGGATGGAAATTAAAGACGAATGGTATCTTTTCAATATTTTCCCTTGTTTTGTACAGCAAAAGGTAGTTCCGAGTTTCTATTTTCGCCTTTCGTATGACATCATCCACAAGTTTCTGCCATTTTTTCGCTTGACTAGGTGTTGAGACAATTTTTAGATCGTTTTTAGAATGTTTCTTTGTCAGAGCAGATCCTTGTCACACTTAGTGCCTGGCTAAATGGGATGTTTTGAATGCAACGTTTTTGGTGGCAACTGGGTGGGAAAAATATCGATGTTTGTCTGTTGGTTTGGAGTATATATCCACATGGAGTTTGTTTTCAATGACTTTTGTTGTTGTGTCCAAAAACATATGGTTTATATTTGATATGTCTGCAGTAAGCTTAATTGAATAATGGAATTAGTTGGCTTTATTAATAAAATCGGCCAACTTTTCTTTTCCGTGGTGCCACTTCATTTCAATTTCATCATTGAAACGTAGCCACAAGAGTGGACGATGCGGCAGTGAGGATAAGAGTCTGCCTTCCAGTTTGAACATGAAAATATTTGCATACGAGGGGGTCATCTTTGTGCCCATTGCAGTGCCATTATTTTTGCAGTTAGTGTTTTCCACTGAATTCGAAGTTGTTTAGTTTTAGAATTAATGGTTTCAATAATTTTATACTATAGCAAGTTGGTGGTTTCTTCTCGGGTCTTGTTTGCCATACTGCCTCGCATGATGTTATTCCATCATCATGTGGGATATTAATGTATAGAAATGTTACATCCATTGAGACTAGCACAGTACTGGGTGGTAAGAGTTTACCGCTTCTACTTTTAACCGGGAAACTGGGGGTGTCTTGAAGATAGGTATGGAATGTTGTGACAAGGGGTCTTGTGTAAAACTCGAGATATTCAGAGGTTTTCTCAGTAGGGTAACCCTTACCAGAAAGTATTGGTCTCCAAGGATTTCCTGGTTTGTGTATCTTGGGTAGATGGTAAAATCTGCCTGCCCTGGGGTTCTCGGAAGTAAGGTATTACTTTGGTTTTTCATCTAGGTGTCCCTCTTCAAATATTTCATTGATGAGAAACATGACGCTGTTTGTGTGTTTTGCGGTTGGATCATAGTCCATTTCTTTGTAGAATCTTTCATCGCTTAGCTGCTTGTTTACCTCGTTTATATTGTCTTCTCTGTCCATTACTATAACCTCAGAGCCTTTGTCGCCTGGTTTAATGACAATGTCTGTTATGTGTTTTAATGATTTAAGATCCTCCTTTTCCATTTTATTCATGTTAGAGTATTTTAGTCGTTTACTTGAGTGTTGGGCAATGTCACTTGTTACTGACAAAACGAAAGACTCCAGATTAGATTTGAGTTTTTTGTTCTGTTCCAACCACTCTTTTTTTCTGACCAAAAGTGTTATTTTATCAGCAGATTCTCGTTCTATTTTCGCTTTTGATTATGTTGTAAAATAAGTTAAGTCTCAATTTTCGGTTGAATTCATCAGTGTCTTTCATAAGTTGTCCCCTATTGTAGTTTTGGGTCGGTAACAGAAACTGAAACCCTTGGAGAGTAGTTTCATTTCAGCTTACAAAAGGGACTTCTTGGAACGATTAACCAGAGAGATTTGGTTCGTTGTGGTCGAATTCGTCTTTTTATTTTTCCCTGATTGTTCTCCTTCTATTGCATTTGTTTCTTTTCTTTGTTTGATTTAGATTCTGATTGTGAAGCTCGTTATTTTGCGATGGTTCTCGAGCGTGTCTTTCAAATGTATTCTCTTTTATTTTCTTTAAGGTTTGTCAAAGTCTATTTTGATTATTTTTATTATGTTATTGAAAGTGTTGAACTTTTCTTGATCAGCGACAGAGGCCAGATCAGTTTTTAATTTCTCTAGTTTTTAGATTTTAGCTGCATTTTCATGCTTCGGGCTGCTTAACATTAACCGTGCTAGTTTCATGGACGCAGCATGAGTGACCTTGTCACACCTCTTTTGGAACCGATTCGAAACATATCCCATTTTATGGGGTTTCATATTCATTTGGAGGCATTTTATTACTGTATCTGTTTTTATGAAAAGCTGCAAAAGTAAACAGTGATGCTGTAATTGTAAATTTGCATTTTGCTTCGTTGTGAAACCTTTGATGACCTTTTCCATGAAATTTTGAAAAGTACAGACAAAACTGTGATAAAAGTGTGTACAAGGTAAGTGAGGCATGAGAAAAGAATAAAAAGAAATGTATAATGGACAAACACTTAAGACAAGGACAGAGAAGATGTTAGATCACACCGTGAGGCGGATCAAGCCACATACAAATAAAAGTATACAAGTTACAAATTATAACGCAAATAACAATCTTTCCAAATGCACCGGATCTTTGAGAGATCGTTTTTGTGAAGGAAAAATTATAGAGGAAACAAACATAGCAAAGCATTGTGCAGCAAGTCTGAGAAACTGGCCAAGCGCTTTCGAGATCTAGGATCACGTTTTCAAGGTGGACGATACAAACAATAACAATTACAAACAACGTCAACAAAATATATATTTACATAATGTTGCGTTATTGAAAACAAAATCAAATAATATAATCCTAATATATCATTAAAAAGACAGAAAACTGTACACTTTGACCTATTTACATTTTGGCAAATCAGGTATTTCAATTTGACAACAACAGTCGTTTGCGTTAACTTGCCCACATGTGACTTAGTTTACTGACTGAAATAAAGAAAATGGAACATGATATGCAATAATGCCAATGAATGCCCACCCAAAATTTTGTCCCGGATAATATTTTATTTTGTACAGTTCTAATCCAACGAGTAAAGAGACTGCGCTTCGAAAATTAAGAAGTATGTATGTATGTATGTATGTATGTATGTATGTATGTATGTATGTATGTATGTATGTATGTATGTATGTATGTATTAGCGTTTAACGGCAACTCAACACAACAATGGCTATATGGTGCCAATTAAAACTAAAGTTAAAGAATTAAAATCATGAATTGGACAAAAAGCATAGGAACATAAAATTAAGAATGAGATAACATGTATATATTAGCGTTTAACGGCATCTCAGCAGAATAACGGCTATATGGTGCCAATTAAAAAGTAAAGTTCCAAACATGTAGAAACTAATAATTGAACAAAAATTCTTGGAAATTAAGCTCTTTAAAGTTATATGTAACTACTTAAGTTTCTTGTTTAACGTCCTAGAGCGGATATTTTTAGACGCAGTGAATTGAACTTTTAAAAATCGCGTTCGTCTTGAATTTCATAAAACAGGATGTAAAGTATCAGAGGAATAAATTGTGCAATCAAAGCATTAAACCATTCAAGCTTAAATATTAAATATTCCAAACCTATGGAATTTTAAAGGATGATGTATATAAACGTTTCTCTGATCAATACTTATAAATTTGTCATTCCCATTTAGAGATTTCGTCAAAAGGAAATGCTTATTACATTTTAAAACAGATCTTTCTTTCTAGAATATTTGGAAATCTTATCAGGTAAACAGAAAAAGTTTCAGTAAATTCAGAACATCCAAGCACAGACTACCAATAGAAGTAGTGAGATGGTGCAATGCAAAAACACAAGAGCGAATATGTACACTACGTGATTCAAATGATATCGATGACGAGTTGCGCTACTTATTTCTACTTATTTAAATGTAAACATTAAAAATGAGGTAACTGTCTCAGAGTTGCAGGAAACAAATGTGAAGCAAACTATACTAATTTTTTTAAATTGTAACTGAAAAAAATGTAGTAAAATAAAAAATTATTAAACTTTGTATTAACTTTTATTGTTTTACTCTGCATAATTTTGTATCTAATAAATTAACTAGCTTCATATTGACTTTTTATCTCCATATGTTATATCTCAGGACTGTATTTTTACCTTCATCCACTCGCAAACTATTGTAAATTTTATAAATTGATGTTCACTTACCTTGTATGTAAATTGATTATTGGCCTGATTTAAATAAAGTATTTCTTCTTGTTTTTTCTTAACAACAACATCGTTATTAGTGATATATAACTATTTCTCACATTCTTTATAAGTATAGAAAGAGAATTTCCAGTCGGAACGCCAATGCGGAAAGTCCTTATCCAGCCTCACACGTGACCTTTATCCTGACTCATGGACTATTGTTTACGTAGTTTGATGCCGGTCAAAGGAAGTATCTTTACATTAAACAAATCATAGGTGTTAACGAGCATAATGAGTTAATGAGTTAATTAAAAGAATGGCAATAAATGCTGACTTACCTAAAGTCAGAACATTACAAACACAAGTGTTCTTAAAAATCAATATGCAAAGCATGACTGATCACCAGGTTCTGATAGACTCCAAGTATATGTTACCGGCCACAAAAATATCCAGTCTCTGAACAATTACAGGACGATCAACGACAAGCAGAAATATGCAATTAGTTCCATTCTTTTCCGATGTCTACAACAAAGAGAATCTACCACACTACCCTATGTCTCCCACCACCAACAACAAGATATGGACTTGGCACGCTCTGCATCCTTGGTTGCGAAACCTGGTTCACGGTTCCTGACTTTTTTAATGTCAACACAGAACACACAAAATTAACGATATATTGCCAAACAAAACTTAGTAGCAAAAGCTTAACACAGTACATTAGTTAGACTGGCAACAGGTAATCACAGAATTTGTAAATAGTGAACAAGAGTACATCAAGCAATTGTATCCGTCTGTCAACATTTGCCACAGAGAAGCACATTAGGCCTTTCATTTGCACATTAACCATTGTGGCTGAAAGAGGAAAAAATGATGTACATGATTTAGTATTTCTTATATTTCCAGATCATATCTACATGCTTGAAATAAAGCCACAAAAATCAGTTTCATGATAAGTTCGTGACCCGTGACAAAGATAAATTTTCACTACGAATGAGACGGACTTTTCACCTTTTAACTCTTCCAAAAGTGATGACAATACTTGACAATGACAGCATCATCACATATTCTGCACACTTCAGCCCCAAAAAAGGAGGAACAAAATTAATGTGAAAGTCCTGCCCGTCGCAGTTAAATCACAGGAAAACACTGTCAACGGAAATTACATTTTACCAAAGACACCGTTTTACCTGCATGAAGGTTTGTCGAATGCATCTCGACTCCATGTGTTTGGGTTGGACAATAGATAAATCCAGTGGGACACATGTGTTGCTTTCAATTTCAAATCTTCATCAGTCAAACATTTATCGTCCAGGTTATAAAATGTTCTCATCATACTTGAGAGTTGTCTGTCAATCACCTTTATTATTATTATTAGTAGTAGTAATAGTAGTAGCAGTAGTAGTAGTTGTTGTAGTAGTAGTAGTATTTTATTGTGTTGTAGTTGTTGTTGTTGTTGACAATAAAATAACTGATTTTAAAGAAGTAATTAAGTTAAATAGTCGGCAAAGCGTTCTGCGTATTTCTCTGAGAGACACATTCCTTACAGATGGGCTGTTTACTTTTGACAACACAGGTTTGTATACTTTTTATACTTCATTGTCGAGTGCGTCTTGCTTCAAATGCAGATAAAAATAGATATATATCTACTAGACCAACACTCTTAAATTACACTGGAGTATCTTCCCTTCTGAAAAGCGTGGACCCCTCCCCCTCACTTACGATTTAGGTAGTCCTGCTCCTGTTACCTAGAAGAATGAGTTACTTACGTACGAGGAAGATCCTAGTCATGGTAAACTCCATTATGCTCCTATCCTGCTTTTTCAACCGCATGGTCATGTTTGCTCTGAATTAATCTCGCGTACTTGCGGACAGGGGCTATACAGTATACTAATTTCTTGCTTGGTATTTTATTGTACGTTTCCTTTTACATAGATGTCATTCTGTAGAATTACCAAATTATGAACAAAGAAGTGGATCCATGAATTATATTTTGACGCCTAAAAGCTGTTGTAAGGGAACAAAAGGGGGAATTCTCGTTCGTCGATTATTTGCTTGTAATATCCTTCAAAATGTATATGAACGTGTTTAAATATGTATTTAAAAAGTTATACTACCTTTATTTTCAGGCGATTAAATCATGCTTCGTTGTTTTGGAAGCTAATTAAACTGTCTTGAGTGATTCCTGGTGTCAAATGGCTGTTGTCTCAGACTAAACCTGCACGACATCTTCAATTAATAATTTCATAGAATGCTATCTACGGATTTCCTTTTTGTAAGCCTAACTTTTTCGAATATAAATCTTTAACCAGTATTTTCCCCATTATCCTTCTCAGAACAGAAGATACTATTCTCAAAATAATTTTAAGAAAAACTTAGTATTACCTTTCCTCCCTTTTATAATATCGTCACGCAGTAGTGATATGGTATTGTCGTGGTTTTTCCAATAATATTTGTATATACACGCCCAAAACATGGTACCCAAACTTTTTTATATCCTGACTTGCAAACTCTAGACAGAACATCTGTATACAAAATAGGTTATCAGGGCTATTGGCATATAGGGACCCAGAAACAAACATATGGAAAAAGAAACATGTCCACTGATTGTTATTAATGGTAAAGATGAGACGTCTGAACATTCCAAAAGAGTTAGATGCTTCCCATTTATGCCACAATAGTTTGTGTGTGCATGCCGACTACCTAAGTCTGGAATCCCATCATATCACCAACAATAGGCAGTAATGCAAAGGATATAGGAATTGTTTTTGGCATTGTGAATTTCCAAACTGCATGCTAAAGTTGAAATTGTGATATGGAATAATTATAGGCATGACGATATTTTTCCTTTCTTTATTATTTTTTTGTTCATGGTGTCTTTGGGTACTGCCATTTTGCACATATAAAAAAGATCATCTTTTCTGTCAGCAGTGTGCTTGTCTCCTGCTAAACATGTGCATAGGATTGATCTCCCTTGGAATGACTCTCCAGTGGGCCTTTGAGGTAGTCAGACTTCCTGTTGTCGGGCTGAATTCTGTACCTCCGATGAGCCTGTATCATATTTTCCCGTCTTGCCATTATAAGATTCCTGGGTTTTCGATGCTTTTGATATAATTGATGGTAAACACAGTTTTTTCCATTTGCCCCAGTGACCTCAGAGTCCTTGGTGAAAGCTTACCTCTCAAGTGTTTTACTTTTGTTTTCGGTGATGATCCAAGTCTGTTATTAAGTCTATGTATTGTTGAATGCACTCTTGCCTCAAAGTTTCTTGAATAGTTAACATTATTATGTAATGAAACAACGATCGATCTGTTCACAGCCTCACATTTCTGTGTGTATGTGTTAAGTCGCAGTCTTTGTACAATATCACAGGAAAGTTTTATTTTCAGCACTTCCAGGGGAATATTCTTATCATTTTCTGTCATGTTTAGATGAGTCACTTGATGAGGGTCCAGGAATGCTTATTGTATCCACCGACTGTTAGAACTTCCTCCCCGCACAGACCTTAGAATAATGCCAACATTTGTTGAAGTCTCCAAAATAATAGCGCATATTGGCATCCAGTACATGGGGAAGTTGACATTTGATAGTTCTAACATCACCACCTGTGTCCTCCATCATTTGTTCGAAGATCAAACTGCAGCTGGCTTGAACGTCTTGACTGAGAATCTTCTGTTTCCTTTTTTTTTTTTTTTTTTCCTTCTTTTGTTCTTATTCCCAGAAACATATTTTTTACTGAAAGTTGCAGAATTGCACCGTTTCAACTGGGAACGGCCCAAATGAGTGGGGTCCGACAATCATTCTACTTCCCACATTGGATATATAATGCTGTAAGCATCCTGAAAACCGCCAGCAGCCTGAGCATCTCCATCTGTTGTTGCATGTCGAATGAGAATTTCCTGCAGCATAAACGTATTGCCTATTTCTTTTGCCATTGCATACTCTGAATGTGGTGCGACTGGTGACAGATTTGCAGTCAACATGGCCTCTTGGACACTGCATATCAAACCATTGGCCCTTTTTAACATATTCCAGTCGAGCACAATTTGTTTTCTACTGTAGCTCCTACAATGTATTTTGTTTCTCTGTAACAGTTTCACAGGCAATTCCAACAGCTTGAGGTGAACTTTGATCAGATTTCTTTTCATGTCCAAAGTGAATGGCATTGTATCTTGCATCGAATGCAACATTTATTTGCTCAGAATCCTGCACACACCGCATTATATTAACTTGTCGAACTAGTTTCAGCTTGTTTGCCATCACACTTTCATTTAGCTCCACTGTAGCTTTACCTACAATGTTGGAATCCCTTTGCATAGATGTTCTACCAAGTGGTGGAATATCAGTGGCTGCAAGTAAGTATCTAGACCTGGTGTTGCCAATTGGTGTATCCTGTAGTCCAGCTTGAAACATCATATTTACAGTAGCATGAATTGGCCCAGATGTGTTTGTTTTTATCTCCTCATACAGCTTCTACTCTGATGACTTAAAACTGCAGTTTTGACACAACATTGTATGCTTCCAAGTAAGTCCCCATTTTCTTTCACTTGCAATTTGGAATTCAGGTCTCTCACATCTGTTGTCTTGATTGCCATGACGATGGGTGATATCGTTCCACATTTCAGCATTTTTATTTATACAGATCATTCGTGTTCCATCATGCTGATTCACTTCTGTTTCTTTCAGGGTCAGTCTTGCTTTGGATGATGGTAGTAGAAATCTAGCAGAACCAGATGTGCCATTACAGTCTGGTGCCACAACTGACTGGAGACCCTCACCTGTCGGCTTCGTCATTGCCATGAGAGAGAACTTCTCTTCATCCATTCTTCTGGTCACTTGAGCAGATGGAATACTGGAACTTGGGAGAGTATCATCAGTCAGATATCTGACTCATTTGCTATGTGGAATATTTAATGGTTTTAAAAAAAACGTTTTCTTCTTCTTTGTGTACTTTTTCATGGTTTCAGTTAAAATAACTGCATGTAAAAGAACAATAATTATCCTCTCTCTCTCTCCCTTATATAACTAGGAAAAACTGTGCTACCCTGTTAACAAAGAACTCAACCAACTCTACTATTGGAAGCCTAACATCTAAGAGCCCCTCCCTTTCACGGGTGCAAATGACATTACTACCTTAGTTACTAACCCTAACTAGCGTATTCAGATGCTACAAAATATCAGGTGCTACCAATTATTGACAGGCCCTGGTTTAATTACTTCACGCGTGATAAGAAAAACCATTGATGGTTATAATAAAGGAGCAGAGACATGTTGCAAAAGAACAAAATTTGTCAACTTCAATTTTTAACTCTTCATTAAACTTTTATTTAAATTCAATTTTTTAAAACAAAAACATGTATCATATTTTAAAATTGACTCTCGTAGAAGAGTTTAACAGAAAAGTTTAATTTCTAGCAATTTCCAGATTTTTATGACTTCTAAAAACTAATTACAGTTTATTTCAAGTGTTTATCTCAATTAATAAATTTACAATTAAACTTTTTTGCATTTTTGACAGTCGTACATTTTGAACTTCCTTGTTTTTCTAATACAATGGTGCCCGATAAAAGCCTGTAGCTATCATATGCATGGATCAAATTCATTGAAACTTTGTAGCAGTATTTCAGACACATTTATTTTATCACAGCAGTGTTTCAGACACATTTATTTTATCACAGCAGTATTTCAGACACATTTATGTTATCACAGCAGTGTTTCAGACACATTTATTTTATCACAGCAGTATTTCAGACACATTTATGTTATCACAGCAGTGTTTCAGACACATTTATTTTATCACAGCAGTATTTCAGACACATTTATTTTATCACAGCAGTGTTTCAGACACATTTATTTTATCACAGCAGTATTTCAGACACATTTATGTTATCACAGATAAAGGTTTTGCCCATTCAGGTGAAAATTACTTGCCCTGATAATACTCAGGTCACAATTATTACTTACAGGTCAGTACCCACGAATGTGGTCCCAGTATATTTTTAGAGCAATTTTCCCTTTCTCTCAGTTTGGTCATGATACTGGAATTAGATTTAGTCATTTTGCTGCTCAACTCGCAAATATAAGGAAGTCAGTATGTTTGCATGCAGTAATCGTTAGCAGCTGCGACCAATATAAATACATGCAGACTCTTTTAAAATAGCCAACCATCAATTCTGAGAGTCATTCGACATTAGCAACATTGTCCTTTCGATCTCTTTTACCGACTTTATCCTGGCTTCCTATCATGGAGACCAAAACTTTTAGATTTTTAGCCGTCCAGAAATTTTAAGTGTATTTTACCTGTGTTTTGGACGTTTTTCATACAAATTTTAAGTGTATTTTACCTGTGTTTTGGACGTTTTTCATACAAATTTTAAGTGTATTTTACCTGTGTTTTGGACGTTTTTCATAGAAATTTTAAGTGTGTTTTACCTGTGTTTTGGACGTTTTTCATACAAATTTTAAGTGTGTTTTACCTGTGTTTTGGACGTTTTTCATACAAATTTTAAGTGTGTTTTACCTGTGTTTTGGACGTTTTTCATACAAATTTTAAGTGTGTTTTACCTGTGTTTTGGACGTTTTTCATACAAATTTTAAGTGTGTTTTACCTGTGTTTTGGACGTTTTTCATACAAATTTTAAGTGTGTTTTACCTGTGTTTTGGACGTTTTTCATACAAATTTTAAGTGTGTTTTACCTGTGTTTTGGACGTTTTTCATACAAATTTTAAGGACCATTATAGGATAGTTTCTTTATCAAAGCAACATGGCTGCGTTTCGTCCTGTTACTTGCCATGGTGTACTAAGAGATTACGCCAACCTATCCATACAGTAGATCCTCCAATGACGATTCCTGCCATCCTTTGTGACGACAATTATTGTTTGCTCTACATTAATGACAGAGCTAACAATATTGCCTCCACTATGCGCTTATTCGCAGATGATTGTCCTTTATACGAAACTATAAATATCGCTGATGATTCAACTGAACTTCAAAAATATCTTAAGACTCTAATTGACTGGTCAGATCGATAGATTATGCGTTTCAGCACCAGCAAGTGTTCCGCTCTTCGTGCCACAGGATTAAAAAAAAAATAAGATAAGAGATCAAGTGTTGACCGAAGTTACCAGCAATCATCATCTTGGTGTTAAGTTTGTGCATAACCTCTCCTGGGAAAAAGCGCATCCAAAATCTAGCCATTAAGCTTGCGCATAACCTCTCCTGGGAAAAAGCGCATCCAAAATCTAGCCATTAAGTTTGCGCATAACCTCTCCTGGGAAAAAGCGCATCCAAAATCTAGCCAACAAAGCAAATAAAACTTTAAGCCTACTCCGACATTCTCTTGACAACTGCAATAAAGAAGACAAGGGGAAGGCATAACTTGCTCTAGTAACGTCATCATTTGGAAGATTCATATTCAATTTGGAATTCACAGCTTGCAGGAACAACGAATTGATAAAGTACAGAGAAGAACAGTTTGTTTAGTTTTTGAAACTTATTGGAGAGGCGCAAATGTAACTCAGATGTTGCAATCGCTCCAGTGGCAATCTCTTTCAACTCACAGGACAGAAGGAAGACTCGCTATATTCTTCATAATTATACATGACAAAACTGTATTTAAACTTCCTCCATATGTTAGAAACAAAACTCTATGCATTATATCTGGATCCAATTTAATACAGACACTTATAAGTACAGTATGTTTCCTGAACCATTAGAGATTGAAATAATATTCCCTTATCCATACCTTCTCAAGACTCGAAAGAAAACTTTATAAATGAATTATAGTCACTCTTATGCACGAAATTATTTCCAAACAGTGAAGCTTACAAATTCTAAAACTTCCATAAATACTCAATGTTGCTGGTGTCACTGGACGTGATGCATGTACATGTACTATATCCAGGACGTGATGTATGTACAAGTATTATATCCAGTAATGAAGCAGAAGCGAAAGTTGTTATCAGTCGTCGGCTTAGAGCATACTTCTCTCTAAAGCGCGCTATACTCAAAACGTTGTGTGGCGAGGGTTTCCCATGGGTTGTGGATTTCACGTATAACAAAGGCAGCTGCAGCTAAACTTAATCTGAATGCATAGTAAGAGTTTGTCACCTAAGAACAATGATTGATATATAACTGCATATTCTTCGGAAAATGATTTAGTTTTTGTATGATATACATCAGTGCCCTATATTAAAAGTGCAACACTCATGGGACAGCAACTGTAATCTATCTAAAGCCGTGGTTCCCACCCTTTTGGGTATGAGGACCCATTTTTAACCTAAAAAATTACACGGACCCCACATGCTAATAGTTGTACTTTTAGGCTGTGGCTGGTATAAACATTTAGCAGCTTGGCACGCTGAATTCGAACATGCCTTGCTCGCAGCGGCGGAGATAATGGAGGAAAGCAAGAGCTGGCTGGAGGAGCAATACTTGCTGCGAAGCTATGTGAATTCGCAGACCCCTTGGAATAACCCCGCGGTGCCCCAAGGGTCCGCGGCCTACAAGTTGGGAACCACTGATCTAAAGGAACGAGACGACATCGTGGAAAAGGACTTCCGCTGGATTGTTTTGATACAGTTTATAAAATTGTATGTACCGTTCCCGTTCACGCAGAAATGGGCTCGACTGGATAATCCGCTTGCTAACATTCATGGTAATATTATCATGAATGTTAGCTAGAAACTGCATAGAAAGGGGTCATTATTTCAGTTTAATGTTGATTTTCATATAAAATACGCCTATTAAACCGAAAGCCGCACCCCAAATGTGGTACTAGTCTTCGCATGGGTGAAATAAGTGTGGCACAAAAACAACAACAACAACAACAACAAAATAACATTAAACTAATTGCATCTAGGAACACAATTAAACTAATTGTATCAAGGAACACAATTAACCAGATAACGTGTCTCGAACCATGTGCTAGACACAACCATAACAAGACGACCTTCACTGAGATGCAATTAATGATACATTCTTGCTTACACTGGATGATGAATGACTGAGTCCAAAGAGTGTACATGATTGTATGGAGAAATTCAATGTTGAAAATTTTAAAAACGGTAGAACGCAAAATGAATGATGAATGATCTACTTTCACATTAAATGTCCCCACAAACAGCGCAAGCGCAAGAAGGTTTTCCATCATTAGTGACATGCAAATATTCATTTTCTTACACAATCAATTATATTTAACGTATTTGGTGAATTATTAAGCACACAAAACTACCAAGTTTATGCGAAGACCTGAAAGTTGTTGATATTGTAACATAAAATAAGTTAAAAGGTAATCAACAAATCTAAAGCCTTCACAGCCACCGTATACTCGCGTATAACCTGGGTCCAAATACAAAAGAACATAGACCCTGATCTGCCGTCACATAATGCGCCAGCAGATCAGGGTTTATGTTATTTGTTCTACTGAGTAGTCCTTACAAACTGCATAGACCCAGATCTGCTGGCGCATTATGCGTCGGCAGATCTGGGTCTATGCCGTTAGCAGTTGGTATCGAATTATACGCGAGTATATACGGTATATCTTTTAATAATCAGGAACTCCTACAGTAGCAATGCGTGTTTAACGTGGATCCATCTGCGGACAACGCTGACCCAGATCTGCCGTCGCATAGTGTGCCAGTAGATGTTCATAGACAAGTAGACGTACTTGTTAATTGTTTGAAATAATCGAGATTCATAGATTTTTTCAGCGTGGATTAAATGTTCAGTAGATGAATCCATGATTCGTCTACTAAAACTAGACAGATGGATGGAATCTCTGTACCAGTAATCTTTGTGACTTAAATCATTACAGACCTTGTGCCTTTAAGTACACTTCTGTTTACGAAATATATTTGATAGATATGAGATGATATGGACATGTTTTTTTTCTATATTCAGCTGGCGCAACGACCGAATTACTACGATGACTTTGTGAAGTAGCGTGGCGTATCTTCATATTATAACAAGAGTTATTTCCCTTTTTTAAAGAGTGCGCATGTTACATACACATACTTAAGCACGATTCTTTATAAATTATTCATTGTATTATCTAAGCATCTCTAATGTATTCTGAGATGAAGATAAATGTGTCTTATTATATTTGTTTGTGTAAATGTTTCTTTATCGCTTGGATAATTACGTTAATTCAATATCCGTAAGAGAGCGGTATACTCAAGAAAAACCGGAAAACCCACTATAATTCAATTTCCGCAAGAGAGCGGTATACTCAAGAAAAACCGGAACTCTCTGTAATCATTCATTGTCATAGACTCAATACTCAGTGTAAAATAAGGCTCAAAATCAAAGAATGCTATACGTATCGATTTGGTTTCAATGTCAAAGCAAATTTTAAAAATAAACAACAAGAACAACAACAAAAACAAATTCAGTAGTGTAACATAAGTTTAAAAATGTACATGATGTTTCGTCAGATGTTCCAGCACAGACGATTGTGTTACTGAAAGATTTTCTTAATTGTTGTACTAAACATAACTACTTTGGCAAAGGGTTGCTTTCTCTCTTATTTTCTTTTTTGTTTTTTTTCTATTGATAATGTGATCGACCCATATTTAGCTAGGGAATGAAATTTGAAAATGAAACTAATCATCCTTCAGACTGAAAGTCACGTGTATGCAACTTATAGGACTGATGGCCGTAACATCTTTTTATTATCTCGGATATATGTAAGGTTCAAAGCAAGCGGTACTTATTTATATTAACCGATGCACCTGAAAGAAGTACTTATATTAACGCATCTTGACCATTAACTGTGTTGTAAGCTTTTATCTCAAAAACCTGAAACTATGATCAACTGTGTACAATCTGTAACTGAAAAGATTGGTTTTCATTTATCTGCTTATGAAAATACAGACAACTTTCTCATCAGTTTAAACGAATGCATCGCAAATTGATACATGAATGTGCATACATGGTCAATCTTTCTTTTTTGAAGAATAACAAAGGATTGTTTGGACAAAGCAATAAAAGTTATCTCCCTTACATGATGGACTAGCACTTTTGAATCTAGCAAGATGCTTTCTTTTTCCGAATATACATAAGATACCTTGAGTACAACATCGTAAGAGACGATTATATTATATATTAAAAATAGGGAAGCAGATTGCAATATCGGTTAAATAGCTCCTTTTTCTGTACAAGTAAGCAAATTATATCGACAATTACTTCAATATTTAAACATTTACAATATTTAAAAATAACATCTTATACTAATATTGATTTATCTCACAGACTTGCGGAGCAATTTCTTCACATCTTCAATCCGATTCCACGATCTTCTTGTCTACAGTGGAATCGTCCCAAACGAGGCAATAATCAAGATATCTTAGCCGATGCTCAATATATACAGTGGCAATAGATGGTGGAAGTAAATACAGATTCATCGATGAAAAGGTCGAACGGACAAACCGACAACAAAATTAAACACAATTGTAAAGCATGAGGGGGCGTAAGAGAAAGGATAGATGATGTTTATGGTACTTTGGATTAGTTTTGTTTAAATGTTATGAACAATTAACATTTTCCAGCCACTTACCATCGTACTCGCTTATAATACGAATTCAACTGCAAACTGTGCAGACGCAGATATGCCGGCGTATAATGCGCCAGCAGATCTGGGTCTATGCAGCTTGCTATGAGTAATCAGTAGAACAAACAACGTAGACCCTCATCTGCTGGTGCACTATGCGACGGCAGATCAGGGTCTATGTTTTTTGCATTTGGACTCGTCTTATCAGCGAGTAACAACGGTACTTTTTTGGCAGCAATGTATATTCACCCCCTCCAATCTATCTCGTGCATTGTGCGATCTTATGTCGATAAAACCCTGATATGATATACAGAAGAAGGATCATGAGTGAACACGAAAAAGCGAGTTTTCCAATGAAATGGAGATTTTTCTCGTAATTACATATTTTGAATATGCATACATATTCGAACGCAGGCCGCATGAAACAACAAATATCGCCTGGCCCTGGTGGACCAGCGGCCTAACCCACCTAGTAACTCGGCCATGCTCACTTTAAAAAACAAAAATCAAACATATTTTACAAGGTATACATTTTATTCTAGTTTGTTTTTTGAGCTTTTTTGTGTGAGCTTTCCATCTGCTTTAAAAAAATATTCTTGCTCTGATTTTTGAAATGGTTCTACGCCCTCCCCTCTCCCTCCCTCCCTTCCCAATTAAATGGTTGGTCCCTAATTTCAGTACCTAACATACACACACTAGATGAGCCTGAACATGTGTCTCTGCTTTCAGTGCAGTCTCCAAGTATAGAGGCAGATCCTACGAATTATGCAATCAAGGTTTTTGTCGGCGGTACATAACTAGGCCTAGGGACTGACCAATCAAATGTTTGTCGCGTCAATAAACAGGCTTCCCTGTTGTAAAGGCCAGTCAGCTCATGTCAATAAACAGGCTTCTCTGTGTTAAGTCACTTGGTGTAGTTCCTGTAAATAATCTCAGTAAATAATTGTGCGACGAATGTATTCACTGCATAACTGCGTGAGGTCGAAATATGGGATGCATCCTCTAACTCATAACTGCCAGAAACCCAGTATCAGACTAAAGTGGTCACCAAGACGACGACATAAAGTTAAGAAACAGATAAAAACGTCCAAAAACCAACATACAAATAAAATACTGGCAGAATGTCTTCCAGTGTGAAAAGGCTTTGATGGGAGCAGTTGTAACATAAGTCTATTAGCTGTTGGAAAAATCGCTTGAACTGTATATATTAGGAGCAAGATGCATCCCATATCATATCTATTTTAAACAGTCTTTGAAAGGTTAAAGCATCTGTAATGAATTATGTTTACTGTATACTATCATGAACCTATTGCTATGAATGAAGGGTCATATTTTTATCTAACTGTTATGTCAGCATTTGTTACCGACTTTCAAGGTCCTTAAATAATAATATGTATTCTATTTTACACATCGGAGTTTACTGATGGGAGTGAGTGCAATTAACCAGACAAAACGTCATTAGTGTTAAATGACCTGTACTTTTACCTTCTAATAATCCATAGAACTATAGACATGGACTAAAAGAGACTAAAGCCCTGTTATCTCTTTTCTCTTTGAAATATTGACTAATTATTAGAAATATTTCTTCTAAAATAATGAAGAAAGTACCGTACAGTTATATATATATATAGTGCTCTACCTCGATTCATGAAACTTAATGCATCTTGATGAGTAATACACTCTGATCAGATAAATAGGCCGCTGAGACCTATATTTCATCCTTCACTATCTTTTGGTTAAACATTGTATTTTAAGTTTATTTCTCATAGCTTTAAATGATTGTATGCATCTCTGTTAATACCCTTACTACAAATAGATATCTCTGTGACCCACAGTTCAATATTTACTTGCTTATCTTTTACATTTAGCTCATACCACATTGGTATTTTATCCAATGTAAAATACTGATATACCTGAAATCCTGAAACATGGTGAGAGGATATATTTTGATAAGTACTGTTTGAATGAAAATATGTAGCTATTGTACCGAAAAGTTAATCAATGAACATAAACCATAATTCAATTAGCTGTTTTATAAACTGATGAATTTGCAGAAACCAGAAATCAAGTAGCTGTTTTAAAACAAGAGGTTCTCACAGCAGCACTGCCAGATGAGATGGAAGATATGTAGTTTAAAGATGATGTAAATATGTTGGGAAATGATTTATTGAGTGATAAAAAAAGAATTATGAAAAGAATTGAAGAGGGTTTAAAATCGATGTTGTAGTCGACATACATTAGCATGATTTTGTCAATCTACATTGTAATAAAATCTGCAGAGTCAAAACCTAAGTTAGTCGCAGACGGTTCTTGCAACGTTATAACAATACCTGAGACAAAAATAGAAGAACTAGTCAAGTCAAACTAACAGTATAATATATAAATTACTATAATAACTGTATCCCTTATATGTTGTAAAATATCCAATAATTTTATATAATAAATAATAACATCATCAACGACTTTTATAATGCATTACTCGATACAGCTTTTATCGTATCATACAGTGTGATGTTATGCAAATTACTAGATTATAAAATAGGACCGTCGTACAAACGAAGTTTTGAATAGCATATGATTTAAAAATGAGACTACATGTGCCAAAGCACACACGAAACTGTTAGTAACTGATGGTTTTGTCGAGATAACGAAAGATTGCCAAATTAGTTTAGGTTTGATACCTACTAAAATGATGTTACCGTAAGTACCACAGCTTCGCTGCTTCCATTCTTACTTCTTTAAAAACAACTGCATCTCTGATAGGTTGTTCAGAGGAAACTCATTTTAATTGCAAGTGATCAATATGATTCTCCTTTATTTAAGAAACCCCACCTTCTAAACACTCAACTATGCATTTATTTTATTTTTAAAACTAGGCAAATCCCATCCTTGTATGTAATAGGAACCCACCGGATAAAGACTTTACTATCCTTCTGTTTTCATAATTTTATAACAAATTCTTCACCCATGTGTCTCAGAAGTCATTTCCTCTATACTGCTCATCATCAGCTGGACTCAAACACTGCAATTGCATAGATTTGTAAACAATAATGTTTACGAACTAAGTAATTAATCATCTAACATTCGAACAGAGGCTGCTATGTGCAAACTTTGCCGGAGCATTCAGGAAGATCTTTGACCTTTGGGGTTTCGTCTTTGGACTCAAACGATTCCTATGTGCTCCGGCAAACATTGCACACTGCAACTGTATATAATCCTATAATATTTCCATACAGAAGAAAGGTGGATTGTAGAATGTCACATTTTACTAGTATTTCTGTGTAATAGCTAAAAGTATCTTTCGCAAATGTATCACGCGACTACCGTGTTATTTACATTAATAAGCACGGATGATATTTTTTTCGATATTACATCAAATAATAACACATCCAGAAGCTGCCAATGACATTATGACGTATATGGAAAGAGGTTATGTTTGAGGTATTAACTGGTACCCGGCCTAAATGTATTGGCCAGCCAATACCATTAGACGGTAAGTAGTAAAATATTTGTTTCCCGATTGGTTAGTCTGCGACGTCATTCGTACAACAGTGACGTCATTCCCTAAACATCTAGTTTTAAAACACATTCGCTGATACCCGGCCTAAGTTGGCAAGCCAATATCATAGGTCGGTAACTATTACATTTGTGTCTTTCGATTGGTTAGCTTGGAACGTCCCCTAGAACTACAGTCATTGGTTTCTTAACTTCCCCTAGAACTACAATCATTGGTTTCTTAAATTTATATCAGCTAGTAATATTGATTTGATTCTTCCTTGGTCACCTACAGCAGCCCATATTTTCATTTTAAAAAACCGAGGCAGTACCACCAAATCCCTGAGACAAAAACAATTTTTCAAAAACAAAACACCCAATCCCCTACGATACAATTTTTAAAACAGTATGATTCGTGGCTCAGTGACAAATCCCCTTTTTCACATTTCAAAACAACACCCTACCACCACGAGAGAAAAGTTAATAACAACAATGAACCAATCTTTAAAGTTATAAACCGTACTACATAAATCATTAGCCGTACCGTAGTCGCGCCAGCATACGAGCGAAGCGAGCTACGGAAACGCCCGCAGCTCATTATGATATATACTAATTAGGTTAAAACTTCTGTGCTAAAGCAATTGATGTATACTACACTCGAACCATTACTTAATATTTGCAAATGTATAAAATTTAAAACTTTAGATATTAAAAAAATGGACTTCAGATTTGTAAAACTAACAAGCTGTGCACTTTATACTTGTCCAGCAACTCAGTTTAACTCCCAGGATATTATAAGAAGTTGCAAACATATATAAAGAGATACAAATATACTGCACAGAAAGCAATTATTTTATGTACAAGCCATTGAACATTTTAGACAATTATATTTTAAAATCTGACTATGATGATTGAATAAACAAATATAGAGCACAGTGCGATATACAATTATAGCAAAATCAGTTAAATTGGGCAGTATGAATGGCAACATCAGAATGTAGAATATCTCAACAGTATTTAACTGACACCAGCATACCAGAATTAGTAAAATCAATATATAGGTTTCCCATATACTTTCACACACGGAAACTGTTGTCTGAATGCAAAATACCATTGCCTGATGATCAATCTTTTAATTAAAAAAGTAATAATATAGATCTAAAAATAGTAACTTATTTTTGTAATAACTTTAATATTCCTGCTCGTTATGATTGGATATATATTAATGAAAGAAATTAATGTTGTACTGAACATGGTCCAGAAGAACACAATACTACACATCAGGGTTTTTGGAGAACCTACACCAGATCATGTCAAAGATTATTACAAACGTAAATATAATTACGGAGTTGGAACATTTGAACACTGCGGAAAAATGCCTGCTGAAAAAATAAATTCGATGTTTACAAGTGACGAAAAACAGGATGGACTACTCTCTTTCTACAAAATAGCAAGGAACTAGCAGAAGAAGGAATATCTAGAGTAAATCAAAGTGTAAGGTCTTATGTGATATGTATTTTACAAATTATAATACTGTATATATATTACTCAATCAATTTCAACTGAACAAGACATTGTAATATAGTTGATTGAAAATTTAATTTTGGACGAAGAAGAATATGACTCAGACGAAAACATTTAAAGCAGATTTCATCAATTTATTTAAGATTGGAAAGTCAGAATAAACTATGCTTTTGGGGATGATATTTTTTTTTAACCAAGTGATATGGTGATTAAAATAGGTAATATAGTCTGTTACAATAAAAAAAGTCATCAGATACTTTAAGTCTGGGAATAAATCCTGTTATAAATACTGACGTGGTAAAATTCCAGCAGCTGATAAGCAGTCTGTAACAATTCGTCAAAAGATAGATAATGAAGCAACTGATTGAAAAGAAGAGAACGTGAGTAAGAATTATGTGGACAAAAGGAGAAAAATTGTGAAAGTCGTGTAATCCATGCATCCAAACATGTTCATGATATAAAATAAATCGACCATGAAACAAATAAACAAGCGTTTATAATTATGACAATGATTGCAGGAACTGGTGTAATTTACTTTTCTAAGACGACTTTCTTTTTACTTTTCTAAGCGCCTTTTTCTTTGTATTGCTTTAGGAGCCGTGTCAACACTTTGGATCAAAACTGCAACAACAAAAAAAAACACACACACAAATGCTACAATAAGCAAACTAATATGATCAGCTAATACAGAAAGAAGTTACACATCTGCTTTAAAAAGCCACCTTATTACACTACAACTCTATAGCTGCTTTTTTAGCTACCTCAATCTTTTAATGTTGAAAACCTTCCATCTAATTTTCTCTAACTTAATGATATATTTTGTTGACATTTTGTCTAAAGTTTTCTTAATCTGTTAATTTTCCAACTATGTCTGCTCCTTTGCTTTCAATAATATACAACAGTTCTTGCAATTTATATTTTTAGTTGCATCTGTTTCTTTGCTCATATCCCGTTGTATCTCTTTTATCTGTTTGTCATACATTTCAACGTCTGATTTTATTGATATTAATTTCATTTATATTATTTTTGGTTCAGCTACTTTCACTGCATCTGCATAACCGCTAAATTCTCTCTCTTGTTCCAGCATATATAATCTAAAAGGTGGTCCACTACAAATTCTTTCGTTGCATTCATCTATTATACCACATAGTTAAACATCTGAAAAAGGATACAAAAACGTACTAATTATTCAATTACACAGTTTGCAGCTATTAAAGCATCTGTTGTTCTGCATAAGAAAAATCAACAGATGAACAAGGAATAACGTGATCTATGTCTAAACCTTTTACACTGGCACCATCAGGCTTTGTCAAATATAGCGTTTTGGTACAAATAAATTGACTGAACACCAAGAAGGTTTAACTATGTATCTGATTTGATGTTTTGTTTCACTGCATTCCAACTCTTGCTAAGTGGAACATTTTGAGTTTTTCATGGTTGTGATACTTTGATTCATGCAGTTATTCACATGTTTTCTATTCTTGTGCCTCCAATTTGTAAACTAATTTTTATTGTTTTGTCTCCAATATTTTACATATGATCTATAGCAAGACTTATAATAGCTGTTTTTGGTGAACTCTGTAATTACTTTCTTTGTACTGTATTTTGGGCATTTCTTGGACTCCTATTGTATTCAGTGAATTTGTACTACTCAACCTGTACTACTTTAAACTTTTAACGTTTTCTTAACATGAAAGATAAAGACTAGTATAAAGATGCTGTTGATTAACTTAAAACTAATTTTAAAATTATATGTATGCCAACTGGAACTTTGTTCGCCAGAAAATGTATAGGCTACTTTGTAGCCCAAGTGCAATCCATCCACAAAGTTTGGTCCAGGTATATGATGTAAAACTAATGTTGTTGTGCAGACGCCATTTTCCTTCTTTCATTCACCAAAATCAATAGACTTCTTTCTTACCCCAAATACAAGCTATTTAAAAAGTTTCATAGTTGATGAAGAACTCGTTTTGTGTTGAAATGCCCTATGGAAGAGATGAATGGATGTAAGGACATACATACAATTTCTTAACATAATACACTCCACCCTATGGTAGGCATGTAAAAATTATGGTGTGCAAGGATTTGCATGTGGGTTATGGAATATGTTTCTGAGTAAACATAATGTATGTACATAGTGTATATTGTTATTTAGATCTGTATATGTGTATGATACTATATGAACGTATGTTACTATATGCATGTATGTATGTACACTGCATGTATGTACTTATGTATGCATGTATACCAATGTCATTGTATGAGGTTGATGTATATATGTATGTAGGTACATTGTTCTGTAGAGCATTGTACTGTGAATAAATGAATTGCTATCTTTTGAAGTTCTTAATCAATCAGTTTTATAGTCAGTTGAAAAAAATTCATAAGACCTTGTGTTTTAATTTGTTTTCGCATGTACTGACTTTACTGTACATGCATACATACATACAAGATTTCAGTGGAATGCTGTTTTGCCTGTTCCACCATGTCATAAACTAACACCTTGCAAAGTTGCTACAGCAAGAAAATGTGTGTAGCACTCTCCAAGTTGAATACCATCCAGCTTCCTCAAGTTTTCATGACTGTACATACAACAAAATGCTAGAGAAACCGAGGTACATGCAAACAATTCACACAATTACTGGAGTGTGAAAAGTATGTCAATATGACCTACTTTTGCCTGTGATAAGTAGAAACCACCAAGATGAATATACCCATCAAGTTTTATAACTGAACATATAACAGTGTCAAGAGATACTAATCTAACTGCAAAAAATTAACAAAATCACTGGAACATGTAAAGTAGATCAATGTTACCTATTTCTGCCCAAGGTGGGTGGTATCATTCAAAATGAATACACTCAACAAGTTTCATGAATGAAAAGTAGGTCAATATCACCAACTTTTGCCAATAGTGATATTCTATGACAAATAAACGCATCAAATTTCATGGTTGTACATGCAACAGTGTCAGAGAAACTGAACTAAATGCAAACACTTTATGTAATCACTAGAGCATGAAAATAGGTCAGTGACCAACTTTTGCCCATGGTGAGTAGCACCATCCAAGATGAATACCCCCTTAAGTTTCATGACTGTGCATACAATGTCAGAGAAACTGAGCTAAATGCAAAAACTTGATGTAAAGAATGGAGCATGAAAAGTAATATTGAAGTGGGAAATGTAGATCACGGTGACCAACTTTTGCCAATGGTGAGTAGCACCATTCAAGAGGTATACACCCATCAAGTTTCATGACAACATACAAGAGTGTCAAAGAAACTGAGCTAAATACAAAATCTTAATGTAAACAATGGAGCATGAAAAGTAGATCAATGTGACCAACTATTGTCCATGGTGAGTAGAACCATCCAAGATGAATATACCCTTCAAGTTTCATGACTGTATGAACACATGTGTCAGGGAAATCAAACAAATTAAATTATTCACTGGAGTGTGAAAAGTAGGTCAATGTGACCTATTTGTGTCTATGGTAAGTAGCACCATTTAATATGAATATACCAATAAAGTTTCATGACTGTACAGACAACATTGTTAGAGAAACTGAGCTAAATGCAAAACCTTAACATAATCACAACAGCTTTAAAGGTAGGTCACTTTGACTTACTTTTGCAAATGTTGAGTAGTATCCTCATCGTTGAATACATCCATCAAGATTCATGACAGTACATACAACAGTGTCAAAGAAACTGAGCTAAAGCACTGTATCTTACGTTTGCCTGTGGTGAGTAGGATCCCCCCCAAGATGAATACAACCATCAAGTTTCATGACTGTGCATTCAAAGCTGTCAGGGAAACTGAGCTAAATGGAAAACTTAATGTTAATGCGTATGACGACGACAATGCTATCGAAAAAGTGATCCCTCTGTGTCACCTGTGCTTCTGAAACAAATAAAAAATTGCTTGACCTGACTTGATTCCAACTTAGAGATTTAACAGATGCAAAGCAAACAGTAATTTAATAAATTATACGTTAAAGGCAATACTGTTGGTATCATGGTACTAATTGTTTTCCTACAGACCTCAATATACATTATAATGTTACATAAATCTCCTTTTTATCCTACTTTGGCAGGTGCATCATATACTGTCCAAGAGATCTGTCCATTACTGTCAAACCGAGACCTTGAAAACATGGTATTCCACAGCACTTAAGGCAGATAACTCCACCACACTAAAATCAGTGAAGAACTAGCATTATAAAGAAATACATTCTCACCTTAAAGGCATGAAAAACATTAACAAGAAATGTATACAAAATTATCAGAAAATAAAAAGATATGATTTAAAGGTAGCAAATGGACTCAGCTTTCTTTGCAGAAAAACAAGCAAATTCAGTGATTTTTCCCCCCACCTACTGTGATGGGGTTACCAAAAGCATACAGTGATGAAATCTGGCTGTGATCATTGTGATAGAGCTGCAGAGTTACTAGGCAGACATGAAAAGTAACCAAGTTTTATGTCTCTGTGCCAAAGGGTATTAGGTGTAAAAGTGCAGAAAAGAAATGAAACTGATCAGTGAAGTTGACTTTGAAGATAAAACCTTCTATACCATCAAATAGTGCACTATGATTAATCCCATAACCTCAAACAGCTTTTAAAATACAAAGCAGAAACAAAAGCAATAATGAAATACATACCTGTGGCCTAGACCTTGAAGACAGGACCCCAAATGTGGAATGTAACACATCTTCAAGTGACGATATACAAGGGTACAAAATTTCATTCACTTATCTTAAACAAATCAAAATTTAAAGAGCAGAAGGAAAAATGCTTCTGAAATATAAAATATTGGCATGTGACCTTGACTTTGAAATTAGGACCCCCAATAAAGTATATGGCAAATATAGTAAATTTCATCACTTATTCTAGGATGGAAAGTGTGAAAGAAAAGTTAAAATACTGATTCATGACCTCGACCTTGAACATCGGACCCTTAATGTGGATTTGGTTTTAGTTTGGTTTGGTGCTTTATGGCACAGCAACACAAGTAGGTTATTTAGTGCCAAGGAAATTGGAGTAAAGTGCCTTGCCCAAGGACACACCACAGTAGCTGACCCAGGCTGGTCCAATGGTAGGATTAGAACTCGCACCATTTGGGTTATGATAGGACCCCTAATGATAATGTATGAATATACCAAGTTTTATTCCTTAATCTCAAATGGTGTGAAAGTTACTGAGCAGAAAGGCAAAAGTGAGGTAAAGCGTAAACATTGTGCCATGACCTTGAACCTAATGATAGGACCCCCAAAGAGGTAAGGAACACACCTTCCAAGATGTTGGAGTATACCATGTTTCTCTCAAATGGCTTGAAAATTAGAGACTGGAAAGGAAAGTCTGATCAAAAAATTAAAATACTGAGCCATGACCTTGTCCTTGAAGATAGGATGGCCAATGTGGTAAGCAACACACCATCTAACGCTTCATGTATCATTATAGAAAGTTTCATTCCTTAATCTCAAATGGTTTTAAAGTTATAGAGCAGAAACAGATGGACAGAAATGTGTATACTGTGTCCCCTGCTTTTTGCAAAAAGGTGGGGGACAATAAAGCAATGACAGCTAACCTTAAGATTTGTTTCTGAATCTAATGTTCCCAAACAATAGGCTCCACCCACTTCAAATAAATAATTAGTACCATTACACCTGATGACAATAGCTTATATTTAAAAACATACATGTTGAAAGTCAGCGTCTATATATAAAGTATAGTAAATACATTATAAATGATAATGGATAAGTGTTGCAAAACATACCATTGCACATAACTCCCGAGGCAGAGCTTGGTCAGCAAGATATCTAATTGCCAGCTGAAGTTCTTGCATGTTAATGTCCTCTAATATCTTGCATGTTAATGTCCTCTAATATCTTGCATGTTAATGTCCTCTAATATCAGTTTTGTGACACTGCAATCAGGTTTGATAAAATTAAAACTGGTCCAAATTGGACAATACAATTATGTACAATGGATTCAGAAACAGATGGAGACAGAAAGACAAAAAAGAGACAGACAGATGCAAAAGGAGAGAAAAAGAAACTAACAGAAGTTTTAATAATAATAATAATAATAATAATAATAATAATAATAATAATAATAATAATAATAATAATAATGTTTTATTTAGAGAGGGTGACTCATATTGTCAAATACTATTCTCCCTTGAGGCTCTCGTAAGAAAAGTATAACAATCTGCATCATACGAAAGATAATAATATGTACTATATATTTTAACATTTCTTTAGTATTATAGATGCAAAATTATATTACAATCTATTAATAACACATACATACTTATGATATCTCTTCTTAAATCCTGCAATATTTTCTGCAGATTTTACATGCAGTGGAAGGTTGTTCCACGGAACTGTACCAGAGTATTGGAAGCTTTTCTTAAATTTTTCTCTTCTTGGTTTTGGTGGATGAAGATTTCCATGTGATGTTGATCTCAACTGGCAATGTGTTGAATAAGGCCTGAATAAATCCTGAAGATACTCTCGTGCAGCTCCATGTAGACATTTATGTACAGCAACTTCCTTGTGAAAATCAATCTTTTCATATACCGTAAACCATTTTAGTTCTGTAAACAATGCTTTTGATGAATAATCAATAGATGCATCTAAAATAATGTGTGCTGCCCTTTTCTGAAGTTTATAAAGCCTGTCAAGCTGAGATTTGGCACAGTTTCTCCATACACTTGAACAATAATCCATTGTTGGAAGAAGATATGACTTGTAGTATAGAATGCAAGTCTCTGTAGGTAAATATTTCTTGATTCTGCTGAGCTGGGCAATTTTGTATGACAGTGTTTTACAAAGCTTGTCCATATGGTCATCTCATTGTAAATTATTATCTACAGACACTCCTCAAGCTTTTCATGTTTGACATTTTCTAACTGATGATTATTTATTGTAAGAGATAATTCTGGGTTCCCTAACTTATGTAGTTTTTGTGATGTCCTCAAAATCATACATTTTGTTTTACCTTCATTAATTACCATCTTATTATGTTGTGCCCAACTTTGAACTCTAATAAGGCTGAGTCTAATCTTGTTTGGATAACTTCAGTATCAGAACTAGATGTATACAAGGTTGCATCATCTGCAAACAAATCTGTATTTGTGGATTCATTATTTAATGGAAGATCTTTTACATGAATAAGAAAGAGGAGAGGGCCCTAAACAAAACCTTGAGGGACCCCTGAATGAATAGTGCAAGTTTGCAAGCTAATATTGCCAATGGTTACTTGTTGAAACCTTTGGTTTAGGTATAATCTAAACCAGTTTAAAGAAGAATTATCAAACCTGTAACAGTTCAACTTTTGCAGCAGAATTTCATGATCGACTAGATCGAAGACTTTCTTGAAGTAAAGGAAAACAATCCCAGTCAAAGAACCATTATCCATTTCTTGTAGCCAAAGATATGTTAATTTGGTGAGTTCTGTTTGGCATGAGTGATATTTTCTAAATCCTGATTGTGCCTTGTGAAATAGAAAGTAAGTTTTCAAAGGTTCATAGAAGTGCATTGCTACCCATACAGAATCCTCCCACTGAATCCTATAGGAAACCTATAGGAACCTACAAGATTCATACAGGATTCCTATAGGTTTCATGACCCGATAGTAGGGCATTCCTAGGAAAAGAAATTCCTATTTTTTATCCTACCATTTTCCAAGGCAACTAGGAAAGTGTTCAATAGGAATTTAACAGGACCACTAACATAGACAAAAGGTTATAGGATATTTATAGGAAAACAAGCTAGGAAACTGCATGGTTAGAATTTCCTAGGAGACGACATTAGTAAATGTATTTGTAAGCACAATATGCAAATTGTCTGACAGTGACAACTCAAATGCTAGAAATTTTAAGTTATCTGAATGAAAACAAAGCAATAGTAAGAATCAACATGTATTTTGACATTAAGTTTGGTCAAATGCCCACAATAATGTACATGATTTGTCAGTTAATCAGTCATTTAAGACATTAATTAATGTCTTTGCAATTACAAAATGGGTGACTTGGAATCTTGACTGCACTCAATTTTCATTACAAAAATATTGAGTTAAAAGGTAATTATACCCATAATCCAACAGAAAAATGGGAACAAAACTTTTCAATGGGAATTTGATCTTTTATATTGTTGTATCGATTCTAACTTTGAATTCAGTTATTTATTGCAATCAGATCCTCAGATGCATATAATATTGCTCTTACAAAGACAATTGTTTCAGCACTTAACCATGCTGACTGTGAACGTTTCTAGAAAACTGTATTTTAATTTTATGACAGTATGTAATTTTAATACTTATTTTACATAGTAAATAAATATGAAAAATATACTTTCTTCGATTTATTTGCCTAGTTTACACATGTTGGTTTGAGATCTTACACATTACTTTTTGCTCTTTTATTTCTTAAAAAATACAAAGTGATAGAAAAAAAAGTCAAACATAATCCAAGGAAAATAAAACATGGTAGTACTGGAAACAGATCTTAAAATAAATATGAAAAGGCAATCTCTGAGAATTCTCATTAAAAAAACTATTTATTTACTTCCTTGCTATCCAGATTATATTCATAGTCAATAAGTATTGATAAGCAAAAGCATGCATGAAGATAACACGACTGATACTAGCCTGCATGAAGATAACATGACTGATACTTCAGTGGGTTTGTGAGTCTATGCTTATCAAAAACAGTACCATAAAAAAACAATAAGAAAAATTAGTTGAGTGATAATTTTAATTGCCACCATATAAATAAGTGTCACATAGTTCAAAGTTTACAAGACAATAACTATTTACATGATTTTTCAGATTCATACTGAAGTTGAATGTGGTTTGTAACGTGAACTTTAAGTCTGCATAAGCAGATTATCTGATAATTATGAACAACTGGACAGTAATTAATTTATAAATCTATTTAGATCAAAAGGTTTGACTTAGTCTTTTTCTACAACATTTGGAATTCTGGAAATGAATAGTTTATCATGGCCTATACCTACAAGAACACACTTTCTTCTTATACTGCATAAAGGAACTGCTCTTAGGGAGGCTGCTCTGGTGACCTCTAACACATGCTGAGAAATTCTCCTTTGAATATTGAAAACTAATACAACCGCTACATTGACAACTTTATATTTACAAAAATGTGCACATTCAGTTCCCAGTGAGCAAGGTGGAAATGCTTGCAAATAATACTCAACAGAACCAAATGTTTCACTGCCCAACTCAGCATATACAACTGTATAGCTGTTTCGCATTTTTACTCTTCTATATTCTTTGGAATGATATATTTCAGACCCCATCCGGATTCGGTTGAAGCATACACATTGCATTGGTACAAATGGCAAATATCTACACAAAACTGCATTTTCTGCTGCAGTTAGTTCTTTGATATAGGTGCCTCCAATAGCATAGATGTTTTTTCCAAGTGCTTTTCATGCAATCCAAGATTCTCATTCTTCATTTGTTTATGAAGATTATATGCCAAAGATCCACAAACTAATTCATTGTACTGAATCTCTGGTATTCTTTGAGTAATACTTATTGCCTGAACAATTTGCTTATCAATATGTTGTGTTCCATGAAATAATTTTAACACCATTCCATTAGCATCTTCAAATGGAAAGCAAGAATAGCACCAAAGTGGGCCCATGTCCCTTACATTCTGTGGAAGGTGTAATAACTGGTGCACATTTAGGGTAGAATATCTTTTTTAATACAGATCAGGGAACAACATCACAAATCTCATCTGATTTGCCCTTGGTGGTGATCTTTGCTGTTGTCGCTGTCTTCTCTGTTGTCGCGGTCGTTGCTGTTTTTGCTGTCTTCGCAGTCGACGCTGTCTTTGTTGTTGTCGTTGGGCATTTCGCTTGGCGTCTCAGTCAACATCAGCGACTTGAAAGTTTCTTGCACGACATGATACAATGACTTTTCACGCTTTTTGTTATAATCTTCGCCAAGTTTTCGTCGTGCTCGCTCTAACGCGATCCCTAACTCGAATAATTTATCAAGATTCTCCGGATACGTATTAAATAAAAATCATAAATCATCTTTGGGGCCTCTTTGACAAAACTATATTAAACATTCAGGCTGAACAGCGATTTGATCTTTTCTGTGACGCTACAAAGGCACCATTGCTTGGGAAAATTAATTCTCGTATTAACCACAGACGCGAATTCATTCACAATACTGAATGTGTCGAACGGTGGTGCTTTCAAAGACATTATATGTACACTCACTGTAATTGTTTAATATCATATTCTCATACAAAAGGAAACAGTCTCCGCTCCGTTTGAACTTGTTGTGAGTATTTCTTTGAGAATTAAAGGCAAGATAGTATCTTAAGCTGTTGCACATATTTTCTTACAGTCAACTGATAAGTGTTCTAATCAGTGTCGACTATGGGGTTTTTAATTTGCAACACCGAATGAACTCCTAGGAAGCCAAACGACATCCTAGAAAGCTCAGAGGTTGTTTGCAATCAGACTCCCTCTCAAAGAATTATGGGTGCCTGGTAGGTAATCAACGCTAAACTTCATGTCAGATTTAACGTTCATATTTCATGTACAACTAAATCTAAACTCAACCGTTTCCTCAATTAATAAAAAAAAAAGAATTTTCCGCGGGCGTGATTCGAACCTGAAATGTCTCTATCGAGTACGACGCTTTAACAGATTAGGCCACGTCTTAGGTCTTGCACATGGGAGGAAGGAACTCATACACAAACTTACCAGAGGTCTGATAGAGGAAGGGTGATGTGCAAAAAGGAACGTGAGAGTTATCTGATATCAAGAGCAGAAAAGCCATTGAAGGATTGTCAGATTGTGGAAGTTGTAAAGATTGAAATGCCTGATGATAAGAATCCCTATTATGCAGGGGTTACATATTTACAAGGGGATCAAGTGATGCTGGCAGACCGTAGCAGCAATAGAGTTATTCGGGTGAATTTCTCGTAGCAATACATCGCCAGCTTTGCACTACAAGGCGAACCATGGGGCATCTGTGTAGTGGATCATCAGGAGGTGGCCGTCGCTTTACCACACCAGAAAACACTTCAATTCCTGTCTGTAACAAGCGGGTCCATCAAACCCACCAGGAAGGTTCAAACCAGATTTGGATGTAGGAGTGTCGCTCCAGCAGGGAAAGCAAAGATAGTTGTATCTGATGACTGTAATGATAAAGGTAAACACTATTGGAGTCTGATCAACAGTACAGGAGAGGAGGAAATGTGTCATCGGTTTGACTGTCAGTGTGACCCTTCAGCTACTCGTGTCGCTCTCAATTCATCCTGTACACGTGTCTACATCCCTGTGTTCTTCGCCCATTCCCTGTATTGTTTTGACATGGATGGTAGGAGGATGTATATCTATAGTCCTGACAGTCTCAGGTGTCCTTATGTTGTTGCTACAGACAGTGATGATAATGTGTATGTTGTGGGATCGTCGTCTCACAACATCCACCAGCTGACATCAGACGGTACACCAAATGGAATCATTACTGAGGGTATTCCTCTGGGTCATATTGCCATTTGTTTCAACAGCAGCCTCGAGAGGTTTCTTATAACGAGTATTATTGCAGCCTCGAGAGGTTTCTTATAACTAGTGTTATTGCAGCCTCGAGAGGTTTCTTATAACTAGTGTTATTGCTTCAGATTCTAGAAATATCTACGTATTTAGATTGAAGTAATAGTTAAGCCAATTGTGATTCTCATCCAGAATACTAGGTAGAAGGAGACTTACATTATGTTGACATTCGGATCATTTAGTTTTAGCTGAGGGCATATTTCACAAGAGCAAGACAAAGTCAGATAAATTTCTTTAATGTTATAGGTTAGGAGATGAACACAATGATGAAGTGTATATATTAATATTACACAAGGTTAGGAGATGTACCCATTATGAAGTGTGTATATAAATATTAGCAATGGTTAGGGGATGTACAAATTAGGAAGTGCATATAGATAGTACACATAGTTAGGAGATGTACATATTATGAATTATATATAGATAATAATATGTGTAGACAAAATAAAAAAAATAAAAAAATAAAAATTATACGAGAGGTTACGTCTCGTTGCAGCATAGGTAATAAGGATCACACCCAGCATGGCAAAGTGTCAAAGCGAGTAGCTAGAGCAGTGCGCTGTTCGGTCGTTGAGTGGACTACATTGACACTTGCAAACGATCTGCAGTTTTGTATAAACTTTTTCTTCCTCATCTAAGTATTATTTCTGCGTAGAACTTTCGGTTCGGTTCAAGTTTTATGCGTACTTTGTATTTTAGTTTACATTATCTCTTTATTCGATTGCAATATGTAATTTGATTACACTCAACCCTTTTGTACACGGGTACTGGTTACAGCCTGCTGGGAGATTTGACATATACAGGTGACCTTTTTTACCGGAGTAATCTACATATCGTTTTATACCATGTAAAAACTCGATTTACTCGTCTTCATCAAATGAACTTTACCGCCGTAACAATTTTGAAAACGTTTTAAATTGTGAAAATAAAGCTTTTTTTCCCATTAAAACCATGCTTTATGCAGAAAATCTCAGAAACGTACCCTTGTTTGCTATGTCATGTTTAATGCACAACGTAGAAACTTCATTTAAACATTACAAGTTTTAAATTCTACTTCATTATTGTGAAGTCTCGGTGATAATATAGAGCTGGTCAAGGGTACTTTCTGATAAAATGTAGATAGCAAGTATAAGAGCTCTGGTCTACTGGAAATATTTGTATCAGATGCATTCATTCATCCATCCATCCAAACATCCATACATACATACATACATACATACATACATACATACATACATACATACATACATACATACATACATACATACATACATACATACATACATACATACATACATACATACATACATACATACATAGTTTCAGCACGTATAAATATGTTAATAATAATGACATATTAAGAAACAAATTCAGGTAATGTATTAAATTTAAAAAATTGTAAATTTGTCAGCAGTGCATCACTAATATTTAATAACTTTTGTTAATTGATCTGCCCATCACTATAAAAAATATAAGGAAAAAGAGAGAAATAAAAAGAAAACTAAGGTGGACATAGAAATAAAACCCATACCACAAGTTCTGCGTGCAGATATTTATCATTTCAATCGTATGTTTCACGATGTTTTTAAATGGTTATTTTAACAAATGGAGCCACAATACACTCAGTTAGATTCATTTAACTCTGTAATTGCTGCTGCATACACATCAATAACTGAGGTTTATCAAAGTTCATTAAAATCCGAGGTTATTCATCGAATATTTTGCTCAAAATGTAACATAAATAAGGGATATAAAAAACACGTCACTTTCCGTCACCGCTATTTCTAACAAGATTTAAAGTACTTAACGAAGACTTTGAAAAAAAATGTTGTTTAATTATATTAAGATGAACATAATTAATCATGAGACTTAAAAAGTGTTCATTACTGTAATTTTATTACAAATATGAGAATTTACCACGAAACCGAGCACTTTATCAAATATATATGCAGGGTTCATCTGAAAGTTTTCTCGTCTGGACTGAATTACAGATTATCTGTTATATCTCTCTTAGTTCTTAATGAAATATTTCTGATCGAGCGTAAACAAATAAGTTTTACAGCCAACCCTAAATTAATATTCGATCTTTTGGTAATATATATATATATATATATATATATATATATATATATATATATATATATATATATAGAGAGAGAGAGAGAGAGAGAGAGAGAGAGAGAGAGACAAAGACAGAGAGACAGGCAGACAGAGAAAGTCAGACAGATAGACTGAATGATAGAGAGATATAGAGTAACTTTGACATGTTTTTGTCTACATATCCTGGAATTCAAATAATCTCTCTCACTTTCTCTCTCTCTCTCTCTCTCTCTCTCTCTCTCTCTCTCTCTCTCTCTCTCTCTCTCTCTCTCTCAAAGAAATGAATGTACATTAGACGTTCGGTAATCGCAACACCAGTCATGTAGTTGTTGGACAACGAAGCTGACGAATCTATTTGTTTGTAATTTTTATAAGACCATAGTGAAATCATGTTGACCAATGTATCCGATTTACGGCACCTCGCGCACACACACTCACATACCAACACACACACACTCACACACACACACACATATTCTTATGTTACCCTCTCGGATCTCAGACATTGTTTGCACAAACACTTTTGTACAACTATTCCACTTATTTTATAAGTGAAGGCATCTTTTCTAAGCTTAACATAAAAATAAAAGCTCACAAAATTAAAAAGAGCATTCTTAGCAGAAAGAGGCCGCAGAATAAAACCAGAGGATTGAATTGTATCTGTTAAAAAGTAACGCTTGCGTGACGTGTAGAACATATCTCCTCTAACAGCTCACCGTATTTCATTAAAATTCTTCCACTTTTCTTCTATGTTTCCATAAATAAATATAAGGTACATTCTACGATAATCATGATTTTGAATTGAGTAAAAGTTACATGTGAGGTGCTTTCCATACGGTACGTAATGATCAAATGTGCGTAATAATCCAAAGAGTTGAAATCTCAGTGTGTTTTTCCATCACTATTGTACCATACCTTTTCATCCTCGCACCGCAGCGTCGTATCTTCTATCTCATATAAATTTCGCGACTTGGCCTTTTTGACTATTCATCTGACATGCTAAGAAGTTTTTAATTTAATCAACTTTTAAGATAAATCTAACTTCAAAAACTGGAACGGTTTATATTATAGCAAGTTCCTTAATTAGGGGAATATTTCTTTTTTTAACATACACATGAATTATTTTATCAATTTAGGTCAACTGTTGTCAAAAAAGATAATATTTTATGAGATCTTTTTTTTTTACAATAGATATGCCTTTTATAAGAACATTATTTGTAAAAAGACAATAACAAAAGGTCTTATGAAAATGCATATAATGCTACATCGCATACACTACTGTTTATCTAATGTATGATAATTCTTGCAATTATTATATGAAACATTTAAAATTAAAATCAATTAATTATGCAATTCCATCTTAGTTCTTGTGTAATAATATTGTGCTTGATTTTATGCACTTGTGTGTTTATTTGAATCACATGTTAACTACAAAACTTTATTTCTGTAATGACAAGAAGCACGTATATGCTTATGTCAATAAAGTACCTTGAACTTTGATAAGTTCGACATGACCTAAATCTTATGTATATATCTTTATAATCGTACATCAGTAAAGAACTCTGAACTCTGGTAAGCTTGACCTAACCTAAATCTCAAGTACAGGTCTCTATAATCATAATAAGATACGAGGAGAGAGAGAGAGAGAGAGAGAGAGAGAGAGAGAGAGAGAGAGAGAGAGAGAGAGAACGAGAGAGAGAGACATACAGACAGACAGAGTGAATTGTGGTGTGTTTCCTTTCATCCATATGAAATTTCGTCACTTGTCACGTCTACTCATCTTATAGTTTTGTTTCAGTGGTCTATCTATCTATCTATCTATCCAGTCATAGTGATCTATTAGAAACGCGGACGTTAACTCAAATATAGGTATGTATAATTAGTTCTGCAAGCATTTATGAATGGCTGACGCCAAGTGATCCGGAAATTTTCTTTGATACGTTATCTTGATCAGGTTGGTATCACTTTTGCTACGAGTTGGTATGCATCGCGTTCTAATTTTGGTAAAAACAAAAAACAAACAAATAAGGCAGGAATTGTTTTGTGATTTCACGAACGTGGTTTTACCAGGTACATACTTTTTGTTGGAAACGCGGTTCGCGAAAATAAATAAAAGGGATGATTGGTCAGCACTTAACCTATATAACTGATAGTGTGAAGCGTTGATAGAGATCAAGAAAAAATGATTATCTATGATTCTTGATATTTTTCCAACAAGATTTACAGAAGCTTACCCAATTTGTTTTCTTATTACTGCCTTTTTATATGACATTTGACAGGCATACTTTATTGAGAGAACCTGGCTGTTGAATAAAACCACATTCGTGAAATCACAAAACAATTATCGTTCTCAGCAAGAAAAAACATCGTAAAATTAAAGGAAACAAAGGGGTGTTTCTAATGACTGAAAACCATGAATAACGGGTGTTCTATAAAATGGAAAGAGCACGTGTACCACTGTCTTGGTAGAGTTAAACCGCCAGGACCCTAATTCATGTAGTCCATACTGCTGATAACGAAAGGGAAAGCTTCTTTTCCTAGATGAAACATGAAACGAAAAGTGTAATGTTTGCACACAAAGGGACACACATAAATATACAGAAAATAATGGATCTTAGAGGTGCGTTTCATACGGGTATGTGTTACGTTCGTACATTGCTATATTACTTTAGTCATCACAGGCACCTCCACCTCTCTCTCTCAGTATCCTCCGTTTAACCAGTGCCGTTCCGTACAATATCATCAACTCCACATTACGTCATCGCACCAACACCCCTCCATCTGCTAATAATTGGATTTTGTTAGGTTAACCCTCGAAGCAATCTCATTACACAATTTATTTAACCTGAACATTCATAACGAATTGTGATATCGCCTTTAAATTTATGAAATGGTTTGTTTAAGGTTTACGTTGAGTTCATACTGGGAGTTTTATTCTAAGAAAAAATTACTTTCTGATACGCCACCTCTAAGCAGTTGCATTTATCACAACAACACAACTTTAATTAATGTGTAGAATATTGTAAATTGCCATTAAATATTACTCTTTAGTTACTTAAAGAGACGAGACATATATATATATATATATATATATATATATATATATATATATATATATATATATATATATATATATATATATATATATATATATACTGTAAAATATGAAAATCCTCTTTATTTCTTTATATTTCTATATTTGGTAATGTCCCACTTGTTACATAATGATTGGTTTATGCAACATAAACTAGTAGCGTCCTCTTCCCCTGTTCGATTAAATGCTCTATAGAACTGTTATTTCTGTGTTTGCAGCTCTTATCGGGCATTGTTGTATGGTCGCATTCTGAAAATATAATACGTGTGCATTATATAAACAAGACCACTACAAGGATAGAACAGTTTTCATTGAGCAGCGCTAAATTCTGCATGCATGTTCTTTATTTGTTTTATTTTCTCTGATAAAGTTAAATCTTTTCTGTCCATACGATTGGTACAACCCTTCGAGACTATTGTTTTTCCTCATATTAGCATGTTTAAAGTTTCGACACCAAACCACATCTCCTTTCCTGTAACTTGCGGAACAAAATGAAATAACAATTAAAAAATAGGTGTGCCTACATGTGTCGAAAAATATGTATAGATTATTTTGACTACTTAATTACAAAGCTCCAAGCTAATTTATTTTACATCTTTTTACGATTCTATGGTCTAAGAAAAATGTAACAGAAAAAAGTGAAACCAACAAATCAAGTAAAAATCAACAAGCAATTTATTTCTAGACAATTAAAGTGAAAGTTCAAAGGACACTTACAGTAATGTGAATTAAAATCCAAATAATCCAATAATCCTAAGTGTCCTAATCACAAGTTCTAAATATAAACTGTTCCGAATGAATGACTGTATCCTTGAATGGGTTGATGTGCCAATAGTCTTTAATGTTCTGATGTGCCAGTAGTCTTTAAGGTGCTGATGTGCCAAAATGAAGTACTCCAGAATATCTTTGAATAAGTTTACATAAATCCCAAAATCATCAATTCAAAATCCAAAATCCAAAAGTCTATGAGAACTTTCATAATCCAATGAATATTTTAAATAATTCCTTCCTCTGAATTTGGAATGATTGTTCACAACTGTAATGGCTCTTTAAAGACTGATGTTAAGGTCAAAACTTAAACACTGTTCACTAAACATGGCATATATAAAAATAGGTCACGTGACAGAATGTTTTAGAATATTATGGTGCATGTGACTCTTAACACACAACCCTAAGGGAAATTCTAGTTTTATCTGTAAACAAAATCAACCTTGACCTCAAATTGAATCAGCAACTTGTTTACCAAAACCGTCCTTGAACTCAAATACTAAGTAAACAACCTAATTCAAGGACAATAGCTAAACATGTCAATATTATACTTAACATTAAGGTTTAAGCAAATATTAAAGTCAAGAAACATTTATAATTTCCTAAAATATTTATAATATTATATAAACATCATACATAAGAATCTAATATGGAATAGGCTGAGCTACCTGGATATATATTTGAAGTCTTGAATAAAGCAGCGGTGTCATTATGGAGTGAACCAAGTGACCCTTTATGGATTTTACATTGTTTTTAATAATTCGTTCTATTGAAGACTTGTTTTTAATGCAATGCAAAATTTCCTGATCTGTTAACGTGACTCGTATAGGAAATATCGATACAATATATCTTATGGATACAATATATTTTATCACCATCACCGAATCGCAATATGCACTATACAATATGTCAATATGTACATTTGTGAAATTGTTGACACTAGCAAGAGAGGTAAAATTACTGGATTTACATTCACTTTTAATACTGTGTTAACTTTATAATAAAGTTTTTGCCACAATAGGTTTACATTTGACAATGAGATGCAATAAATTAAAAAGGTTTAAGGGCAAGTGTTAAGATTAATCATTTGTGATGGCAATATATCGTAGTCATGTAGAAATTAGCAGAAAATGTATATATCGTGCCATACGTATCAAGAGTCACGACACTGAAGGCAAAACCCAACCGTAGTATGCACAGTTGAAGTTAGGTTACGACCTCCAGATTAGTTTCCACGGGATGGATCAAAATTCAAAAAGTTCTGTGCACATCTACAGACAACCACATTCCAAGATTTTAAGTCTCCGTCTTGAACACGCTTGACGAGTTGCACGACATTACACAACTCAAGAAATCGCCATGCACATTGATATACTATGCAAAAATGTCTCCCCCCCCCCCACCCCAGCTCCGTCACCAGGGGATGAACAATAATTCTAAGACCAATGTGTACATCTAAAGACCACCCCAGTTATATTTCGAAGTTTTTTATCTCTATCTTCAGTCGTCTTTGAAGAGTTTCACGACATTATACATGCACAAACATACACACGTACTGACTGATAGTATCATAATCACATCATTTTCTACAATGCGCGGTGATAACAAATATTTTATCAACTTGTACACACTGTTGATCAATCATGACGATTATGACATTAGGTATTAAAAGATGGTTGCAAGAAATTGTGTGTGGGAACCAGTCAGCCCGAACCAGACATATACAAGGGAGCATCTCATGAAGTCACGAGCATATGGCAGATGTAGATACTGTAGATGTCATAACATACAGCATCAATGCATATGCTAAAGGATTACAGTGCTATATTCGAATTACCAACAGTTTTGTTTGAAGGAAGGGCATTTTTATGCTCCACCATGACAGTGGTAAGGTCACATAGTGTTACGCTTGTGTGTCTACCTGTACTTCCATCTGTCCATCCGTCACACCTTGAATAAGTTTTTCGTTTAGGTCATTGTAGGCACTGTAATGGGGCATCCGTATTCAATGTACACCTATTTACTTTTTTTCCCTGGAGGTCCAGCAAGTGAAGAGACTTCACAATTGCTCTTAATAATGTGACAATTATTCTTATAAAATACACTTAAATAATATTATCTTTTATATATGCTGAGAATTTGTTTGGCTCAATTGATGTAGCTGTTGTATCCCTGTACTCTACAAAGGAAGATCTTATATTATTCCTTTGATTATCCCAACTGAATCTTGCTGAAAGGCTAAGCCATCCTTACGTCCAATTATCTAATGAGATCATGTTCTGATCCTTCCACACTAATTCTGCAGCTGGTAATTACATCAGATAATCTAATAATACATATCAATATTTATTGTGATTTTCCTTAAATAAAGGGTGATTCATTGTAAAATGATTTTAGATCAAATGATTTAAATATGTTATGGTAAAAGAAGTCCAAAATGACAAGATTTACACTACCTTTAAAGCATATGTTCAATGTGGACAAAATTTGACACATAACACAGTTATACACACCTGTCGTAGGAATGTCAAACATGAATAAATTAGTCCCAAGGACTAAGTATGTGTTGTTCTTTGCAAGACCTGCTTAATCGTGACAAATTATTTCAGATTAAAAAACACAACCCTGAAATATATGTAAAACTTTAACGGAATTGTTAAAGAGTATGAATATATTTCAACACAGTAAACAAATGAACACTAAAACATGCTGTGGCAGTCACCATATAAAGAACGGCTGCTTCAGCTTGTAAAAGAAATTATGCATCCCTTTTCACCTCTTTGTAAGGATGCATGTCCACAAAGGCTGCATTTTGTGGTACCATCCCAAGTGTCCTTTACAGACAAGTTTCACAATTGTGACGACCCTATGGTAAGAACAAACGGAACAAAAAAAAGTGAAACCAACAATGTTTGTGAAAATCAACAAGCAATTTATTTTTAAATAATTAACGTGAAAATCAAAATACACTTACAGTATCGTGTATTAAAATCCAAATAAAACAATAATTATTAGTGTCCTAATCACAAGTCCTGTATATATAGAAACTATAAAATGTTCCGAATTAATGAATGTTCCAAGTTAATGAATGTTCCAAATGAATCTTCGTAATGAACGAATGTTCCGAATGAAAGATTGTTCCGAATGAATGAGTCTGTAATGTTCCGATGTACTAACGATAATGTAATCCAGAGCATCTTTAAGAATGTTCACAGGCAACCGAAAGTCCTAAATATAACTCCAAATGTTAGTGAGTACACCAGGTAGCTCTGATGAATGGTCCAATAAATAATTCATTTCGAATTATTTATACAGCAATACAACATTACGGCATTACAGCATCACAAGATAACAGCACGGCTATTATTTCAAACATCTGATGATTCCAGCTGATTGTAAAAAGAGATCTTTTCAACTCAAGATTTAAAATGGAATGAACATAATTCGTATATTCAGGTCTTTTATATTCTTTGCAAATGGCATATTTCACAACAGGAAACGTGTCATATTACGACCCGGAATGCAATGCTAAATGCGTCTATTTAGTGAAAATTTACTCGAAGAACGGTAAACAGCTCTGACCTTGAACAAAAGGTCAGTAAATACCTTGTTGACATCTTTTTTCAAACTTAAAGTGCGACTCACTATTTAGCACAATTTTAAAGTACAGTCATAGGCCAAATGTTTAGGCACATTATAGATTCCATATACATAATTCCGTAACACAATACATACATATTTTTAAGTCGTTTAATGTGGAAAGTTCTAAACTTGATAATACAGACATGTACTATTCTATTAAATTTGGAAAAAGTATGTCATAATAAATTTGATGCACATACTACTTTCATGAAATCGTTTAACATGGATCATACTGTATATAATCTCAGTTAAATGTAGTCAAATTTTTACTAATTGTTTATTATGGACCATATTGTATGTAATCTCAGATAAATATAGTGAAATAATTTACTATTGAATATACTTTTTGCAGCTAAACTAAATGTATTGACATTTGTACCAATGAATTAACATGGATCATTCTGAATGAACTATCAGTTGAATGGTGTCGCATTTTTATCTTACCTCTCCGAAATATTGGTAAGCAGTCATAGATCCACTGGCGTCGGTGTAGGAGTCAGTGTCCGCACAGGTAAAGGCATATAAATCTGTACAGCCTATCTGAATGTCAACCATTCTTTCTTCTTTTGTATTTAGTTCATTACCAAAGAGTTTTCAGCACCCTATATATATATATATATATATATATATATATATATATATATATATATATATATATATATATATATATATATATATATATATATATTTATATATTTATATACGCCAGTCGGCTTTCAAAAAGGAAGGAACCCCAGGAATTCGGTTGGCAGAGCGCTGGACCCGTAAACCAAGGGTCGGGGTTCGATACCGGCACAGGTCAACCAGGGTGTCCTTGAGAAAGGCACTTAGCTCCCACTTTCTTGGCATGATATAGCCAACGATGTGTTAAAGTGCAGTTTAAACCAACAAAAAACTACCAGAAAGGTCGGACTCTTGGGAACCCTAACGACCGCTTCCTAAGGATCAGGTCAAGGGATAGCACAAGCCTCATTTGGAGACGTTGCTGTTGGAAGTAATTGACATATCTACAAGGATGTTAGTAAATTTTCCCATGGTAATGAATGTTACGATGGCTGAAACAAATTTGTCTGCCGTACGATTCTAGAAGTTAATAAATAACATTAATATGACTATTGATACATGTTAAGTCTGAGATTTCAATCATATATTTCTTGCAACATAAGTCACTCTTTACCTGAAGATCTTAACTTCTAGCTTCTAGTCCAAAGAATATACATGCCAATTGTGATGCTTATTTCATTATGTGAGATGTAAAATAAAATATGATCAAAGCGTACAGAGCGAATGATCATTTTATTTTACTAACGGTAGTACTTTCACGTTGGCAATAGCCGTACTGTATAATGACGTCACCGTTGAGAAGACGTTATAGCCTGCCCAATAGATGTTCACAACAGTGACTGTGTCGACGGATGTCAAATCTATCTTGATTACTGTTTTAAATACCTTATATTAACTATCTTTGTTCCAATGTGCCCCTATAGTTTAAAAAAAACTTGTTAAAACTATTTAACTCACAAAGTTTTTTCTGCTGCTAAGTCGAACTTTTATCTTTATAATGAAAGCAAAGTTATTGGAGTAGTGTAATAGTGGAAATTAAGAGATTGTTTGTTTTTTTTTACTGATCAGGGTTTGCCCCATCTATACCCCATGACTTTACCCCTGCGGGTGCAGTGCGTGTGCAGCGTGATTGAATCCCCGCGTGTCCGCACGGTCGTCCGCACGCGCGGTTGTGTTGATCAGTAACCAGAGCGAATTGCCCTCGAGATTGCCCTCACCCGCGAGCGCTACGCTGCTGTGTTGATTACTGCTACGTCTGCAGCATGAAATTTCCGGAACATCATTGTGCTGGCACATACGTTTGACGCATGTTGTAGAGGACGGTTTAATCTGAGGAATTTCGATTCTGCGTGCCTTTAATTCTCAAAGAGGAATTGAAATTTCTTGGATCTGGTCCCCAACACTCAAATTTATTCACTGCCGATGTCAAAACGAATCAAATTATTGTTGGTGGACGTGCCAATTAATACTTTGAGATATAGAATTGCCATTCCAGCCGAGACTATGAGACGTGTATCATCACGTATGCTATTTTCATGACTGAGAAAACGAGATCTGTACACTATAATTATTTCAGAAAGAGCAATTGCGCTAGAAAATATAACAGGCGATAGACGGCAATTCTCAAATGGATTCATTTTTACATCGGCAGAGCGGCAAATGAATCACGTGTTTTTCGCCAGCATTGGGTAAGTTTGTATATGAGTTCTTTCCTACCATGTGCAAGACCTAAGACGTGGCCTAATCTGTTAAAGCGTGGTACTAGATAGAGACATTTCAGGTTCGAATCACGCCCGCGGAAAATTCTTTTTTCTTTATTAATTGAGGAAACGGTTGATTTTAGATTTAGTTGTACATGAAATATGTAGTCCACTCAACGACCGAACAGCGCACTGCTCTAGCTACTCGCTTTGACACTTGGCCATGCTGGGTGTGATCCTTATTACCTATGCTGCAACGAGACGTAACCTCTCGTATAATTTTTATTTTTTTATTTTTTTTATTTTGTCTACACATATTATTATCTATATATAATTCATAATATGTACATCTCCTAACTATGTGTACTATCTATATGCACTTCCTAATTTGTACATCCCCTAACCATTGCTAATATTTATATACACACTTCATAATGGGTACATCTCCTAACCTTGTGTAATATTAATATATACACTTCATCATTGTGTTCATCTCCTAACCTATAACATTAAAGAAATTTATCTGACTTTGTCTTGCTCTTGTGAAATATGCCCTCAGCTAAAACTAAATGATCCGAATGTCAACATAATGTAAGTCTCCATCTACCTAGTATTCTGGATGAGAATCACAATTGGCTTAACTATTACTTCAATCTAAATACGTAGATATTTCTAGAATCTGAAGCAATAACACTAGTTATAAGAAACCTCTCGAGGCTGCAATAACGCTAGTTATAAGAAACCTCTCGAGGCTGCAATAACACTAGTTATAAGAAACCTCTCGAGGCTGCAATAATACTCGTTATAAGAAACCTCTCGAGGCTGCTGTTGAAACAAATGGCAATAGGACCCAGAGGAATACCCTCAGTAATGATTCCATTTGGTGTACCGTCTGATGTCAGCTGGTGGATGTTGTGAGACGACGAACCACAACATACACATTATCATCACTGTCTGTAGCAACACCATAAGGACACCTGAGACTGTCAGGACTATAGATATACATCCTCCTACCATCCATGTCAAAACAATACAGGGAATGGGCGAAGAACACAGTGATGTAGACACGTGTACAGGATGAATTGAGAGCGACACGAGTAGCTGAAGGGTCACACTGACAGTCAAACCGATGACACATTTCCTCCTCTCCTGTACTGTTGATCAGTCTCCAGTAGTGTTTACCTTTATCATTACAGTCATCAGATACAACTATCTTTGCTTTCCCTGCTGGAGCGACACTCCTACATCCATATCTGGCTTGAACCTTCCTGGTGGGTTTGATGGACACGTTTGCTACAGACAGGAATTGAAGTGTTTTCTGGTGTGGTAAATCGACGGCCACCTCCTGATGATCCATTACACAGATGCCCCATGGTTCGCCTTGTAGTGCAAAGCTGGCGATGTATTGCTACGAGAAATTCACCCGAATAACTCTATTGCTGCTACGGTCTGCTAGCATCACTTGATCCCCTTGTAAATATGTAACCCCTGCATAATAGGGATTCTTATCATCAGGCATTTCAATCTTTACAACTTCCACCATCTGACAATCCTTCAATGGCTTTTCTGCTCTTGATATCAGATAACTCTCACGTTCCATTTTGCACATCACCCTTCCTCTATCAGACCTCTGGTACTCGATAGAGACATTTCAGGTTCGAATCACGCCCGCGGAAAATTCTTTTTTTTTTATTAATTGAGGAAACGGTTGAGTTTAGATTTAGTTGTACATGAAATATGAACGTCAAATCTGACGATGAAGTTTAGCGTTGATTACCTACCAGGCACCCATAATTCTTTGAGAGGGAGTCTGATTGCAAACAACCTCTGAGCTTTCTAGGATGTCGTTTGGCTTCCTAGGAGCTCATTTGGTGTTGCAAATTAAAAACGCCGTAATCGATACTGATTAGAACACTTATCAGTTGACTGTAAGAAAATATGTGCAACAGCTTAAGATACTATCTTGCCTTTCATTCTCAAAGAAATACTAACAACAAGTTCAAACGAAGCGGAGACTGTTTCCTTTTGTATGAGAATATGATATTAAACAATTACAGCGAGTGTACATATAATGTCTTTGAAAGCACCACCGTTCGACACATTCAGTATTGTGAATTAATTCGCGTCTGTGGTTAATGCGAGAATTATTTTTCCCAAGCAATGGTGCCTTTGTAGCGTCACAGAAAAGATCAAATCGCTGTTCAGCCTGAATGTTTAATATAGTTGGTCAAAGAGGCCCCAAAGATGATTTATGATTTTTGTTTAATACGTATCCGGAGAATCTTGATAAATTATTCGAGTTAGGGATCGCGTTAGAGCGAGCACGACGAAAACTTGGCGAAGATTATAACAAAAAGCGTGCCGTGCAAGAAACTTTCAAGTCGCTAACGTTGACTGAGACGACAAGCAAAATGCCCAACGACAACAACAAAGACAGCGTCGACTGCGAAAACAGCAAAAACAGCAACGACCGCGACAACAGAGAAGACAGAGACAACAGCAAAGATCACCACCAAGGGCAAATCAATTAGATGATGCTTTTGACCTATACTTCACTGGTCTACAATTTTTTCGAAGTCGTCTGCTTCAGAGATAAAATGTGCTATTTATTAGGGATTTTGATGTGCTGAATTCAAATATGACAATTAAAACAACTGATTGGCTACTGTTTCCAAGATATTTAAGTTTTTACATTTTACGTCTATGTATATTGTGTACATAGTAGTGTTTTAATCATAAATTGTAAACCTAGGTCTTTTCATGTGTTTATGGTTGCTTTACATGATAATATGTCACCTGTCCTGTTTATGTAACACTTTAAAAACAGCAAAAGGGTTATATAAATAAAAAATATATTGAAAGGAAAGTAAAAAAACTATTATGTATATATAAGTACATAGTTTAGTCCTTATTGAGTGTCTACTCGGCGCTTCTTGGCTTGTCTCTTGTATTCATTAAATGGAACATCTCTTGTCACTGTCCAGCAATAGTCTGCAAGCATTGATGGGCTCCATTTGCCCTGATAGCGTTTCTCCATTGTTGCAATGTCCTGGTGAAATCGCTCGCCGTGCTCGTCGCTCACTGCTCCGCAGTTCGGTGGAAAAAAAATCTAGATGAGAGTGCAAAAAATGTATCTTTAGTGCCATGTCGCAACCAAGGCTTTTGTATACCTTGAGGAGGTTTTCCACCAACTCCCTGTAGTTGTCTGCCTTGTTGTTTCCGAGAAAATGTGTTGCCACTAACTGGAAGGCTTCCCATGCCGTCTTTTCCTTGCCACGCAGTGCACGGTGAAATGCATCATCTCGAAGAAGTTCACGAATCTGAGGACCAACAAAGACACCTTCCTTTATCTTAGCTTCACTTAACCTTGGAAATATTCCACGGAGGTACTTGAAAGCTGCTTGTGTTTTGTCCATGGCCTTGACAAAGTTCTTCATCAGACCCAGCTTGATGTGCAAGGGTGGTAACAAAATCTTCCTTTATTCAACAAGTGGTGTATGCTGAACACTTTTCATCCCAGCCTCCAATGACTGTCGGAGTGGCCAATCTCTCTTGATGTAGTGGGAATCTCTCGCACGACTATCCCATTCGCAGAGAAAACAGCAGTACTTTGTGTATCCAGTCTGCAGACCAAGCAAGAGAGCAAGAACCTTGAAATCGCCACAAATCTGCCACTCATGTTGGTCATAGTTTATGCACCTCAAAAGTTGTTTCATGTTTTCATAGGTTTCCTTCATATGGACTGCATGACCAACTGAAATTGATGGCAAAACACTGCCATTATGCAGCAAAACAGCTTTAAGACTCGTCTTCGATGAATCAATGAACAGTCTCCACTCCTCTGGATCATGAACGATGTTGAGGGCTGCCATCACACCATCGATGTTGTTGCAGGCTACAAGATCACCTTCCATGAAGAAGAATGGGACAAGATCCTTTTGACGGTCACGGAACATGGAAACCCTAACATCACCTGCCAGGAGATTGCACTGCTGTAGTCTGGAGCCCAACAGCTCTGCCTTACTCTTGGGTAGTTCCAAATCCCTGACAAGGTCATTCAGTTCACTTTGTGTTATGATGTGTGGTTCAGAGGAGGAGGATGGGAGAAAATATGAGTCATGTGACATTGATGGTTCAGGACTAGACGTTTCATCCTCTTCCTCTTCCTCGTCTGACTCAAGTGAGAATGATTCTGGTGCATCAGGAACCGGCAGTCCTTCTCCATGGGGTACTGGGTGTATAGCTGACGGAATATTTGGATAATGCACAGTCCACTTTTTCTTCTTTGACACACCTTTCCCAACTGGAGGCACCATGCAGAAGTAACAATTGCTGATATGATCTGTTTGCTCTCTCCAAATCATTGGCACTGCAAAAGGCATAGATTTCCTTTTCCTGTTCAACCACTGGCGAAGATTTGTTGCACAAGTGTTGCAGCATATGTGTGGGGACCACATCTTGTCCTGATCTCCAATTTTGCAGCCAAAATAAAGGTGATAGGCTTTCTTAACCATGGTGGTTATACTGCGCTTTTGTGATGCAAAAGTCACTTCACCACAAACATAGCAGAAGTTATCTGCATTGTTCACACAAGTACGAGGCATTTCTGCTCACTTTGGCTAAACAGAAATGTGCGTTTGCAAAATCAAACACTGACAAATTAGAGAGCACGACACTGTATGATTTGTAGAGCTGATATAGGGCAATTTCTTCAGCAGAGTGATGTAAGCTTAGTTATGATTGCATCATCCATGACTTCTAGGAATAACATGATGCAATTCATATCATGTATGATGCAATACCAGCTTCAGATTACATCATTCATTGTTTTGCCTAAAAAGCAAGTACTGTTCAAACCCAGTCATAGATTTATTCATAGATCCAGTCAAAGATGTATTTTAGTCATTTCTGGTTTAAATTGAGATCCCTTCCCTTTATAACTCACTTATCCTCCGCCATTCTCAAGTCAAGAGTCGTATATACTGATCCAGTATAATATCTTTAAAACTAGAGCCAATTAACAATTTTAAGCATCATTTTCGTTCTCAGTGACCCAGAATTAGTAAAGTTTGACAACATTTATTGCGGAAGCATTTTGGCTGTAGACCAGTGTAATATATCAATAGCATCCACATTCGCCAACATTCAGAGGCTATACGAAGTGATATACAACGCCGCAGAAGCGGAGCAGCGTAGACAATGAGAGAAATTATCCGAAGCCATTTCCAACTCCAATGAAGCAAAAACCATAGCTGAGATATACTAGCACTCATGGATATTTGATGTTGTTGGATACAAATGTACAAAGTCTGGCCGTTTTCGACTTGGTACAATGCTCAATGATGGGACATTTGAGCTCATTTGGGCCGAGACGGACTTGATGGAAATTCTATCCAGGTTCATAAAGGAATTTTATAAAGATTCCAGAAAGAACAAGCCTGTTTATTGGCAAAATCCTGATTTACAATTTCGCATAACCAAAAAACAAAAATATTGTAGAACGCTTGATGGACTCGTTTAATTACAACCTATCATGTAGATTATGTCTTCATCGTCTATGTACTACCGTATGCACAGGAGGAGATAAACAACGGCGTCTGAAGAAAAAACAAGAAGAAGCAACCCAAAATCCAATTGAATAGCGTCGCGTGTATATAGAAAGTTCAATGGCATTGGGACACAACAGATGCAAAGGCACATATACGACAATTAGTGCGTATTTGTATGCACGCGCGCGACCGCGTCCACAACCTTGACGACCATTGGTCGTTACGCGTGCTTGCATGATGCGTACCTGATCATGCGGCAGAAACAATATGTCAGCAAGGTGAACTTCGTTGGGGGTCGAAACATCAAATCACCCACGGTTTTTCCAATGCGCGCGTAAATAAATCTGCCACAACGCTTGTTTGGCCAGCCACGTTCTGGCGACGCTACGGGTGACTTTTGCAGGGCTCGCTAACTTTTCAACGGTTTCTTCCAATAACCGCGGGGATTGTAGTATAACGCGGACAAAGTCCGCTTCAGAAGCTGCGCTTTTTGTGGCCATGTTTGTTATATCGATACGTTAGCTCCAAGTGCAATCTTAGCCTTCATACCTCCTTTGACAATCCATCTGGTGATTCTTTTTCCGAGTGTAGGATTAATCGCGTTCAAGTCATGGATGAGAGTCACGTCGGCTTTTTGACGCGCACGTTATCGTTTGATGATATGTACGCGAGATCATGTCGGTAACATGCAGCATCAACGTCGTTTATAGGTTCATCTCCGGGCTTCGGTCGGTTATTGGAATCGAGTCGTATATCCCACCGTGTTCTAGGCCCGCAATAATTGTATCCAGGGATATGCTTTTCACCAGGATATTTACTCCACGATCCCCCGGGAGTTTGGTTAACGCAGCAGCTATATCGTTTTTTTTTTTTTTACATGGACCCGATAGGACCGGAGGTTCTCACAAAAGTAAACTTCTTTGCTCCACATTCCGGCTCTGACATTACGCGTCAGAATCCGAGTTGGATTTGCAGTTCGTGTTTTCATGCGGCATCGCACACAGTATGAAGGCATGATGACAAGTATACAACAATTGACATTCAACATTTCATCGACGCGAAAGAGAAAAACCGAAGATTTGACCGTCATTGACTTCTCTGCGTCGGTGAAGCTCCGACCGCCAAAGCACAGCAACATGTTTCCAAACTCGGTTCCCGCGTTGATCATTGGGCCGGCGGGATCTGAAAGAAACATAACTGTTGCTGAATTTGATCATGCGATGGTTGACGTGGGATCAAATGTACGTGATTGCACCATCCGCGGACGACCAAACATGTTATGACTTACTCAGGGATTTCATAAGCACGCTTGAGTCGTCGTCGATGACTTCATCGTCCACCATCCAGTTTTTTCCACAATTGATGAAGCCCCTAACATTGATAACTTTGACCCTGAAGACAATAATCTAGCCGTATACGATGGTGTCATGCTTGACCTTCAAGACAACCCAGCGAGAATCTTTTCTCGGGGCTGACACAAGAACGCAGAGGTGATATATGTGACCCAATGATATGCACACGTGCCAACCGTGATTCGGTACAACTACACCATGTTGATGATAATTCGTGGGGTTGACGCTCATGGTCTTACAAACATTCATTTGAACTGGTGTGCCGTCGGTTACTTGTGGGATGAATATCGGAATATGTTCGCGGAGGTCACCCAGGACCCATATAGGTTTCTCACGACTGACTTGACTGATGGACTGCGCAAGTATCGCGCGGGTTTGGACACGAATTTGTAAAGCAACTTAACGACCACAAAAAACATATAAAACGTGAAAACCCGCCAGCGACGTTATAGCAGAGGATGCTGACCGACGCCGCAAAGCTGCCAGGGATCAACTGGAACTTATCCGCGACTACATAGATGTCCAGCAGCGCGACTGAAACAGACATCGCGTACGAAACAACTAGCACAAACGCGCATCAACCAACTGATCAAGAAGAAAATCTTGAAACAATATCAAAAGAGTCCGGTCCCGATCCCGAGTCAGGGACGCCACCATCGCCACCTCACTTCTTTACCGACGAAGCTCGACAAGCGATTTGTGATAATTCCAGGCGTGCCACTGTTCTAAAACCCTCCAACTGGAAAATATTGTTGCGGATAATCCTGCGAATACGAGTGAAGCGAACATCGACGCTCAATGGCCCAGGTGAGTATTTAGGGAGTTCGCGAGGAAGCCAAGATCAACCGGGAAGAAGTGGAAAGTTTTTGAAGCTGCCGTGAAAGACTTTAAAGTCGGAAACACTGGTAGTGGCGTTAAAATGTAGAAATATTTTTTTTATAAACACCTTCAATGAAGACCCTAAGAAGATTGTTCGCCACCAAGTTCGCCCAAACATGGGGAATGCATTGGAACCACCTCCCGAAATGGAACTTACGGGGAAAAGGGGTTCAAATGCGTGACCACAGACACGCAACGCGTCCACGAACTTGTGGACAGGTTGGAAACAAGTTTAGGGTCGGTTCGCGCCGGCAACATCGCACCGGAAGTCATTAATGAAGCCACGTCAATTTGTCAGCGGTTGCTCACCGACAGCATCATGGACACAGCGATGTTTTGCGCGTTGATACACGAATTCAGTGAAGACATCAATGATGTATAAATCACCGATGATGAGTTCTGAGGAAAAGCTTCGCGTGCTCCTTGAAATCAATGCCGCGATGCAGCGTGTCGTTGCAAATACAACCCCTAGCGTCACCCAAATGGACACGATCTCGTCAACGAAACCGGAATTTCACGTGGCGTTTCCGAAACTAATTACCACAGGAGAAGACTGCGCACTTGAGATCGCACTAGCGTCGTTGCGCGTTGATTACAGTTGGCCTAATATTCGATCGCGGCCGTGGCCTTGACGCGAATAACTCGTGTTCTCTTCGGACTCTGGCATGACCTGGAACGTTGTTGAACTTACCACAGGCGCGTACGAGATTGACTCGATCAATGATGAGGATTGGATTGGTGACCGGCAAAGACTCTAAAATTTTCATGCGCGAACACAAGCACACACTCAGCTCTGCCATCTCGATTGAATCTCCACAGTGCGCGGTTGACATCGCTCAGTCGTCGCTGAGAACGGTTCTCAATTGGCCCGAAGATATTTCCGAGATTCCCGCGGACAAACAAATCTTACACATGGGAAACATTATAGCGCCAGATATTGTCAGGATCACCTCAACAATTCAGGTCAATCTAACCTGTGATGCCATCAGTGGCAGTTTCCTTTCAGGTTCAGTAAGTATCGCGTCGCAGGGTTATATATTGTTCGGATTCTCCCCGAATGTACCCTTCGGGTGATTTGCTGTCGATACCCCGACGGCGCCCGTGTATCTTCCATGTAACAATCCCCGATTGGTGCAGGTTCGTTTTTCCCTCAGCGACCAGGACGGGCACGCGTTGGACCATCGCGGGGAGACTATGAGGATACAACTGTACATTAGAGATCGACCTGATGTTTAATGTATACAATGACGGCTGAACGCGCACGTGCAACACCCATTCGTGTTATCATTACGAGAAACCGCGTTTACGCGACATATTATTAAAAAGCATTGGAGATGTCGTCCGGAGATTGTTCACAGGAGCGCCAAAGGTTCTCGCTAAGCAAGTTACAATGCGAGTCATTGATAGCATCAAAAGCGCTGCTGCGGATCTGTTGAAAAATCTGGGATCGCAGGCGGTTCAAGCAATTCAGGATCCACTACAACGATTGGTGCGGCAACCAAAAGTTCCAGTTGCGCTCCCATCGACGGCAACAATGCCTGCACCAGTCAGAAAAATCATTAATGAGGCTGCCCAACGACGTCTGGCTGAGTTGGCAAAAGCCAATACTGATTAGATGGTTGCAAATCTGGCAATGGGGAGCGCGGTTAAAGGTATTAGACGAAACCGATAATATATAAAATTTTACCACGGGCCGATTCAAAGATGTATCAGATCCCGCGTGGGACATGGACGCATCTCGAGTTTACCAATATTACGCGTACGAGGCTAGGGTGCCAGACGAGCGTGGGCAAATAGAACTTCAGATTCAAAACACATCTCGGTATTTTCTTCCGGGCAAGGCATTCTTGGAAGTCCAATGAAAGCTAGTACGCGCCAACAACAATGCCGTGTACGGCGCCTACGACAAAGCCGGATTTGTCAACAACGGCATCATGGCGTTGTTCAACAGCGCACGTTATCTCATCCACGGAAAGGAAATCGAAGCGTGTTTGAACAACGTTGACGTTGCTACAACAATTCTCTAACTCACCCGTTACTGCGACGATTACGGGAGGTCCGCTGGCCCGTATATGGTGTTCATCAAGAACACAACCGAACATGCTGATCATATCAAGTACAGCATAAACGTAGCAGGTGACGCTGTAACCGGAGACAATCTTGATTTTTAACTTTGGTTTTGCAGCACGACGAGCCCAGAATGACGCGCGCGGGATTTTTCCTACACGATTCCACTCACACACATATTCGGGTTCTGCAGAGGCATTCGTAAAGTTTGTTTCGGAGCCAAACACAGTCGTGTTAACCCGTAAGGGCAGTGACGACGATGCAATTTGTCGTGATGGTGCCCTTCCCAACGGTAAAGTTGTGTTATCCAAATTTACACTTTGGATACCCTCACTGAGTCCATCACTCGTCACAGACGCACGTTTTACATGATTTATAGAGTCTGGCGGAACATCAACGAGTTCATTCATCACGATGACCACATACCCCGTGCAAAGCGCCCTTCGAGGCGAATCTCATGGCAAATAAGTACCCAACAAGGTGTCAGCGCACCGCGTCACGTGTTTGTGGCATTTCAAACCATATACAAACTGGGCACCCAACTGGAAAGTCCGATGATATTTTCAAAACTGGCAGTGTCTGAGGTCTCGCTGAGGTTAAACAACCATCAAGAACCCACCCAAGACATTTTGCTCGACTTTTAAAACAATCATGTCGCGCGTGTGTATCATTGGCTGTTTAAATACATGGGCTGAGACCAGAACATATAGATGGGCTTGCAGATTTCACAGAAAGACTTGACTACGTTGTACCCGATTTATTCATTTTCTCATGAGCATTTAGACCTGGTTAAGCAGTCCGTGTTGGACATATACTTCAAAGCACGTGTAGGAGGAGTTGCCGGTAATCCAGAATATAGATGTATTGCCGCGATTCTCCGAGAACAAGGGAATCAGAGACTCTGGTGTGTCGGTGGAATTTATCAAAAATTACGTCGATGTTGCCAATGCTGGGATGAAACAATATGTGGACGTAAAGGCTGCCGAGGTGCTATCTGCCATATCCTCACCAATACGCGTACTAACTTTATGGACCATGGTTAAAGGGATATTAACCAGCGAAGCAGAGGAAAAAACTGAGGGCGTAGAAAATGGCCTACTTGTTTTCAGTACTGGAGGGGATGGCTTTGATACGCCTAAACTACACATCTTAAAGGTGCGCAAGTTTGGATCATACTTGTTCATCTTAACAGGAACTATAAGCGGGGGGGGGGGGGGGGTACAATGAGAATGTTGATAAATACTAACCAGGGTAATGGTTTTCCAATATCGCGTGTCTTCGAAGACAATGTTTCAGAATCTTTCACATATGCAGTATCGTGGCCGTTGGTCGCCGGAGATGAAATTTAGTTTGAAGGAAGAGTACTTATACGTTTGGCGTCTGTCTTTATTTTTTATCATTTCATATGCGTGATGGATTCTGAACAGCCTCAAGATGACGATTTTGAGGAATTTAACGGTGACGAGGTGTTGGATCAGCTGGGAAAGCGTGCCAAAATCGATGGTGATTTTGTTCCACTCGTCGACGAATATCTGCGGGACAACAGAGTTAACAGGCCCTCGTATACGCTGAGATATTTTCTACGGGAGGGTCAGATAGAAATCGACGGTTGGAATCACCCTGATGTACCAATACCAACTCGAGGCCAGCTTGGAATCATTGCATTTGCACGCATAAACAAACTCCGGTCGCTGTCTACGCGTGAAAACTTCCAGAGACTGTTTCTATAACGATGAAGTAACATTCACCGACAAATACACCACGATAAAATTCTCCGTCAATTATATCGAACCAACAATAACTAGACCGACAAAAGTAAAAACCAGACCAATAATCAACAAGGACGCACTGTCCGTGTAACAGTTCTTGGACGAAAACGAGAACGATCGCTGACGACACCAAGCCAGGGCATATTCAGTGTAGTTCTAGGTGAACGTTGAATCATGCAAATAATCTTCGGAGACATACATATTCCCCGGGAAAATATGTTATATGAGTGCATGGCAGTTGTGCCAGCGAAAGAAACACATTGGTTTCAAGTGCATTTATTTACGTCTTGCACCCGAGCGCGATGAGTCCGGACAAGGTCTGCCTGTCGAGCAATTATACTTCGCAATGACATTATTAATAGAAGAACTGTGATGGACCCTCAAAGCTACAGTCTCGAGAAAATAATTGAATCGGAGCAACAGCTGCGAGTTGAAATTGCCAAGAAAACCGTCGACTCCCGAAATATAAACGCGTGTGTGTTATCGCGGATGCGACTTGTGGATTCGCCGCAGCAACAACCGTTGTCCTTGGTATGGCGGGAATAACAACGACAGCAACTGTCATAGGTATGCCAGTCTTAATTGTTGTTGTAGCTATATCAATAGTAACCGGTGTGGCAGGTGGCGCCAGCAAAATAATTTCATCACGACTGAATAAGCTAATACGTGTGTATTTGGAAATTCTCGCTGCAGCATAAAGCAGTCTCAGCACAATTGCCAACTTGTACACGGTGGCCATCGAAAATAAAACGATTGCCACGACGGAGTTCGAGAAGCTGCTGACCGAAATGGAAAACTTCCGACGACTCGGCGCACAAATAAGGTCGTCCGGTACATCCGCGGAAAATTCCGCTTGCCCAACTGAGTAATTTTCATTTGAAACGTTGAAAAGTATATAAATACAAAAGAGACAAGTGGACCTTCCACGGCACATTATTGCGGAAATACAAAGCCTGCATGGCTCGGTTCCTGCCAAAGCAGTCCAAGAACGATATGGAATCATCTGAACCAGATTATATTAGATATTGAATGCTCTCAAATATTACCCAGATTTAAAAATATGATATCGACAAGAAAGAAGCGCATAATTGATAAAATCCAGATAGCGATAGGTGGATTCGATGATGTGGAAGAAAAATATCATCGCTGGACAAACAAAATACTGAAATCGAAGAGAATCTTTTAGAACCAATAAATAAGCGCCTAATGCTTGGAACTATTTCAGCAGTAGCCGGACGCTTTACCGTAAAACTCATAGAGTATTTTATAGAAGACATGGTAAATGAAACCCGGGAAGACAGGGAGTATGAATAAGATTCTTGTTTGACCAGTCAAGCTCAAGGCGATCTCGCGCGAACCGGTGTATCGAGGACGCTAACGCCCTGATTAATGATCAACAAATCATTGCGTGCGGACGACCGTGCGGACACGAGGGGATTCATACGCGCTGCACACGCACTGCACCCGAGGGCTCCACAGGGGCAAAATCATGGGGCATAGAAGGGGCGAGCCCTAATCAGTAAAAAAAAGGTCAAATTCCCATTATTACACTACTAGACGATAAATCTCGTTATTTCTGTATCATGAATTAAGTATTAGACAATTGTGACGACTAGGGGTTTGAATGTAACAAAAGAAAGAAAGACTCCAACAAGCTTTCACAATTTCTAAAATACAAATTTAATTTCCTAAAATATAAAAATATTTTAAAACAAACAAAGTGAAAGAATTAAAAATAACTTACAGTTTAGAAATTCCTTAAATAGTCCTAAATTGTTTTATAGAATTCACTTATCGGGAAACTGTCCAAAGGTATTCCGAATGTGGACAGTAATGTGCTTATGTGCTAACAAGAATCAGTTCTAAATCCAAATGTTATTAATTGCAGGTAAATTCCTGTGAACGTAGAATATCCTAAAAGTTCTTGAAATGTTTTGGTTAATTCCAACGGAGTTAAATAATGTTCAGATCTTCGAATGATAGTACATAATCCAAAAAGTACTAGTTAGAAATAAGAATTCACAAGCTGAATATCACGAACAATAAACAAATTCCTCTATGACTTTTACGAGCTGAAGTAATTATGAAGAATGCCTCACACAGGGATAAATTCTAGTTTTATAGTATGCATACTGCGTAGAACAAATATAAAGTCCAATCTGCGATTTAAAATAATTCAATCTGCTGCGTCTCAACTAAACATCTCGAATTGCTATTATAATTCTTATTTTCGGGTAAACACATTATGCACTCTTATTCTTAATAGTAAAAAAGTACTGAGTCAGGTGAATCAGGTCACAAAAATGATTCATTTCACCACGCGCTACTCACGCTCTACCCACGTGATCTCCATGTTGTGTTAATTTGACCGACATAATCATTGATTTCCTTGGACAGAAAAATGACTCATGTACTCAAAAATAATAGTGTTGGCTACTGAAAAAAAAAGATTATACTACAAAGATCATAAACCAAATCAAACTATATTATAATTTAAAAGATGATACATAATTCCGTAACACAATAATACATAAAGTGTATTTTAAGCAAGGAAAATTACAACAGTTTCAACGTGAGCTATCAAGTCAAAGGCCGAGTTCCATTTTTTACGAGTTAATTTGGCAGGAACACTATACTATTTTATACCGGAATTTGTTTCTTTGCATTTATTTAACAGTGTACAAAATGCAAAATCGGATGCTTGGCACTTTATTTCAGCTTTACACGACCCAAATGTTTTGTATTCTTGCTTTCTGATTCAAACTGAATTATTGTGTATTAGTTTACCCCGATTGAATACCATTATTGGGGTTATAGACATGAATGATGTCATAAAGGCGTATGTCTTTTCCGACCGGAAATAATACACTCGTTCGATGAAGTCATACTTTCCGACCGGAAATAATACACTCGTTCGATGCAGTCATACTTTCGGTTGACAAATGTTAGCTCCTTTTGGTTAAGGCTTGTTGGATCTTGGTCTGTTATGGTACCAGGGCTACGTAGTACAGCTACTTGGTTTAAAAATCTTCCCTGTTGCATCAACCTGCAGATGGCAACCCCGCATGGAGAGGGAAGGCATATACAAGTGAGGAGCTCTTGTTTCCTTCTGTATACGAAAATCAAACTTCTGAAACTAAATTCTAAACATCTGAGTTCTAAAACATTTCAGGCATTGCTAGGTGTAAGTTCGGTAAAAACAAATCTCAGAAAAGCCAATCCTAATCACGAGAGTAACTATTTGTGATCCATAACATCACCTTTATTTCAAAGACACAGCTCCTTTTATCATCTATCTTCGTGTTGGACTAATATAATTTGACACTAGATTGTTCTGTTATTCCTGTTATATACTTGCCTCTTTTTAATTACTTTTTACCACTGGAGGAAACTGGTTTATTGACACATTGTGTTAAATGCTACGCAGGTCAAATAATCTTGCAATTAAACTGTCAAATAAAAGTAGTGTGAGAATGTATTTATTGGTCACTCGTTAATGGGGCCAATCCGGTCAAACAAATGGACGTCAGCTTCTTATTGTTTTCTTTCTGATTTGTCGATAAATCGCAGTCTATTAGGTACATAAAAGAGACATATCCAGTATTGTTGCCATGATGTGTATTTGAACAAGATAGCTATGCTGCTAAATCTAAATCTACGTTGCTATACAAGTCAATTGACACCAGCTTAGCAAACATACAGGACAGAATTCGTAAGAGGGAAAACAGATATATCTGTATTTTTACACTGTGCTTTTTCTACTTTACCTTTCTTACCGTGAGTAATAAATGGTGCCTGAAATACTCCTGTCAACAACTATTAGACGAGCTATGATTGTTTGATCTGTGTGAAAACTTGCTCCGATCATTGTGAAAATATACCAATGATAATCCTTCCTCGTGTTTGCTTTGCAACGGCTTGGCTGGCTAGTAGGATCTAAATTGACGAAAAACACAAAAGGATCGAATGATTAGAGCAAAAATTGCTCACCTCAGAATTAATATATTTTAAGAGATATTACAGCTGTAACATATGTGGTTATGAAAATATACTGCATAACTGAATTGACAGAAATGATATGAGATCAAAAGTTCTAGCTCCCAAAACCGAGGTTTAAATTGTAATCCAGATAAAACTACAAATCTATAGCTTTTCTTCAGACCATATATTTTATTATAAATACTTCAAGTTTTATTATGGTGCTATTGCATGTCATTAGTAATACTTCAGACAATAGATAGTGAAGTGTGAATTATAGATAATATATACACCATGTTGAAATAGCTCATTAGTTCTCAATTAAAGCTTTGCTAATCAAAACCTCTGAATGTTCTAAACTTCGGCCAAGAGGAGCATTTTCTGGCTAATGTACCATTAGGACTATTTCTGGCTAATGTACCATTAGGACTATTTCTGGCTAATGTACCATTAGGGCTACTTATGGCTAATGTACCATTAGGGCTATTTATGGCTAATGTACCATTAGAGCTATTTCTGGCCTAGTATATAGAAATCGCGATTTTAGAAATTATTTTTGTAAGAGTTAGAAATATCTGTTTTAAAACGAAGTTAAGCGTTTCGTTTTGAATTACCTAAAACCTGGACAATTTTATCGTTATTACTCGGTAGGGATGGTTTTCTTTTGAAATTGTGTCCTGTAGATAATTTTATCAGAGAAACATCTTCATACAACGCCTTATTAATGGTCTTCATGCGCTTTAAATGAGAGGTAATTAAGGATTCTTCCCTTTCTCTTTATAGCACACTATGTTTGAATATTTAAGAGATCAAATATGGCAATAATAATTATTTTTATGACATCCATCTACGTCATTTGATAACTCGATCACGCGCTCGTTTAGCTCACAAGTTAAATTGCGGGTCAGACTTGTAAGAACGATGGAATTATTCAGCCCAAGCAATGAAAGAATAATAAGTATCTTCATCGATACTACGGAAATATAGATTGCTTAAAACACGTAATGTCATTCTACATGCCTTTTGTACAATGCATATCAAATGAATATTGTACAGCAAATAATCACAGAAGGACCTAAATATAGATTCTTACATGAATTACTTTAGTCTTCCTAAAAAACACTGAGAAAAACAGGTTTTACCTTACGCTATAGATACTCCCTTGAGGCAGCGAGTAACCAGGAGTTAAGTTCAAGTTGTGATTTCACGTGTGCAACTGAAGAACGAGGAAGCTGCGGGTTAATTGAAATGTCATCACATAGCTGAGATGAGCGCTTGCATTTTATACAGTGCAATTGATTTAACTAAACTATTTTTGTGCTTAACTTTCATGTAAGAATCAAAATAATTACTTAAAATAAGATATCTATTGCAACAGATAAATACATGTTTCACTTTTCGGTTTTTAACAAAACAACATCGGACTTGAGTACTCGGATGTTCGGGAAAAAATAAATATTGAAAGCACAGGTATCTTTAAAAAAGATACTCTTCTCAAGTCATTACTTATTAATTGAAACAATTAAATATTTTCAATGTTACAACAACAAAAAAATCAAAACAGTTTGTAGCACAAATGATAAAGTTAACATATTTCCGCTATTATTTAATATGTACATATCTATGTTATGCTGCCATCAGCATAACAGAGTTGTGTAAAAAAATTAAAAGAAGTGTTTATCGTTCCTATCACGCAGAAGACCAACGTGTTTTGATCTAATTCCAGACTGGGAACAAAGGACTGACACCATGCGCGGCGACGCCATCATCAAAATATGCAAAGGAAATTATATCCCAGTAAAGTTATGCATGGAGGAACTAAGGAAGTATGTCAAGAGGATGGTAATGCGGGATAATGGATAAGAGTTCAAATAATAATAATAATAATAATAATAATAATAATGATAATACTAGCAATAATAATAATAATAATAATAATAATAATGATAATAATAATAATAATAATAATTATAATAATAATAATAATAATAACAATAATAATACATGTAACGAGTTACGGAATATTTACTTGGATAAAATTATCGCAAAAATTGCGTACGTCTGATAAACTGATGCCTGGCTGTAGTTGTGGTAAGATTCCATTAGGAAGGTTAGATTTTTTCAGTTAGACCGAACTCCCCGTGAGTTTTCAAATGAAGTATCAAGTATTGTTCATTACGTGTTATATATATATATATATATATATATATATATATATATATATATATATATATATATATAGAGAGAGAGAGAGAGAGAGAGAGAGAGGATATTTTCTTTTAATACGTTAATACCGGATATATATTATCGTGTGGAACAAAAAACATGATATTTTAACGAGTGGCGAAGCCACGAGTTAAAATATATCGTGTTTGGTACCACAAGATGAAATATATCAGGTATTAACGCAGAAAAAATGAAAATGTTCTTTTTATTATATACCAAAGTTTCTCCAGAATCGAAGCTTAGAAGATTAAACTCACTATTCAGCACCACACTCAACCCCCACCCACCCCTTTTTCGTAAATTCACGTCCCTTTCATAGGCTGGTCATATAAATATCAGTGACTTAAGATAGCGGCATGATTGGGTTGACCTAATCTGTAGCAGTAAATTATATTTTTTACAGTTTGTAAACTATTTGATCATATTTGACCACAAGGCAAGTCCGATTCATCAATGCATCAAAGCGGTTTCTCGTTGTTGTCAAGGAAGTAAGGGGAAATAACTTCATAGAGACGCGAACGGCGTCGACTCAAATTTCGTCAGCAAAAATTAATTTCCATGTCTGAAATGTAATGCAGTTTCTATTTATCTATTCTAGCTCACAAAGTGCTCGTTTTTGTTGCTGCAGGTATAACTTCTGTAGGCAAACACAATCCAGCGTCGCATGGCATGATGGGAAATCTTATATTTTCACATGTGAAAATATAAGGATATATTTTTCACATGTGAAAATATAGGAATGAAAAAATATGAACATTATTTCGCCAATAAGTTTCTATATTTTACACTTAAGTATATAATACAAGTCCATTTCTAAACCGCTGGGTGGAAATTCACGAAACTTTGTAGTTCTTTAACCCTTGTGGTAGCTGTCATCGAGATAGGTGTCATTCTTGGCTTTCGCCTTCGTGTTCCCTTGGAGGGTTAAAAGATCAAACGTACAAAAACGTTCATGGAGCCGCGGTAGCTAGTTGGTAGAGCGTGGACTCCTAATGCAAGGGTCGCACACATAACAGCCGTCCAGGCCATCCAGGGTCGTCTGTCTTGGAGTGTCCTTGGCAAAAAACATTTGCCTCCTATTTCCTCGATATGATATAATGCTTGCTCACATTATCCTTTAAAACCAATCAAACAGCCAACAACAATTTCAATAACAATGGCATTTTCAAATATTTTCTGACCATACATCATAAAATGCAGGCATAGCGATGTGACGGATTTCGCTTTATGACTCTTGGGTCACTGCGCGGTGGTGTGGGTGAGGTCCAGGGATAGGGTGGTAGCGGTATATCTAGCAAACAGCGTGGAAATTCGGTTTTGCGCCTTGGAATTGAATTGTTAATATTTTTAAAACAGTTGGATTTTTGTTCATCATTGTATCTTCCTTTATTGAGAAATGCAGCGTTCTTTGGATTTTGTTTTGCTTAGTTTTTATCCTACAATTAAGAATACAACATGTACACAAATGTTAAACGCTATTTGATTGGTCGAACGTCAAAACTCCGCGGTAGAAAATTCCACGATATACTGCTGGAAAGGTTGAAGCCCCTGCAACGTCATCACTTTGCTTTTGATGTAATGGTGCACCAAATAATGTTTCTTTTTCAAGACCTATGCTTTAAAGTTTCTTAGTGTGCTAGAATGGGATAAACGTTTTGTATGTCATAATTAGAGACTATGTTTTAGATCGTTTTACAGTCGCAAATATCCATTTTTTCCGGCTCCAAAAAAAACTCGATTGTTGACATTAAAAACACATTAAACCTTCAACAATCCTAAATATTTTACATTCTATAATTTTATCTTTCAATTTTGTGCATTTTGTATTATTTTATTTTTAATATATTTTGTCTACGTTCTACTATATTTGTTGTGAACGATGTGAGGGGAAATAACTTAGCATGGCCCTATTAACGCGTGCTCTCCACGAATAACAATAAATAAGTAGGACAATCTGTTCTAGATACTAGATTACAATATAAAAATGAGAAAACGCAATTAGTATTTTAAATATACTAAAGAACAAACGTTTAGTAAAAAGGTTCCAAACAACTATTTCAACTCTTCTGAGAAAATAAATGTCGACTGCCCGCAATAAAATATATTCACTTTTTCTTTTTTAGAAAACAAGCCAAAAATATAGAGATTTTGTCATCTCAACTTTTCTCAAGAGACAAGAACTAGTATTACTTTATATGTATTGCATATATGACCATTACATTTGATATTACTCTCTTAGTTACAATATGGATGCACGTTGGTATTAATGAGTGCGTGGTCTATATTATATATTTGAAGAAAGGAAAGTGTATATTTAAGATAGACGTATGGCAAAATACATGAAATAATAAAATAAGAAAGGAAACATTCAGGCGGAAACTAGAAGCACTCAGACATAAATAGTGGTTATTTTCAAAAACTTAGATCCTAAAAGCATCCGCGGGGATTTCTGGATTCGTCTTAATTTCGAAGCATCAAAGTCCACATTTATGATTAGGAATAACAATTTCCGATCAGATAGAAATCATAGATTTATGATAAAGGCGTCTACACCCTTGCGTCAAAATACACTTTCTTCAATCAAAGCCCTTGTTTAATTTGAGATAGTTACAAGATACGTCTCAATTTGATTCACAGAGCTGAATGAAATATTTTAACGCCTCTCAAATGAAACTTAACACGTTTTCCGGTTCTTCTGAGTTTGCATGCGTGCTTGCATTAGCAAAGCATTATGCAAACAAGTTGCTTTTACTAAAGACTGGGTCGCCTTATTTAATTTCTGTTTCTGTGATTAGTTACATTTCGGTACCAGCAACTACGAGTTCTGCTTCAGTTAAGATTCAAGTCGACTTTTCTTCATCTTCTCTCAGTTTAATCGAAGATGCGGCTACGATCACTTAGTTGCTATCCCATTACCAATCAATTGATTTTTTAAATTTTCTTCACTATTGAAAAATTTTAATTAAATTTAATCTGCTATTTTAGTTACTTGTCATCCATTCATCGCCATCAAGCTGTTTTTCTTTCATTAAAGTCTGTATGCAATTTAGCAAATAATTCAAACCTTGCTTTTAAACATGTAGTGCTCAGCAACAATAAGTAGTTGGACACCACTGAATCTACAAGTTTGAGTAAGCGCAATTAAAGAGCTGTTATGATAATGTTTGTAGCTATAACTGAGCATATTACTGCCGTTAAATGATGGTCGGAAAAAAATGTTAAAAGGCGTTATTTTCATACCAGAGTTATACAATGTATGAAAAACGCAATTTGTTTTAAGGTGGGATATACAATACTACTAGGTGGGATATACAATACTACTAGGTGGGATATACAATACATCTTGGTGGGATATACAGTTGGTGGGATATACAATACTACTAGGTGGGATATACAATACTACAAGGTGGGATATACAATACTACTAGGTGGGATATACAATACTACTAGGTGGGATATACAATACTACTAGGTGGGATATACAATACTACTCGATCTTCTACAACATAATAAGTCCTAAAAGTATTTATCAGCTTGTGAAATTCAGTTGACTTTCTCAGAAACAAAATATAGCAAGACTTCGATAATTCAAACATAAATTACTCGAATACTTGGCATCACTCGAATACGTATCATCACTAAACTGCTCGAATACTTGTCATCACTAGAATACTAGAATATTTGTCATTACTCGAAGACTTTTCATCACTCGAATATCTGGCATCACTCGAATGATTTGCTCAATTCCAATTTCAGTCATTCTCTTGTCTGTTACCTCACAAAACTCGATTAACCAAAAACTCGAGGAAACCAAATATCTCAGAAGCAGTTCCAGTTTTCGAAGATATGCTGTTGGGCTTAAGAATACATCTGAAATGTTGCCGTGATCTACCTTTTTAAAAAGAAAGTTTGCATTATTGCCCATGCGAAATATTTTTAGCAGCTACGTGTATAGTTGACACTATTGACAGCTATTTAAACAAAAGAAGAAACATAACGAGCATGCAGAGAAAAATATCAATTATTCTCGAAAGAAACAGACAAGGAAACGAAAAGGTATACACATTACAGACGTATACAGGCAGAAGGCTCCAAAAGAAACTTACTGTGTGCGAACTTTTTTCCAACATCTTTTGGAGAAAAAGTAAGGGTTATATGAGCCTGTCCGTCTTAATGTACGTATGAAATGTCACTTAACTCTTCCTACACCGTTGAATGTGTAGTCTTCAAAGTTTGTGACATGACGAGGTATTCTTTAGATGCGAGCGACTGGTTTACAATTTTGAGCCATCCTCTGGCGAAGCTTGAATATGGGGACGGGTAATATATGTTTAATATCGAATGGATAATGGTAGGGATAAATGTGACAAGGGAGAGGATAATGTTGCTTTGTTGGAGAGGTTTCTCTGAATTGAATCATTGTGTCTTTTGGTCTAATTTCCAATTAAAGATAATAAAGAGAATCTCTACAATTTCATTTTTGTAAGTCGTTGTCCTTTAAACAAAATGACGATTGAACAAAATTTCTCATCAACACATAAGATTTGATGAATTTCTTTCTACGGGGCAGAGCAGTTTTTCTAATACGATAATACACATTGCCATCTTTAGGTAATCTCCGCGAGAAATATTATTATACTACGAACAAACAACAATCCAGACTAATCTCAAACATAGACTATTAATACTACCAGGTACAGAGATATACACTAATTCACGTGAATAACTAAGTCTAAATCTTTTGTGTGCTCTTTTAACTTAAAGACTCCTAATTTGAACAGCAAGTTATTAAATGAATATCATTTTTTAAAAGAAACAATATAACATTGTTAAAAGACACAAAATCAACTGAGAGAGCAACTGGCCTACAATGTTTAGATGCCTCGAAATTCTCTGAATAAAACGTAATGCGGAGGATACCATGAAAAAATCACACAAACTTTACATCACACAAACTTTACATCACACAAACTGTGAAGTATTTCACATAAAAAAATGATTGTTTGTTTTAGAAACATGGCTGCTTTTCTTAGAACTCTTTAAATACGATTCAAATGTGAGCCTTTTCATGTGAATGATGGTTCTCATTCTCCTCACGTGATGATTCAAAATGCACAAACCAGTCTATCTTACCGTAATAATTCTCCGGTACCATTGTCTTGCAGATGAAAGTATCTTCAAGAGAGGAATTAACATCCTTAAATTAGTGTATTTTCTCGACTTCTGGCGTAACTGGGTGTTACATCAAACTTTTTCGTGTTAAGATTGTATGTTTGTATTCATAGTAGACAGCTATGTCTTAATGACGATTCTCCAATTATTTTCTTATTTGTCGAATGTTCTATAAAATTTGCTTTTGCAATGCTTTTTATTTCAATAGCGTCAATCTTGTAATGTTTTATCAATAGCATCAATCAGCTAAATTTTTCTTAGCCAGCAATTGAACGGAAGCAAAAAAAAAGTACTATAATTTCATTCAATTGTCTTTCTGTTTCCAGTTTTGATTAACTTATCTTGATTTTTCTTTCCACTGTTTGGCAGTTTGGCTGTTTGTTTTGGGTGTTCGTTCTCTGTTTATTTATTGGTTAACTGCTTAGAATTTATTTAACTCAACTCCGTTTAGTTTTGTTTGGTTGTTTTGTTTGTTTGTTTGTTTGGTTTTTTTTTTCTTAATTTTTCTTCTTTCTCTTCTCATTTTATCTTTTTGGCTGCTTAATCTTGCTTGTATGACCTTTTGGTTGCTTCATTATTTGCGTCGTACTTAGAAAGTCCAGATTTTAATGATAACAAAAGTGAATTTATATGCAGCAAGTACGACGCAGCGGGTTGCTTTCATGATCTGCTAATACCAAGGGCGCTCTACAATAATAATCTCTCTTCTCCACTTTTGTAACTAGACCTAGAGTAAAAGGTTATAGCTGCTTGCTTCAGGAGCGTTAAGCGGTCTACTAGATTAAAGATGCTTCTTTCAAATATGGAGAGTCTTTTCTGCAAATCAATACCTTCTTTGAGGATGGTCTTTATGCATTTTGCCTGTCCGGTGCAAAATAATGTAATATCCAGACACGATTATTGCTTTACGGTCTTGGCAAATAAATTCAAGTTTCAATTTATACCATTTCAGTAAAATATCTTATATTATATGAACTTCTTGCGTGACATGAAAATATTTTGTCTTAAAAAAAGACTCTTGTCAATTTAACACTTGTGCAGTTATAAATTAGGGATGTATCACGAACAAAGTCATTAGATGAATAGAACGTAAATTTCGCCTTATTGTGAATTCCGACGATCTGCCCAAGGATAACTTTCTATGTTTTAATTATGGTCGTCTATCTCATCAGAAATTGGTATCACGCTCCTTAAGTAGAATAAAACATCAGGGCTTATACAGTAATAAAAGCAATCTCTAGTACCGAGTGTCGAGTTTTGAGTATGACTATACCTCAAATCGAATATAATTTCGGGTTAAGGCAGTAATAGAAACAATCTCTTGTACCGAGTGCCAAGATTTTGAGTATGAATATAATCGGAATTTTTCATATCGTTGCATGTTATTATATTCATCACTATATATAGTTTACTAACGTTTCGAGTTAAACAAGCTCTGCGTCATGGGAAGAAACAATTTACATCCACAAAACAAACACTAAACACAAAAGTCAAGAAGAATTCTTTGCTTCTACATGTTTAAATGACGGGGAAATAAACAAACAAAGGATAAACAATACAAGAAAGAAAGAAGACAACATTAAAAAACGGCCCAAAACAGGTAAACTACATATCTGTGTTATGCAGCCATCAGCCCGACAAAGATGTGTAAAAAAAAAATTAATAAAATTCAAAGAAATGTTTATCGTTTATCAGAGGACCAACGTGTTTTGACCTTAATTACAGGCTTAGAAACAAGGACTGACACCATCAAAAAATCAACGCCATCATCAAAATGTGCAAAGGAAATTATATCCCAGTAAAGTTATGCATGGAGGTACTAAAGAAGTATGTCAAGAGCATGGTATAGCGGGATAATAGACAAGAGTTCAAATAATAATAATAATAATAATAATGATAATAATAATAATAATAACAACAACAACAACAGCAACATCAATAATAATAATAATAATAAAAATGATGATAACAATAATAATAAGAAGAAGAATACCAATAATACAAGTAAAGAGTTACGGAATATTTACTTGGGTAAATATTATCGCAAAAAATACGTATGCATATCTACAGGGCTTGTAATTATGATGTTTTATCTCAGTAAACTACAGGATACCGAAATAAAAATTTTACTGATCCTGCCAAAATTTCACTGATCCTGCGAAAATCAAATAGCAGTCAGTTCAGTTTCTAATTCAACATTTTTTATTAATTAACATCAACTTAAAACAATAACAACTGTATTTTAAAAACAAGACTCATTGAAAGCTGAAAGTTCATATTAATTATCCGTATCTGAGTCATCATCAGATCTAGGTCCAAAAGGCCTGGTCTCTGACCTTCTGTTTCTTGGTCGAGCCGTATGCCACAGCTTCATGACATCTCTTGGTTTTATAATCCTTGATTTCAGGTGAGTTAAGGAGCACCATCATTAGTGTGATTTCAGGGATGACTTTTGAAAGTTTTTACACCCATCAACAAATCATAACGAAGTACTCTCTCTTGTCATCATCTAATTTCTTACTTTTCGGTGGCGGCTGCGCACCTTGCAAAAAACTTCCACATTGTTGCTCGAACTTTACCTTTAGTGGGCACCATACAGCCACTATTGTGCTGAGGTACCGTGAAACGCTAATACATACATACATACATACATACATACATACATACATACATACATACATACATACATACATACATACATACATACATATATACATACATACATACATACATACATACATACATACATACATACATACATACATACATACATACATATTTTCCAACTGTCATTGCGCGATGCATTGAATCTTCTCAACAACGATAGGAATATTAAAACACGTTTTTCACTATTATTCTGGAATATTCCTTGAGGCGGCTAATGCGACCTTTTCTAATTGGTTAATACTAGCCTGATGCCCTATATATTTTTATCATTCATACTGAAATCAGTGTTTAGGGCCATTACACCAGGTTAGTTCCATGCGCACGAAGACTGTTACTTTACTTGATGCATGGAATAACACTTGTCCATTTCCGCTGCTGGATTTATTGTATTTCAAAAGCAGGATGTTGGTAGGTATTCAGTTAACACAATAAACCGATCAATTAACCATGAATAGGAATGGCGTCTCAAGTTTATCTGATACATCCAACACATGACCAATTGTTAACTGCTGGTTTTGCTGTCTTTACAGCATCTGCTTCCAGACTGCACTTTACGGAACAACCACATCATGCAATTTCTAACAGCTGTCAAACCCCTTACTTGCCATGAAAATGAATCAGATTTGCTGAGTGAAGCTGGAGTGTGTAGCATGACTAAAATTTGCCACAAATGATAGTCTGACAGGGGTAAAACCAGGATATATTGCCTCCAGATTAGTACCCAGGTAAGGAGGGGCAACACAAAGGGACAAACAAACAAACCGTAACGACCTATTAAAATACAGAGAAAATAAAAGGATTGATTGGATACCATTTATCCTGACCTACCATACAGACAATCCCGAAGTAGGTCAAATCATCCAAAAACACAGGCCCGTCGTGGAATCGTGCGACAGACTAAAGTTAATCCTCCCAAACAAACCAGTTAAAAAGCCTCAAAGGTATCCTAGTCTGAGCAAAGCCAATGCCAATCACAAGGCATTACCATACTGGCACATTTTATCCATGTGGTGATAAAAGGTACAAAACCTGACAAAATATGATTACAGACCAATACATTCTCTCGCACAACGAGGAGTACAAAATTGAACATACATGGGCCAAACAGAACTTGCAAAAGAAAGAATGATGTAATTTATCTCATCACATGTGAGATCTGCGGCCTTCGGTATGTCGGAGAAACCAAAAAGCTACACAAAAGAATCAATCTTCACGGATCCAATTAGATGACAAGGAAACTGGACAGACGTCCAGTAGTTCAACATATCTCTTCCCCTTGCCATAATTCAGGTATATAATACTAACTGCAATTGCTCACAACCGCAACTGGAGTTCCGAAACCAGGAAAGGAAAATAAATCTTGCTGCATACGCCCCCTTAGAACACTGAAACCAAGCGGCTTAAACCAAGAAGACTCTAACAGGGCACCCACAAGCAAAGCAATACTCATCTATTTACAGGCCCCATTTTTTAATGAAATAATTCATTTATTTGGCTCATTACTTATTCACTCACCTATAATTTCTACTGTTTGTTTGTTTGTTTTTCTTTGTAGTTCATGTTGGTATTATTGTTGTTATCGTCATTACTGTCATTACAGAAACAATGACTTATCTGGGATATAGTTTAAGGTTACGCCACTTTACATTAGGAAGAGTGATGGCTCTATTGCTACTCTATGCTGGTCAATGTCAACTAGGTCGCCGTTTTATCATCGCTGTTCAAAAACCAATTATGCGCGATATCGAACATTTTCAAACAATGCTTCCATGAGACATAGTCACGTAAGCTTTTGTAATTTCAACGCTTTCTTACCAATCTTACCAGGTCTAAATTTAACTTCACTGAAAAAGAGGCCCGAGTAGCCAAAGTTGGTACGAGTAGATGCAACACATGTCTCAATATAATGGAAGGAATCTCTATTAAATTTGAAAATGGTAAAATATTTAAAGTTAAACAGGACATGGATTGCAATTCTAAAAATGAAATTTATGCATTGATGTGAAATGTGCAGCCTTTTACATAGGTCAGACTAAAAATGAGATAATAAATAGTATAACAGTACAAAGACAGCAAACAAGAATAGAAGATCCATATACTTCAAACTAATTATTCGAGATTCATGAAAAGGTGAAACGGGAAGCTTTATACATTGCATCAGTACACTGGTACAGTTTTATAATATGACCATAGGAAAGCTATAATGGTTGTTTAATTTGAATGTACCATTTTATACATTGCATCAAGATATTGATGCATTTTCATAAGATACTGTGCAGGGCCTATATTAAGTGCATTTCTGTCCAATTTGTTTTTCTTTTTTTCTTTTAGCCAAGGAATGTGAAGGGTATTTAATGATTTCGCCAGTCTTACAAATGTGTTTTTGTACACAAGTATTGTGTATAGATGTAAAGAAGTTGTTCATATCTCGTCCTATAAACAAAGACGTAATTGACATAAAAATGACTTCAAATTGTTTACTTTAAGAATACTATTAAAGCATAATGCATTATTTTAAAAAAAATATCTGGTTTCATGTGTTCTTCAAACTCAGTTACTTGGTTCACGTCGGATCTAACTAACAGAACCTAGGTTGTTTGTACGGGTAAATATACTTTCGATTCAAGTCATATTTTAAGTGGTGTTCCTGAAGGCTCTATATTTGGGCCTCTTCTTTTCTACTGTTTATCAATGACTTAGCCTTGTATCCAGTGCACTCTAACACAGATCTTTTAGCTGACGATTCTACACTGCATACATCTGATAAATCTCTTGACTCCACTGAAAATAAATTTCAAATCGACCTTAACAATATATCAGCTTGGTGTCAACATATTAATGCATCTAAACGAAATGTATGACAATCGGAACAAGGCAGCGCCTATACACTAACATGGATTAACTTCTAACTCAAAATGGCCTGACGTATCTAGTGTTAAAAATAACAAAATTCTTGTGTGTTACAAATCAAAAACTTCTTGGTATCTACATTGATCAACACCTCAGCTGGAATATACATATTGATCATATATGTGCAATGGTTGTCAAAATAATAACCCTCATAAAAAATACTTAAGAAATTTCTACCTCCCCAGTCGATTGAACTTTATTTTTCGTGATATATACTAGTACTGATAGACTACGGCTGTACCATATGGGGTAACACATCCAATTACAATCTATCCAGAATTGACAAACTCCAGAACAAGACCGCCCGAATAATTCTGAAACTTCCTTTTACGACTCCGTCGAATATTTTGTTTTCACGTCTACAATGGCTACCTATACAAAAACGTATTCTTTATTTCAAAGGAATCATGACATATAAGTCTCTAAACGGTGTTTCTCCAGATTATATCTCTAACCTAACTGAACTAAGATCATCAAATACTGAGCGTAATCGCAGATGAACAACTAACAACGAACTCCAGATTCCGTAGTCGAAAACCAACCATTTAAAAAGTTCTTTTACTGTATCAGCACCGATTTGTTTGAATTCCTTGCCACTGAGAATACGTAATTCAAATTCCCTTGCTACGTTTAAAACCTCATTAAAAATTCTTTCTTGACCAGCTGAAACGATATATTAATGCCTCCCAATACTGAATTTTACGATTTTGTATCATTGTATCCAGACATAATCTGTGAATATTGTATTATATCCATGTATATACGACTTCTGACATGCTAAAATGTGTATACCTGTGTATAGTATATTGTTCATATATGTACCTGTTGACCTCTATAATTACATATTTTAAATGTGTGAATATGTGTGCTAGCATACCTGAGTGTGTGTAAGTGATTTTTATTTACCATAACCTGTTACAATAATTGAGGACCACATGGCAGATGGGTTTTTCATGACCATATTTGTTATCCTCGTTAAATAAATATTATTATTATTATTATTATTTATTATTATTATTATTATTATTATTATTATTACCTGAAGAGCATCCACGACGATGATGCGATAGGCTTGAAGGAATAAAGGATGAATATGTTATTTATATCCTGTTGAATTAAAATATATCTAAGCCTAGTAAAAAGTCTCTAACATATTTCAGCTGCGAAAACAACCAAGAGCACGAAGACGTAATTTATAGTTATATAAGTTTAGATCAAGATTGAATGTCAGGAAACACTCAATACACGAAAAGGATTGCTTCCAGCAGTGGTGCAATCTAAACCAATATTTGCATTTGAAAGAAAACTTGATAAATACTGGTCTAGTCAAGAGCTGTTCTACCATCATCATAGAAGTATCACAACAGGGTGTGTTTAAATAAATTCAAAACAGTGCAGTATACAGCTGATACAAAGGGGATACCAATAGCCTTCTGCCAGAATAGGATTTGTGAGTTTTTGTGAGTTCTTACCTTTAAATATTGTGACAGAAACATATGAAATTAAATGCTGCAATAGGTGAAATAATGATCTCTGGCTTAAATCTGAATAATAACCGTATTACCAATCTTGAAGATCTAGTAGAAACATTCGAAGCAGGTAACAGATATTTTGTACAAAAACTAGTTGATGCCAAGATACGTAAACTTTGGATCATAATAATCTGAAGGATTTCGAAGAGTGGAAAGAAAATGAAGATGATAAATTAATTGCTATTGAACAGAGTGGTAATGAAATATGTAGCAAATCTCCGAGCTACAAGAACAGATTGATAAGAACAGAAAATAGATTTTAGAATCACCGAGATACAGATGCAGAGATAAAACTAAAACTGAAATAAACAAAAAATATGGAGGCATTCAAGACTGAATTGAACAAGGCAATGGGTGTTTGATAAACTATTCTGCTGTTTGAAAGAATTATAACATTCATAAAGGAAAAGAATAAATACAGAAAGGAGTTTGAGTAGAAACCTAAACTAATCCCAGGATGCGTATTGTTTTATATTTTTCGCATTGTATCGATTCAGGAGATTTTGGATGGAGTTGAAAAAAATCTGAAATTAAAAGACAATATTTTACGGCACAATCATCTGTATATAGTCGATATATGAATTTGTTGTTAGGCTCTTTAAGGTCTGAATCTACACCCCAGAAAGTAGTTAACAATTAAGGAGTGATGAATACAAGTTATACATATTAGATTATTCAGAGCAAGATGTCATTCAATATGAGAACCAGGATCATAGACAAGTTAAATCAACTTGAATATTGACGGTCTATTATTTTGTTTCTAGCGAGTACTTTGATTTTTATTTTTATTTTTATTTTTATATCTTTATTTGATTCGTGGTAAACATCCAATGTGTTTCTTGTTTATTAGACATTTTAAATAAACCAGAAGATAGAATTTACAGTGTAAAAGAAACACATATATAATATCTGGACGTAGCCCATCTTTTAATTATTGGGTTGGAAATCAAAACAAATTAAGAAACAGTCTGTAGAATAAAACCTTGCAGTATTATCACAATGTGCTACTCATAAATAGCGCACAATACATATTTTGTAGACGTAAACGTTTTATAACTTATCGCCAGCTAAATATTAAAATAGTCACAGTAGTTATTCTGATTGGAGGAGCAATAACTACCGGCAGTTACTTGAAGCATCTATCTATATAAGTTATTGGTTCCTAATGGAACTGATGAAGACTGAAATAGGCATAACAAAACGTAGAAGTGTTCCAGAGGAAAACTTTTAGGCGGTGCTTTCTAAATGTACACGTTGGCGAAAACCCAAGCCAAAGAGATCGTCATAATTTTAATTTTCACCTTTCTCCTTCTATCCCACCTCCTAACCACTGTATGTATATTAGTATGTACATACGTCATAATACGTCCATATCCTTATATATTTCAATGTCTATAATTACATGTGTATGTATGTAGGTAGGTAGTGTTACTACTAGGGGTTATGTAACAAAAGAAAAGACTCAAACAAGCTTTCAAGATTTAAAATACAAATCTTTAATTTTCTAAAATATTAAAATATTTCAACAAACAATTAAAGTGAAAGAATTAAAAATAACTTACAGTATAGAATATCCTTAAAAGTCCCTAATTGTTTTAAAGTTCACTGTTCCGGAAGTTAATCCAAATATTCCGGTATAGTATTCCGAATGAAATAGCCTTCACTGTGCTAATATGTTGGTACAATTAAGTTATATCCAAATAATCCTTGTGAATCTGGCATTTCACAAGTTTTTAGAAATGTTTCCGATAATTCCAAGGAGATGTATAATAATTCAGATTAAAGTCAGTACTGAATCCTAAATGTACTGTATTAATAATAAATCTCCAAATAAGAATATCCCACACACAAACTGAACCAATTTCGTAATGACCTCTCTATTCACAAGTAACTATGAAGAATATTTAAACACAGGTTTATTTCTTATATATATAGCATTAATGCGCTGAATCGAAATAAAAACCCATACTACGTCTTCAATAAACAGGGTATTTCAAAATAATGCAACCCTCTCCGAATCAATCAGGAATTTGGTTATGCGTGATTCTGCTAAAGTGCTTGAGTACCAGTGTTTTAAACAGTAAACACTGTATTGATTCATTCTTCGAATGTGACCTTAAACTATAATTCCTAGTCAATATATTGTTTACTCCTAAAAGTACGAGAACTAGGTCGAAAGTTCAGCATTGCGCGCGGAGAATACGTCACATGACTAAAGCTACAAGCAAACAGGTGAAATATTGATCGAGGGTACCGTATGTATACTCATAAGACGACAGCTGTTTAGACTAAGAACAAAGATCATAAACTAATAAACTATACCATTATTAAAAGGAAAAATATATATAATTCCGTAAAAGTAGCTAGGTACAAATGAGTGTTTTTTATTATTTATGTATATAGGTTTGTACTCATACATGAGTGGATGAATGGATTACTTTAAATACATGTAAGCAACAATGTAAGAATACGAAAATGTAAGAGGTAATCGTTATTATAGCTAATATGAAATGGAAGTGAAGAGTATATTCAATAAGATATTAAAACTTCCTATAGTGAGTTTATAAACGGATAGTTAGGTCTTAGATAGATAGACAGAAAGACACAGGAATATATCTTCTTGTACTAGTAGTTGACAAGGCACATTATTCACAAGGCTGTAGATTTTATGTATGCAGACCAAGTACTCTCTCTCTCTCTCAACTCGAAATGGACACATGCAATAAAAGGAGTAATGCTAAAAAAATCGATAACCTTCTATGCCATTAGGAAATATTCTGATTAATTTAAAGACTGTATCATCGATAAAAGTGTATTTTCCACACCAGAAACAAATCCTGATATTAGTTTTGTGTGAATCGCTCTACAAATAACAGGAACTAATATATAAGAGTGCACAAAACTGATCACATATGTGGCATCCTGAAGAGTATTATCCCTAAATATATATGCGTATGTAAAAATTAGATCGATATAAACTTACTACATGCATTATTTTAAGTTAAACAATTCAGAGTATTGACAAAAAACTAATCTATAAATATGATAATTAAAATAGATGTGAACAGATGGTAACTAAAACGTCATTGTGAAGAAAATAGTTTGAAAAGATCAACTTGTCTCACAAACTATATTGACTTTTTCTTTACAGTTGTCACTGTTTTGCACAAGTTTCAGTATTAAAATAAATGTAGACATTATCACATTCATTGGTGCTACCGACGTCTGACAATAGTCATGTACTTTATAGTACTGGACCCAGAACAAAGACCAAGAATCTGCCATCTAAGGACACTGTTAAAAATGGAAACCTATTCAAGGGCACAATTCATCTTTGTCATGGAACAATATTATTAGTTACACTTTTTTTTATTCAACCGCGACTAAACCTGGCTCAGTTCAAGTAAAGTGATCTCATCTCAGCTGAATTCAAATAGACTGACATGTGAATTGTAAGCATTACTGTTCAGCCAATTACAAGACAGGCAGGTGCGATATTTCCTCGACTATTGCACGCGAAGAACCTTTCAAAAAAAGTTGCTTTTTAAATTAAGCTAATTATATTGTACTTAATATTAAGCATTTTAATTGAGGACAACTATCAATGCAATCACTTGAATAATAGTTACCTATAGTGACCTCAAGTAATGCATTTCATGGGTACATATATATTTGATTCAATGATAAATAAATTTGCTCGCTATGCGGTTATTAGACATTATATTTACATTAACATGCTAAGTAATCATGGATCACATGTCAAAGAGATTCTATTAATGTCATGAATTTTAAAAATATATAAACCACTTTTAAACTTCCTTCATAATATATTTATTATCTACTGAAAGAAAAGATTGTAAATTCCTTCAACAATAATGTTGGGATAGGGAATTTAACTCCACAACTAAGAAATGTTGTTTGGCATTTCATTTACATCAGTAAGAAAGGTAATAGAAAGCCACACAGAAACTGTGAGCACTACAGAACTTCAAGTTTAAATAAACGAAAGCAAAATATATTTGGAACATCTTTTAATTGTATTTGATATGCTTCATTTTATTTTTGTACAGTTCAAACTTGAAACTGGTTCACATTTTATACAACTAAAATGGAGATTCTGGATTAACTTCATTCAAGAAAAGTTTACAATCTGTGTGTAGAAACGATGCATATGGAACTAAATTGTTTAACTTTCATTACAAGCACTTTTCAGGTAGTTTCTGTATCTAATAATTTTGCACGACATTTTTTAATGAAAATAAAAACCAGACAAACTACGTCACCACTGTGATAGAAATGACAGCCAAATGACCTGTCTGGAGAGCTACAAGAAACCCACTCGTGATAAAACAATTGAAAATATTTCTTTGATTTTGTGTTCATTTAAAAAATAAATATTAAAATATTTATTGTCATCAAGGAAAAAAAGAATTGTTTTCTATGTAAGTTATTTTCACCCATCAAAATTTTCTCATGACTTAAATTATTAATAACACATGATAATAAAAGGCATTCTCCTAAAACCACAAATCATAATAAAATATATATTTCTTATTCTCTTACAGTGTGAAATATGTGATACAAGAAACGGTACAGGTACTGAAAGTAAGGACGGGTATTATTTAAAAAAATGATTATTCACAGTTTCGGGCTTTCGATCACATATTAATTGTCTTTTGAATCAAGGTAGTTACACATAAGACAATGTAATATATATATATATATATATATATATATATATATATATATATATATATATATATATATATAAAGTTAAACGTACATATTGCAAGCTACAATAACTCGTTTTATTAAAACCACTGTAAAGCGTTTGCATTATACTTTTTTTCTGGCACCCAGTCTTTACCTTACATACTAGGGAGTGGAATGCGTGGAATAAAGAACCCTCTAGCTGTTAATCAGTTTTTCTTTTTCTTTTCCAATACATCAAATCCACATGCATCTCTCAGGAATGTTTGCAGATTTATGGATAATAACATATCACTCTAAAAGACGGATTTGTACTTCCTATATAGATGCATAAATACATACAAGCTACCTCCTTCCAACTATCCATCCATCCATGCATACTATAGTCTGTTCTTTGATCCAAACATGCATAATCCTAATAGAATAATGCAATTTTCCTCAAGTCTTTTTAGGTTCCTAACACAGATTTCAAGAAATATAACACTTTTCGGTGCAATAGGCTTGAGGTTTATTTGTATTTTTGGAACAGTATGCCATGTTAAGCAAGATACACATCCTACCCGTGTAACTCTAGGTTTTTATTGCTGACCTATCACACTGGCTGCTAGGCTTTATATTTCTTCTTTTGGCGTTTTGCATTGAGCAGCTGTAACAAGAACAAAAAACTTTATTTTAAATTTTGTGTTTTTATAATGGCCCTTAATTTTGTTGAAAAATTATAGTCTGATGTTTAATTTGAAGGGGTATGAAACATCGAATTAGCTTTGGTACAAGTTGCACGATTGCAGCATATTGATGTTTGCAATTCCTGTAACCTCTCAGGCATTGATAATATTTTCAACATCATTTTTCACTTTTGCTCGAATGAGTTGACTTCAAGTGCAATTAATTCAAGCTCTTCTGTCCATTTGAGCGAATCTAATTACAAAGAAACTAATATTAAATTGCACATTTGGCACAATTAAATGTAAGTGAATCAATGTTGCATTCACTATTGGCTATAACAACAACCTGTGTGTATTAAAGATCTATTTAAAAAAGGTCACCAATGGACGTCTAATTTATGATGTCTTATTATTACCACTTATAATCTGTGATCGTATAAGTTTGGTTTTGTTTCTTCTCAATAGTAGTTTTTTTTTAAATTGATCATCAATAGATTACCAGTGGTTTAAATGTCCCCTACATTCCACCTGGCTCGGGATATATATATATATATATATATATATATATATATATATATATATATATATATATATATATATATATATTTAAAACTATGACATACTAATCAATTTGAGAGAGAGTTTTCAAATCGTATCGGTTCATTAGGCATAAAGCGATATTATATATTACAAACACATGATACAGTATTATGTACTTCATGTTATAAAACGTGCATTTGAATCATAACACATTTTGCTTGGTTGTTGGTGGTGGAATAATGGTTCCAACTGTTCCCAAATCAACATAGCATCGTCTTTTGATTCAGATTTAATTGCAATATATTTTTCCAAATATTTAGTGGTCTTTAAGAAAATGTTTCAACCCATCTAATCTAGGCATGTCCCTTTTCATTTTACACACACACACACACACACACACACACACACACACATATATATATATATATATATATATATATATATATATATATATATATATAGTATTTGACAAGAATAAAGCATAAACTAAAACGTTTTTTATATATTCCAACTGTACGTGTATCTCCCAATATAACAGCTTTTGCACTTGCCACAATATCTATGATCACTTTATTCACAATCCAGTGGAACATATCACTGCACAGCCTTTTTACTACATTACATTCCCAAAACAAATGCAGTATTGTTTCCGGGATTTTTTGTAACAAAAAGTACATTTATCGGTATCAATTTTAGTTTACACAAAAATGAATTCATTAGTAAAATTCTGTGAATAACACAAAATTGAAACCATTGACATTTTGAGTTTCGTGTTATTGTAAAAACTGAAGCATATAATTTAAGCCACAAATCCATATTCAAATTAAAAATGTCATTCCATTTCTTTTCTTTAGTTGGTTTAACATCCGTTTTCAAAAGTGATTTGTAAAAGTCTTTACACCCTTTTATTGTTATGAAATACAATTTCTAAATGGAAATGAATAAATGGTCCTGCCGGAGTTGTTATATCTACATGTAACTGTAACTGTTTACATAAGAACTGTACACATTGAATTATACCTTGAAAGGCAAGGAAATTCGTGTTGTGACCATATTTAGCTTTAACACTATCAAAATCAATAATAGTCCCCTGATCTGTAAGCATATCACCAATATGGAATACATTATGTTCAAACCATTTCTTATAATAAATTGGTACCTTGTTAACCATTATAAATGAGTTTCATATATAAATTTGTTTTCATAAGATCGCCTGTCTGGGGTGTACCTTTCTCTATTAACAATCTCCAAGCCAATAAAACAAAACGGCAAAAACATTTTTTGTCTTTTGGATAATGCCACCACATTTTCATCTCCTAATAGGAACAGGTATTTAATCTCGCATCTTTCATGTTCAAACACGTTGACATATTTTCTATTAAATAGAAGAACTGTACGAACCCATGTTGTTTTCAAACCTAATATAAATTTATCAATATCTATCGTCGCCATAGAAAACCTCTCTTTTAACTTTACCCACTTTTAATTGCCATATAAAAGCGACAAATAATGAATTGAATTCCCTGATACAATTTTGAAGATGATATGGTATCGAAATGAACAAACGATTAAGCTTTGGGATATTTAAAGTTTTCAAACCTGTTATTTTACCAATTGGTGTCAAGGATCGCTTTTCCCAATGTTTTATTTTCAAAATTCATCTTCACCATTTTATCCAGATCCATTGAAAACCTTATACCCAATCATGTAAATTGAGTCACGCACTGTAATTTTAATCTGAAATGTTTCTGCGTTGTACTTATACTTCCTATCCAAACTGCTCTTGTTTTGGTAATATTAAGTTTCAGTCATGAAATCCTTGAAAAGAAACTTTATATTTCAATAGATGATTTGAGAGATTCAAAAGAACCATGAAGAATAAATGTAGTATCATCTGCAAACTGTGACAACAAATATTCTGTTTCCTTTAACTTGATAACTTTTATATATTTATTCTTTAATAGTAGAGACAATATTTCTGCACAGTCGGTCGACAACCTCTGGAAACTTTGAAACACTCTGATATAAAGCCATTTTGTAGAACTGACGATGAGATATTACAATAAAATGTTTTAACCCAGTGCGGTATAATTGGCCCAAAAATAAAGAGTGTTAAAGCATTATGAATAAAGTTCCATGAAATTGAATCAATGCTTTTTAAAAATCACTTAATAATAGTATACCCGGAATTTAAAACTCTTCTGTAATGTGCGTAATATCACATACGATCCTTGCATTTTCTCCAATACATCTTCCTTTTACAGAACCAATTTGATCGTCAGACTGGTTTGGTGTTTACTCAAAAACTAACATTGCACTGGAACACAATACACAAATACAATAAATATACAAATATCAATTAAGAAAAGAAAAGGATGGAACTAATAAGCTTAATAAGACTCATACATGCACATAAACATTAACTGAATGTTAAATTCAATAAAGCATAATATTTGAATGCAGCAAATCTAAATAGGTTGTTGGTATAACTGATTTACTAAGCTTTCATATCTGACATGAAGATTTGGTAGAAAGCTGTTATTTTCAACTTTAACTAGTTGAAGGTTGTTGTTAAAACTACCTTCGATTTCTTACCAATTTCTCCTTTATGAATACACGCTAGACCCTATCATCTTAAAATTTAATGAAAATTATTCCATCTTTGGTCCAGCAATTCTTTATTTTGTGTTTATTTTTCATTTTGATGATGCTTTTGATCCAATCTGCATGCATGCTGGTTAGATCCTCATTAATACAAAAATGTTCACGTTCTTTGCTTGTTTCCGTATTTTCTGTTGAACCCATGGATTTAAAAGACACTGAAGCATCGTCCACAGAATGAAATGTTATAGTGACAGGTTTCAACTTTGTTTTCTTCACATCTCCACTATCATGTTGTGTGAGGTAAACTTGGCAATTATGGATTTAGATCTTGAGCTTGGTGCGTTTCCATTTCAATAAGATATACAAAGCCCAAAAGGACGGATATCAGTCCCATTTTGTGCAGCATGGTCCAGAACAATTTCATCGATTTTTTTCTTCTTTTCATTCAGGGATACCGTATATTCGTACGCTGTTTCTACTTCTGTAAATCTCAAGTTCTTGAATACTAGAATCGGTAAGAGACTCAAGGGATGTAACATTAGCTTCCAGAGAGGTAATCTTCAAATCTTTCTCTTTCAATTCGTTTTGTAAGTCAGCAATTTTATTTTCAAGGTTTTTACTGACACCAGAACCGATTGCATCTGCAGTTGCACACATGAGCTGTGGCTTTTAAAACCGGTTTTCTGTTTTCATTGCTGAATTTACTTTATTTCTGTCTCTTTGAAAAATGGATGTAGCTACCAAACGACAATTAAACTATAATTGTCTTTAATTTTTGACTTCAAACTGTAATATTATTTAATCCAAGTATTCCTACATAGCATAAAGCAACGAAACTCATACTTGAATGTGTTTTATGATTCACTGATCATGTTATTGGGAGGGAGCAGAATTTTTTGTTTTCTTCTGGGGAAAATCCCTATTTTACTGCTTCTCCACCCCGTCCATATTTTCAATTTTTATTTAGAAATAAATAAAAATTCCGGCTTGATGGAAAATCCCAGCACACTTAATCAAACCCCGGATCAGATGGCTGATACCTAGAGGGATCTCAATTGAAACAGAACACATCAAAGAACCTAATCAATCTCATTTTTGCTAGCCAAGATCTTCGAACTACTTCGTTCTACATCGACCTTTGGCATATTTAACAAGCTGAAACAGTATCTAACTGATCCAATCAATTCCTCGTTCTATTTAACGAGGACAACATTTGCAAATATCACGGCCTCTGTTGACCTTGACAACTGTTGCATTTCGGTTTCCCTGCAGATGGATATATTTTCCGGTACAAATGAAACCATTCTCATACACATATAACCCCTATATCCTGGCTTTCGCTATCGTCCCATTAGTGCCTACCCACGTACGAGAAGTATGTATGTATGTATAAACGGATTAATGAATGGATGTATAAATGGATGAATGTATGCATGTATGTATGTACTATATTCATTTCTGTATATTTGTATGTATATAGGTATCTATGCATACATAGGCGGAAGAATTGATGACTATAAGTTCATATAAGCAAAACGGTAAGATTAATAGAATGTAACAAGTAATCTTTAATATAGCTAAATTTAAATGAAAGTGAACAGTATATTCAAACTTTGTATAGTAAGTTGATAGATGAATAGTTAGGTCTTAGATAGATAAATAGATAGATAGACATCTTTACCTACTAATTGTTTATCTTGTAAATTATTGCCGAGGCTGCATAATTTACACATACCTATGTCATTTTTGTACAAGAGTTTTAGTATTAATACAAATGTAGACATGACCACATTCACAGGTTGTACCGACTTCATTCAATGGTCATTATCGTTATAACAATGGACCTAGAACAAAGACCAAGAATCTGCCAACTCAAAGCACTGCTACAAAAGTAAAGCATACTAAAGGGCGCAATTTATCTTTGTCACAGAGCAACTTTATTAATTGAACTTTTCTTTATTAAACTGCGAAATTTCCATTTTTAAGCTGCTCAGTTCAATTAAACTCATCTCATCTCAATTTAACTCAGATAGTTTGACATATAAATTGTAAGCGTTACTCTTCGGTCAATTAAAAGGAAATCAGGTGCAAACATTATTTGCGTGTTGCAAGTAAACATCATTTAAAAATATCTCTTTTTAAATATAGTTGATCAATTAGTACGTGAGAACGTGCCACAAACATGAAGAGGACTATTGATGCAATCACTTGAATAAAGATTACCACCTATACAGCTAGTAATAAATTTGATTGGATACATGTATATTTGATTCAATGGAAATTAAATTAGCTGGCTGTTTGGATATTGGACATTACATTTACACTAACATGCTAACAATTCCCATTCATTATCATTTTCAAAACTAACTGAAAAGAACGAGTGCTGCACCCATCGTTAACTAAACATATCCACAGTTAATAGTATATGGTAGACTGTTGTATGATATATACATTGCTCAAAGTGCTTACCTTTCGAACTACCTTTAATGTATTAGAGCTGAAACGAACAACCGAGGATTTGAATAAAAAGATTTTTCACGAATATTTTAATAGAAACGCGGTATTCGAATATTCGTTTGTTTACCAAGTGAGTATTATTGGTATTTTCTGCACATGATTACTAGAAATAAAGTCAAAGGACCTGATTCGAAAAATCAACTTAGAAAACCACTCGAGTCATTGACTGTGTGTATGAATTGTGTTTATTTCCTTGAACTCTGCCAAGTTACATCGAGAGTCGATGCGCTTTACTTGTACTGTGAATAGATCACTGCCTATAGAATTTACTGAGAGTTACTGCCCTTTTTACCTTTAGTCCGTCTTCAGCACTAACCGAATGTTTTTGATCATGAGTTTGAAGATGAACAGGAAAAATAACACCTAAATTCATTTGATTAGTCTGAATTTTAAAAATGTACTCAAGGTCCGTAAAATGTCATTTCATTAGATCTTGACAGAGTTCACGGTGTTTTCAGTGTAACTTAGCAGGGGTTGGGGGTGTCACTTAATACACAAGTAGACAAAAAAGGTTAATATGAAAGCCTTTTTAACATCAACGAATATTCGGATTATATCGGAATACATTCAACGAAAATTCGATTGTTGTTAATCTTTACACCACTTTTAACATATTATTGGCTATATGATGCGGAGGAAATAAGAGCTAAGTGCCTTTCCTCCAGGACACACTGAGGTTTTCGATCCTGGGTGGGATGAGGTGATATCAAACCCGCGATCCTTGGATTACAAGTTCGACGCTCTACCAACTGAGATATACCAATAAGAATATTTGGTATTCGTTTCAGCACAAATAATTGATATTATTCACGAGTAACTACTTTTTTATGGATCATCTTATTTACTACGACTTTTAATATTCTCTCTTTGACTTATTCCAAACCTGTATTAGAGACACCAAGTACTTTACATAATTAAGGAGTATTTAAAATGGTATTTCTGCACTTAATTAATTATTGCCATGTTTATAAACAAAGACACCACGTTCTTTATTCTGAGCTATTGAGTGTTTTATGTATTCATTTTGGTCTATGTACTCTCGTCCAATATATGCCACAATAATTTCTTTTCATTAATGATATCATTAATGTAATCAACTTCTCTCTCTCTCTCTCTCTCTCTCTCTCTCTCTCTCTCTCTCTCTCTATATATATATATATATATATATATATATATATATATATATATATATATATATATATATCTGTGTGTGTGTATCTTTCCTAATTGATGGTACAAGAAAGGCTCATTCTAAATTGTGAGAACTTGTACCATGAACCCATTAGTCCACATTTATGACAATAAAATATGTTTAGCTAACTAATGTCGACATCAAATATGATCCAGATTTATGCATAAGTAGAATCAATGAGTAATTGTAATTATAAATCGCATTTTAAAGAGATTTTACTAATGCAATTAATTAAAAATTATTTGAATGACTTTATTTTTAATATATGGATTATTTACTGAAGTGCGTGATGGTAAATTCCTACAACAATATTGCTGAAATGAAGATTGTAACTTGACAAGTACGCTTAATGTTCTATATTTTTAATAAGAAATATAACGAAAGTCTTCAGAATCGTTTTTGTCTAAAGTTAAGTAAATTCACGACAAAAAATTTGGAACATATTTTAATTCGAAACTTTCTGATATTTCATCAGTTTAATATTATTATTTGTGCAGTTAAAAGTGGAAATTGGTTCACATTTTATGCAATTCAAATGAATTGAATTTTAAAAGCAATACGTTCCAATTCGTGTATAGATATTGTCATTGGCATGATCTAGTTTATATAGTTAACTCTGAACGAAAGTTTAATGGAAACTTAAAAGTGGACAAACTACGTCTCCATTGTGATGTAAATAACAATTATATGACCTGTCTTGACGGGTACATAAAGCCCACTCCCGGAGCGAACTTTCAGGTAGTATTTCTTTGTTTTTATATTCAATTAAGTAACATTGTCATATATATATATATATATATATATATATATATATATATATATATATATATATATATATATATATATATATATATATATATATATATTTGTGTGTGTAAGTCAAACACAACATACATACTTTATATACATACATGCAATAACATATAAACACATGCATAGATACATTCATGCATAAATGAAATATACCTACCTGCATTGGATAGTCTTTAAAATGGCCAAATGTGGCATAATTCTAATAGAAACGTACTTTTCTTCAGGTCAATTGTGATTGTTTTCCGTCCGCTTCCATTACTATAATTTCATTTCCAACGCACATGTTTACCATAAGTATGAAATGATCCTTCCATTTTAAACACTGACGCAAAAGAATCATTTCTACCTAGCAAGTGTAAGACAGAGAAACAATTTTTTGTATAAAATCGATTGACAAAATTGTCCTTCGTTATTTGGGCTACAACGCTGATCTTCACGCCAATCTAAACAATGTTACCTTGCATTTCGTGATATTTAGCATTTTTTTTCAAAGCAGCATACCAAAAATCTATCCTGTGTCTGAAATACCAATGTACGTAAAACATAAATTACAGAATATATAACACACAATTACCCAAATCCCTAATACATAATTCCAGAAATGCAGCAGTTTATGTGCAAGACTAGTCTTTAGGTTTCTTGGAATTTTCCGAGAAGCATACCGTATTAAGCAAGATACACAGAAGCTGTATATTAAGAACCGAGTAACTTCTGATTTTATTGCTGACTTCGAGGGCCTGAATGACCGTCTTCTTTAGGAACTGCAAAACAAGCTTTTATCTTAAAGTTCGTGTTTTCCTAATGACTATTGATCTTTCCAAAAAAAATATAATAAAGTGAATGTATTACCGTCCGATTCTTAATTTGCATGGGTGTGAACAATCGAATCAATTCTGGGACATTTTGCGTGATTGCAAGATATTGAAGTTTGTAATTACTGTAACCTCGCAAACGTTGATTCTATTTTCAACATCATTTTTCACTTTCACTGAAATGAGTCGACTTGAGGTTTATTAGTGCAAGCTTTTCGTTCCTTCTTGCATGAATCCAGTTACAAACACTCTAATTTTAAAATTACACATTTGGCAAAATTCTATTTCAGTGCATCAATGTTTCATTTATTATTGGTTATAACTACAACATGTGTTTATCCTAGATATGCCATGGAAACCCACCAATGGACATTTATTGCGTCTTTTGCTAACCAATTATAATCCGTGATCAATGAAGATCTATATAATATAGATAAGTACAGCATAATAATATGGGATTTTTCTGGGAGAGATTTTGAAATTCAAATGATGACTGGTAGCGTATTCCAATAATAACAAAGAACCTGTGGAAACGTATTAGGCAAGAAAACAATGGAGCGAGCAAGAAAGACAATAAATGTGTACAAAATAAAGATCAATTGAGAAACAAAAATAACTTTCAACCTAGGGACAAAACATTACTGAAACAACGTCAAATCGAGTCTACAAAATAAGCTAACGAATCAATAAAACCACTAGCAAGGACGCCAACAGATATACAATCAAATGGGTGGGGGAAAAGCAAAATTAGGACAAGGTCATAAACATTTGGCAATAAAAGCATAACTGACAAAAACTGGATTGCCATCTTTAATTACCTTCATTGGTTCATCAGCAAAAATTTAGTTAATATGATACCATTAAATTTAAGAAAAGACTTCTTGTATGGTCTAAAACTATTATAACCCCAATAAAAGTAACGCTACCGTAGCCAGATTTGTATGCTCTATAAACATTCAAATTTTAAAGCATTTATGAACGCGTTATAGCCGAATCGCACTAAAGACAGTTATACTTTACACACGGTACGAGATAAGCTAACTCCGAAGCGATTAGATATCTCACATTAGTATAGTATAATATTAAGATAATAGAATATAGATTGACCAGGCATTCAAAATTGAGTGTGCAGGTGCTTATTTAAGTACTGTAGACTAACATACGGTGGCTGAAAGCCTATATTCTCAATTTAATTCAGCACCGAATTTCACATGTAAAATAAAATCACTCGTGTCTTGAAGAACAATATATATTACAAATTCATTTCACTATGTTTTACTTTTTTTTAAAGGTATTTTCTAGCTAACGAAAATCTGTGCGATGTTGAGTCATCGGAGATAATCAATGTTAAATCAAAATCTCTTCTTTAGATGATGTAAATCCTATAATTTTATGTTCAAACGATATGTTTTTTGTTTCTTAGCGGTTTTAATGGGAACATTTTTAACTCAGATTCCCGGTTGTTAGCTGCATGCTCGTCAGTCTGAAATCCCATGATAGTAGACACCAATACCTTTCATATTCATTTCACGTTACTTGATGTATAATGTGAGAAGGAATATACGGCTTCTTTTTAGGACACATCCATCTGGAATCCATGTCTGTCGAAGTACAGCCCCTCGTCATCTTCAATGGAGTTGATATGGAGACCAAGTGCGAGATTACCAAGCAAGATAAGATATGGCAGATAGTTTATCTGCCTGTGTCACTACCGTAGTCATCGAGTCCTGTTTGGATCCACCCCGTAACATACATATTTTCAGTGAATTACAGTGATTATAGAAACATCTACAACAAATAACCAACAACTTGGCCTTGGAATAAAAGAATATACTACAGCACGGAAATGAAAAGCTCAGTGTAGTGACAAGAAAAAGAATGATGCACCGCTTAAACCTCTTCTTGCACACAAAGTCACTTGTACATTACTTGGAACATTGAAATTAAGGACAACGCGTGAAGCTCCCAAAACTCCCCAAATTGCAACAGAAATGAACAAATATAATTGTTTTGGTTTAAGCAAGGTAAACTGTACACAGTCTGGTCAAACACGTCTTTAGATTGGATAAATAATACTGTACTACGATGCTCCACACACAGAAAGAGTATGATTTGTTCTCTCTAAAGATGAAACAAACAAAAAACAAAAAACAAAAAAAAAACAACAAAAAAACAAACAAACTTTCAGAATAACAAGCAGTCAACTCTAGAATTTCTACGGCTATAGGTTACACTAAGTTATGCAACATGGTTGCAATAAAGTGCTTTGCAGCAACCAATAGCTCTAAACTAGAGTGAAAAGTTTCATTTACAGTACATTTTATAATACACTATAGATCAGCAAACAAAGAAAGCCAAGTCTGCTGTTATAAAGCCAAAATTGGATAGTTTAACAAGTGTCTTGGAGGGGTAATGGGGTAACATGAAATGGATGATAGAAACAAGAATGGAGAGCTCTTTGGTGAATTGTGCGCATTCAATAACTTGGTTATTGCTGGACGTGTGATCACTCACAAAAAAGGGGCATGAAACAAAATGGGTATGACTGGATCTAAATACGGAAAGTAAAATTAACCATATTTGTTATAGTCAGAAATTTAGAAGATCTTTATTTTATGTCAGTGAGTAAAGAGGTGTTGTTGCTGCTTCAGACCATGATCTACAGGTAAGTGAATTAAGATTAAATTCAAGAAGTTTCCCATGTATCAGTGGTATTTTCAACTCTTACCAACCACAGAAGTTTCAGATTATTCTCTCCGACAAATACAAGGTAATAGTCAGTCTTTTAGATATCAACGAACTAACGACATAATACACATGACAGCACTTGAAACAATGTTTGGAAGAAAACAGAGAAAGAAAGGACACAAGTGGATCACACAAGAGCCTCTTCAGAAAAAGCACTTAAGAAAAGAAAGCTCTTCTAATCAACAGCCGTACAAGAATGTAAAAGCAGATGCGCAAAAAAACGATATGCTGAGGCATACAAAGAAGCGATGAGAAGTATCAGGAATAACTAAAGGATGTACATATATAATCTAGCCAAACAGGCGGAAGAGGCTGCGGGACAGAGAAACATGAAAGAACTGAATAACATCGCAAAGAAGCTTTCAGAGAGGCAGAAAGCTGTAGAAATTCTAGTAAAAAGATAAAAATGGGAATATATTTAGAAATCATGAACATAAGATTAAACTATGGGCGGAGCATTTCAACGAATTACTGAACAAACCCATACCATCGGACACGCCAGAGAGATAACCTATGGATACACACTTGGGTGTAAACATGACCAGCCTAGCAGGGAACAAATTACTAAAGTCCTTAAGCATTTAAAGCATTGAAAAGCACCAGGCCCTAATGGCGTGGCTGCAGAAGCGACCAAAGTAAACCTGAAAACATCAACAGACATGGTATTCTATCTTTCACAAGCTTTGGGACGAGTAGAATAAACATGATGCTGGGAAGGAGAGATACCTCATTACACTACCCAAGAAGGTCTTCGGCAAGGCAAGAACTAAAGAGGAATAGTGTTTTATCAGTACCACTAAATAGAGTTAGCTTAGAAAGAAAGGATAAAGGCAACTTTGGATAAGAAACTATGAGCCGAGCAAGCAGGTTTCTGAGATGATTACGTACAGATAATATAGCCACTCTGCAAATCATCGTGGAGAAATCTCTTAAATCCTCCTTCTACATCACATTCGTCGACTTCTAGAAAACATATAACAAATGAAAATAGCAACGCCGTGTAGAAAGCTTATGACTCATTATGGAATAACACAGATGTTTATCGATAGTAGAATCACAGAACAACACTTACCATGCAGAATGGTACCCAGTGGATCACAAACAGAACCATTTAAAGTATAGACAGGAGTCATACACGAATGCATGCTGCTCCCACTTTGTTTACTCTTATAAGAGACGGTTTTAGGAGACAAACCAATATAGAACAATACCTAGTTATACTTTAGACATTTTACTCCCAACTAAATGATTAGGACTTTGCAGACAGCATTGCTCGTCTCTCTCACAACTACTTTCAGGTGCAGCAAGACCACTGAACTAAAAAAAAGGCATATAAAGTAGAACCTAAATCAACAAGAGCAGCATAACTGAGAATAAGTAAGACATAATAGTGTTCGACTGTAAGGCTCTTGAAGAAGTTAATAAGTTTACCTACTTTGGAAGTATAGGCATAGTTGGAGGCAAAGGAAGGATGTGCAAGCTAGAATTGGGGAAAAAATAATGGCATCATTAGCACTGAAGCAAGTATTGAACTAAAGTAAAATTTATGAAAAGACAAAATTTCCAACTTTTAACACTGATGCGAAATCTTAACTTTTATATGGAGCTGTTTAAAAACAATTCTGAAAATACGCTGTCCTGAAACCATCAATAATGAATCCCTATGGATAATAATAAACCAAAATAAATTGGACCAACAATTTAGAAGAGGGTCCGGATTGGACATACTCTTAGTAAAATCAAGACAACATCACGAGACATACCTGGAGTTAGAACATCCAAGGGATAAACCAAGCAAGCAGAACTATGATCAGTTGGAAAATATATGTGCACGCTTTAGTAAAATTACATTGGATGTACGAGTTTAGAGAGAGAGAGAGAGATAGAGAAAGAAGTTTAGACCTGAGTGATATGGCGTCAAGTTGTAGATGACATATGCTGCACATGAGAGTGAAGTCAAGTAAGTCAAGCATCCGGAACCCATAGGTCATTTAAGAGCGATACATACCAGAAACTTGTCCTGTTTGTTATTTTAAAATTTTAAGAGCTTATTTATAAGTTCTAATACCCAATGTAGATACTACATCCGAACTCGTTATGAAATTAAATATACAATATATGTTTGAATTGAAGTTTATGAGCTATAATACTCAATTTAGATACTATTCGATTAGCAAGTATTTAAATTCTTCCTTTCTTTTTTCGTTTTTTTTTTTCTCTAATAATAGTGTTTTAGAATAAGTCAACAATCAACAAGGAAATAGGTTTAGCGGACCATTTTAAGGTTTCATGTTCCTTTTTTTACAGGCCTTGAGAAGAATGAGGTCAACGTGAAAGCTGTTTTTATGCCAAGGGACCAGCGTACAGTGGGTCTCTCCTTTACATTTTATCTCGATGCCCTGTTCTTCACGACTTGCATTAAGGCGGACGCTAGTGATTTACACTGCTTGTTTAACTAGATGGTCAATTTTACATATTCAAAAGTGTGAAAACAAAAATGAATATCACACGAATCAATTGCATCAACATATTTTTAAAAAATATAGGCCTTTGCAAATTGAGTATGTCCCATCGATTCCAATAAAGAATGTATTACTTTTGTCTATTTGAAAAAATTAAAAACAAAAATGAAAGTAATGAAAAATTGACTACAACTCCTTTCTTTGAGAAGGCACAAATCGTGATTTAATGAATACAGAAATTTCTGACACAAAGTGGGACCGCTTACAGCGAATTTGAATGAAGCGTATTTTCTGTCAGTAACAGAGTCAAAATGATTACGTAGACGATATGGCTTTTTTTTCGACACTTTTTTGTAGTTATAGCATATCCAATCACTGGTATGAATGGTTTAGTTATAAATGTGTATTCTTATCTCTACAAGTACGGTATCTGAAACGTATCAACCTAATAGTCACAAATGCACTTTGTTTTCTCTTTAGTTAGCTAATTTTTGTTCTATGGAAGAAAATATTTCGTGTGTGAAGTGCAACAGTAATATATGTATTATTGAAAATGCTGAAAGTGACATGGTTCTTTTTGTTAATTTGATTCATGGTTCTGAGATAAATTTAATTTATTTAATCTGTTTGACCTTGAAGTTAAATGTGGATGGTAATGATCATATAGATTGTTCATTTTAAATCATTCATTATAAGTGTCCCAATGATGTTTGCACCCGATAACAAGTATCGAAATCATTCATTATAAGTGTCCCTATGGTGTTTGCACACCATAAAAAGTGATACTTCTGACCATAAAAAGGAGTCTTGATCACCTATGCCTTGGGATATATAGAATCTTATAGTTTTGCACATTAAATTCCTAAAATGTATTCCTACACTTTGATTCTGGTATTTTTACCCGTGCATACAATTATACCGCACTCCCCCTCCTTCTCTTCCTAAATCATCAAAAATTGATTTGTATTGAAAATACATGTTGATGAAAGCCGATAAAATTATTTTCACAACACGAACAATCAGTGAATATGAGACACAAGACGAATCTTTCTAACGACGGCCCATAGATGCCATGCAGTATACACTATGTTGGCGAGGGATATTTTCTTAAATTGACTTGATCAAAATTCTTAATTTCAGTCTATCGTGCGAGTTTCTCACCTATAAATGAATAATAATTAAAGTTACGAATATATTTATGTATTAAATATTTGAGGCTTGTGTTGTTCTTGTTTCGTTACATTATTCATACAGTGAGATGCCAAACTTCGGCTAGGAAGCAGAGCTTACTGTCAGTAGCAGAAGACATGGTAGGTTGCAAGCATGAAAAATAACTTAAAAACCGCCGGCATGGCAACTATTTTAAAATGCATTGAGCATTTTGGTAATCAATGTTCTCCTAAAGTATTACATAGCAAAGGGGTTTGCACTGTGTTTGTCACAATTGAAAAAATGAATGTCATTCGGCCATGAAAAATGCATTTGCAGATTGGGAGTTGCGGTCCATTAAGATAATTTGCCAGACCTATTACAAACCTATTGGGGCAAATGAACTATATTCTCGTGTTATTTTTATCTCATAGTTACGTAACATACAGCCACTTTGGATCTAATTAGGTAATTATCATGATTATTTTATATTGAGGAGGAAGGCGCAGCATCATTTCTATTAATGAAAAGTGTTTCCTGAACCCTTTCGTGACGAAAGAGTTAATGTCTCTGTTTCAATGAGTCAAAAGGTATTTGTTATATTCATCTGCTTTTGGTGTCGGGAACTTCTTGATCTCACTGTGTACATGTTCACTTAAGCACCTTATTCAAATGAAAATTATGTAGACTTACCCTCTGCCTGGTAAGGTGAATTTTATCTTTTATCACACCTTTAACACCGAGGAGAAGTACCTGCTAACGTGAATTTTTCTTTATCACACCTTTAACACAGAGGAGAAATACCTGGTCACGTGAATTTTTTTTATTATTATCACACCTTCAACACAGAAGAGAAGTACCTGGTAACGTGAATTTTTCTTTATTATCATACCTTTAACACAGAGGAAAAATATACTACCAGCAATATTATGCCACAAGAAATATGCTACCACCAATATTATGTATTACGTTGAGAAATTATGATTCTTGTAGAGACGTAATAAAGTTATATTGTGTCAAGCATTGGTCGACTGAATCATGCAGCCCATCGGTGCCTGAATTAGGCATGACTGAGTTGAATGTTTTTTGTTTTTTTTAGCTTTTCTATTCTTCTAACAGTGTTCTGCTACAGAGAAAAGAACGCTATGACAGAAAACTAACCTTTCAAGGACTTGAACTTTCATAACTAGTTTGTTAACATATCTGAAATAGTTTACTATAAAATACTCATGCGTTTTTATAATACGTCCCTCCGTTAAATTAGCACATCTATACGTCTGACAATCCCCATCTTAGACAGGTCTGGGTTTACAATGTTCGTCCTGATCAATATATAATCGACCGGCTTGTCTTTTTGTTTCCAGCTAGTGGGAAAGCTGGTTACGATCACTGTAGCAACGTGTATATAAATGTAGATATGAGTTGTAAAACAGTCTCCAATTCAGATTGCGTCTATTGCAATGTACTTACATTATCATCCAACGGATGTACTTTAGTTTCAGTAACAAAAACAATTAAAAACACCCAAACATATCTCATTACTTTATCGCGTTTAAATACTAAAACAACATATAAGTTGCTCAGATTGACAGATTTGTGGAAAGAAAAGTTTTAGGGCAAACAATCAAAGGATAAAATGCAAATAAAAAATTTTCCCTTCTACATTTCTTCTCGATATCCATTGTTAGATAGCGAGGTGCATGCACCGAGATTCCTGCCTTTTCACCATTAACAGTTACATCCTGCACTGAATTTAATAATGCATTATATATATATATATATATATATATATATATATATATATATATATATATATATATATATATATATATATATATAAAATACCAGTCATTTATGGTTTGCTATATGAAGTGTCGTCCAACTAATTTTAGCCGCAAATAATCCAATCCATGCTCGTCACAATGCCCTGCAATACAAGCCCCTTTTTTCATAATATTCCCGGTCTTCCTGAACAATATTTGATACGTGTATTTATATAAAAATACAGTAATACAAGACTAATTAGTTGCACCACAAGAGTATCATTACGTTATTCGTATTTGTGATAATAAACGACATAAGTGGTTATAAATGTAGCTAACTTTTAATTTCAAGGAAAAGTTAAATTCAAACACACACATTTCTCTGACACGTTTACCCAAATTTTATCATTCAACGTCTATTATACAAAGCTGTTTCTGTCAAGTAGTAAGCAAAGTCTTGTGTTCATGCAAGATGTTAATTAATTAATTAGAATTAATTAGAATTCTTAATTAGAATTCTTGTTTGCAGGCCAGACAATTATTTTATATTTCTTCAATATTGATGCAAATCTTTAGCCCTTATAAATACTTACTAGAAATGCTGAATGATGACTATAGGTATACACTAATAACAATCTGAAAAAATATACACGTAAGGTTTAGATCTGCAACAAGCAGGCAGGCCTTCAATTTTTTTCATCGAGGCTAATTAAAGTAACATCCCAAGACCCAGTGTTGAATTTAAGTTATAGCACCAGTTTTAAAACCTCTGGCGGCGCCTTTCAAAATCAGAAAACGATGATAAGCTCCTTTGTGAGATTTACATTGGTCAACGTATCTGTCACGTGAATAGTTACGCGGTCTATAACAGCGTTTGAAGCTCCTGCCGCGTGTAACGTGCAACAGCTGCACGGATTGATCCCAAAACACGTGGCTGAATTCCAGTATTTATCACTTCCGGTAACATCCATTTTTACAGCTGTGAAATTCGTGGCACAGATATAATCAACGCGTACTTGGTAAACGTCTAAAGGAGCTGGATCTTTGGGGTTCACTGCTATTGATGTAATTTTGAACAATGGCTTATTGTCCTCTATTAATAATGGACTTACTTCCCTTCCACCTGATCTATTTAGCAAAACATGCCTAGGAGCACCTCTCAGAATTCTCTTTTCTGACAATTTTGCAACTGGAATAACATTAAATTCATGATAGTCAAAAATATTCAGAATGTTTTCAAACGAATCCTCACACGAACCTAATGAATCTTTTTCTATCATACGAAAAATATTTTCACAAAAATAGTTGACGGATTCGTACAAAATGTTGCAAGTCCTTCTAAATGTTTCAATGGGAGAACTATTCCTGTCATTTGAAATCTCCTCCACTTGGATATTTGAACAGAGCACTTTGCTAGGCATATCCTTCGCCCTTCTGCATAAACCTTTCGCATGCCTTAACACACTTTTACAAAGTTTTTTGGTATTAATATGTTCTTGGTTTACCAGAGTATTGGGAACCTGTATAATAACCTCTTCACTATATTCATATCTTTGCGCTCTGATCTCGAATTGCATCGTTATATTGTTCTCAAATCCTATCGGTTCAAAGATGGCGGACACTTCTGCGTCTTTGTGAGATTTCCCACACTGTCGCACGATGATTGGTATATACACCAACCTAGGATCGTCATTCTTCACGGGAATTCGCATTCTGTTCACGCTTCTCGTAGGTCGGCTAAAGTAATCATGTGTACCCATTTTATTTCTCTTGATAACATTCCTTGCGGTCTTTATCTTATCCAAACCCGTCCTCATTGACTGACATATCGAGATGCGTCTGAGGTGTTTCTTCACGCCGTCTGCTGTCCAAATATGACCATCGACTGTGCAGTTGGAAACCCAGTCAAATATCATCTCGCAACCATCCGGAGAGCTTATTTTTCGGACATTAGAATCCTGATCAAGGTCCAGTTCCAGTGACCGGAAGTCTGGAACAGTCCTGAGACGGTAGCTCTGGAAGCGGACATTAGAGGAATCCGCTTTCTTTGTGCCATAAATATCCACAATATCTCCGTTGGGAAGAACCGATTGCATGAGACGAGGATCGCTAGTGCTCACAAATAAAGTTGATATAGGCTTCTTGGTATCTGAAAATAAAGAAGAGAATTTATGAATTACTAAATCAAAATAAATTGAAATTCATCTTTGACTTTTAAAACAAAATCATTCTGTACTGAAAACATCCATTGCAATCATAGCTTTAATATGTCAACTATTTGTTCTAAGCATTGACAACCTACACTTGCATCAGTAAATCTTTTCTTAAAATAATCACACAGAAAACGTACAGTTTTACAGACTTATTTTTCGAAATAAAAAAGCTAGCTAAAAATTGAGGTACATCTAAGCAATAGTTTACGGGCTATTTGAGCACAAAGTTACTATATATATATCCTTTATATTTACAGCTTTGTCGTCATTTTCTGGTCCCACAAATCATCTTGTGTTACATAGCACTGTGTAATCACTCGCACCAGGTAACTAGCTGGTGGCCATCTTACTGACCATAGAAGATGTTAAATAAAGCTAATTTACGTAGAGAAAATATTCATTAAAGCTAAATGTATTCAAAAGACTCCTTTCAATTTTATGGCTTCATTGCTGGATTTAAGTTACTTCTGCGATTTGAAAAACTGGACGTAGAGACCAAAACAACAAAACTTTAAATAATAATAATAACAACAGCAGCAGCAACAACTATGCTTTCTGAGGATAAAACATTTGGTTCTAATTCAACTAATTTTACATGTACCGCTCACATAATAGAATATTAAAACCATAATTGCAACGTAAATGTTCACATAAAACTCTAAATTCTTACGGTGTCTGACACACTCACATTTAATCATAATATATATGTAAATACACACATTAGATTAAAACATGTATAAGATATACATGTGGGTTTGGGAGATTGGAAATTAGTGGGGCATCCAAGTTAGGTATCTCAATTTGTTTGGGCTATTGCGTACTCAGAAAGAAGAAATTTGCGAAGCGCATTCTTAAAAGAAGAAAGTGTTGGTGTTCGTTTAATAGAGTAAAGTTCGTAATAGACCGTAGATTGTATGAATGGATATTGGAAGCTGGAATTAGGAGATCATTGATATATTGTGGAGCCTTGTTATGAAAAGACTTGTATGTCAAAAAAGCTTTAATGTACTTTACTTTATAATTAAAAGGTATCCAACTGTAAATAAACGAATAATTGTGAGGATGAATAGTCTTTTCTCGTAATAATTCTAGCGGCTTGTTTTTGGAATTTAAAAATTTTATCAAGATTTGTAGCATTGTTGCAATTTCCCCCATATTGTGCAAGCATAATCAAATAAAGGCACAAAAATGTATAGGGACAAATGGGATTTTAACATTTGGCCGCCATCTTGGTTCATATTGTTTTCACACGATGAGTCTGCTTGTAACATTGTAGCATGTTCTGTTTGTTTGGCGGGAAATGTAATCGGTTGGAGTTTGTCCGCTCTCGAACTGAAATGAATATTACGTCATAGGTTTCACATGACGGATCTGTCTGTTTTGTAACAGTGTAGTACGTTAAATATGTTTGTCGGAGAATGTGAGTTTGTCTGCCCTCTAACTGAAATGGCGTACTTTGTTTTGCTTGGTAAATATAGTGATAGAGAAGTACATCGAAGTGGTGTGTTTTAACAGGTTTGTGTGTGTGCGTGTCTGAGAGAGAGAGAGAGAGAGATACAAAATTTGTGAGAAAAAAAATCAACACCATTTTGTTCAAAATCAGCATTTTAAAATAATCCCCGCTCGGTTATAGGATCTGTACTTTATAATGGTGTGGGCCTTTTTGAATGGTTTCCAAAAACTGTTTCTTGTAGATTGGATAGTGGTCAATAACAGAATAAGTTGGGACAAATTTATTGACTATAAATTCAGAGCGACAAGAATAAATGTGTTCGATTAACGTCATCGACTTGTCAGTGTACTCGAGTAGGAGACTGTGTCTTTTGAGTGAGATTATATGTTTGTAAAATATCATTCCTTTTACATTGCCGATCATTCATAAAATCAACATTGAGATCACCCATTTACAAAAGTTCAGAGCTAACGGTAAAAGCAGTGGATAATTCATTTTCAAATCTCTCAAACCAAGATGATAACAAATTTGGAGGACGATAGAGAGAGCACAAAAGGATGTGCTTAGACGATGGTTGTTTCAGTTCGATCAAAATAGTTTCCAACTCAGATGACTCTTAATCCATTCTTCTTTTATATTTAATGTTTCGTATACATTAAGAAGTAGACCGATTCTTTCTTGTGCTGTATCTTAACTTTCCAAATGGAAATTGTCGATGGACACTGACTGATCCTTATTATAATAAATTATGAAATCTTTCGCCGAGTCATAGAATGTTAATCTGAGAGTTATTGAATACAGTATGATTGAGTTTATCTAGCTTTGGGTTTACGTGCCGAATATTGAGATTTACTATATGTAAATCCTTTTTTTAAAAAAAGTATTTTAGAACCAGAATCAGATAGAGGGCTTTTCTGATCAAGACTGGCTTGGGATAAACAGTTCCATCAACATGTTCGGTAATACAAGCAATGTCCCTTGACTAAGATAAGCAAGTGATTTGGTCGTCAATAGTAGTTATGTATACGTCTTTAAAGAAAGAGTTCCGTTTCTGACATGTGCAGTTCAGACGTTTGCATTTATCACAAATAGTGGTTACGATATTAAACTGATTTCGGAGATTAAATATCAGGTTACCCCAGATAATTCCTAACGGGACATGCATGTTTAATCATTAAATCTTCTTTAATAATAAACTGAGGGAAGTGCCTGACGGTTTCTCGATCTAGGTCGAGCGCTGACAAAGTTCGGATACCAACAGACAGACGAGTGATTAATGTTTGAATCGCAAAGTGCACAAGATCTAGTTATGTTTTGCCTTTGACTGTAATAACTTTGTCTTAAGTGTTCTTTGTGTGTGACAAAGTTCAGATACCAACATACAGATGGGTCATGGCTGTAGGAATTGTAATGTGCACAATACTTAGTTATCTTTTGCTCTTGTCTGTAATGACTTTGTCTTGAGCGTTCATTGTGTGTGATACGCCTTCAGTTGTTTTGCCTGAAATAAGTATTTTCTCGTGACTGTTCCGTGCATGGCGAGTACTAGCTGATATGGAAGCTACTCGATGGTTTCCGCGTACGAAGGATATGATGCATCATGTCAGTGTTTCGGAGTAGAATTGAAACACGCTCATTTCTCCATGGCACTCTGTCTCTGTGTAAAAGAATCTATAGCATTACTCCTGTTGCAAGTATGAATGAATTGTAATTATAATGTATTTTACAGCTAATCTCATAGTACCCTATCACAGGGAACAATATTAACACTATCTCTTGGAATAGGACCAGAGACCATCACATTGTGACTTGCCGAAATTGGCCAAATGAGTGACTTGTATTGAGAAGAGAATATACTTAGATCCATACGATGATCGGCAACATTCCCTCTGACATGTATGATTACTGCGTCAAAGTAAGCTACATCCATTTATTCAAGTTCTTGTTTAATGAAAGTATAGTGGCTCTATTGACAGTGTGTTATCTGTAGAGCGCCTCCTATACATCAGGTTGTAAGCCATAAAGATTGGCAAGTTTAAGAATAGAACTACCAATAACAAGAGTTTAGTGCTTCACGTTTGGTACCATCTGTACTCGCGTATAAACCGATATCAACTGCAAACTGCATAGACCCAGATCTGCCGTCGCACAATGCGCCGGCATATCTGGGTCTATGCAGTTTGTAAGGACTAATCAGTACAACAGACAACATAGACCCTGATCTGTCCGCGCATTATGCGACGGCAGATCAGGGTCTATGTTGTTTGCGTTTGCACCCGTATTATACACGGTCGTTTATGATGCTTATCTCGCTGGTGGTGATCACGTCCATCGTCACGCGCGACGTTGTTGTGAGGAGCTTATGCAGTAGTGGTGGGCAGTATTTCAAGCGATGAAAGTGTGCTAGAGTGATTGGTTTCAACCTTTCTACGTTTGCCTGCTATTGACTGTGTTTTGTTTATAATGTTAAAAAAAAAATTCTCAAGATTTGTTTTCACTTATGTAACAGAGGAATGAATGTTATCAAGACCCGTTGAGAAAGTTTGATTTTAAAGTGAAATACTCTTATGCATGTTGTCGTTCAGAAACTTGTCCAAGGCAGTGATGAACTTAAGCATACCATTTGTGACACAAGAGAGTTGCACAATTTCTGCTTTCATTGACTTTGCAGAGAATGAAAATCTATACAGTCAAAGTATCATGTCTGTCCATATGTCCAATTTTGTTAAGTAATTTTTGATGAAAAACAAATTCCGTTTGATGGAAAATCCCATGAACACCCACGCCACTCTGGATAAGATGTTTTATGCCTAATGTGGTCTCGATTAAGACAGAACACCTCAAAGAACATATTCTATCTCATCTTTGCTAGCCACGGGTCGTCTATCCACTTCGTTCGTCATCGACCTTTGGCATATTTATTTAGCCGAAACAGTATATACCGCTTCGCTATTGGATTGGATGCAGCTGAAAGTAACCGAGTCAGTCTGATTGCTCGTTATTTTATTATTATTTTTTTATTTATTTATTTTTTCTTTCTAGGAAGACATTTGGGAATAAACATCGCGGCCTCTGTAGACAAAGACAAAAGTTGGATGTAAATTTCTCTAATTAAAACTATTCACACACAACATTTTCTTCTGAGTTAAGGCATGTGGACATCATTGAAAGTCGTCATATTGAATACCCTTTACTTGGTATTTAGCTTGCTATAGCAAGCAACTCTTTTATCCATAATAGGGTACTTGTTCGAAACACAGTTCTGGCTAGCCACATATGACAATGATCGATGTGGAACGAAGTCGATCGACGACCAGTTGATAGCGAAGATGAATCTATCAATAATGAGGAACGAAGTGGATCGACGACCAGAGGATAGCGAAGATGAATCTATCAATGATGTGGAACGAAGTGGATCGACGACCAGTGGATAGCGAAGATGAATCTATCAATGATGTGAAACGAAGTGGATCGACGACCAGTGGATAACGAAGAAGAATCTATCAATGATGTGGAACGAAGTGGATCGACGACCAGTGGATAACGAAGATGAATCTATCAATGATGAGACTTAGTTCCCTTTAAATCCTTTTGATATGTGATGTTTAAACTGTCGTTTTTCTATTTGTTTAGGGAAAGAAAAATCGTGAACATTTAACCTTTGGAAGTAACTCATTTTGTTGTAGATAAATATGACTATGGAATTAGTCCAATCAAAAGTTCAGAACATTTTAAATCTTTAGAAGACTTTATGATCGTAAGAAATTGAAATGACTTATATCAAATTCATTCATCTGGAATCCATATGGAACAGTTCGTATGTATGTTTTTGTAGCTTCTGATTACCTCCCTCGACCTCATGCGAAACTTAATAATAGACTTTCTCTTAGAAACGGGTTTTGTCGAAGACATCAAATAAAATATTGAGTTACATACCGCAATATGTTTTGTCGTCAAAGTTACCCTTACAGTGGCAAGTGTTGTCTCGACACACGCCGTTTCCGTGACAACAGAAAGGGCATCCTGTGGGGTAAATAAAAATACGTTAATGTAATAAACACGAATTATATTCAAATATGTTTCCTACCATATATCTCTGATGGTCTATACAGGTGATTCATTCTTATCATTTATATTGTGTATAACGCACACAAAACTACGAAAAGCGTAGATCCTGTTATGCCGTTGCACAATTCTCCTAAATAGTAGGACCTACACTGTTTGCTTGAAATCTCACGAACAAGCAATAGCGTAGACCTTGATCTACCAGCGATTTATGCTACGGCAGAGATTGGTCCAAGCTTTGGATAGACTGTACACACAAGCATAATATGATAAATAGTCTGAAATATATTGCATGAACTTGCCCAAATATGTTAAAAGGAATGTCCATTGTTTGCAAATTGTGCTATAAATGTCGATCTTTCCCTAACACTTTTTCACATTTTTCCACTGGTCCTCATAGAAATCTATAAATCTCATTTTAACCAATCACCAAGACATGATTGTTGACAGATATGCCGCAAGGAAACAGCAGATGGCAGAAGCAACTCTAGCCGCAATAGGATAACTCCACATGATGATTTTAAGCATTTTTCATGAGAATAACGATATGAAATTCCATGTACGTGAGCACAAAAATAGAGTATCCAGAGACCAGTCAGTCTATTGTCACAAATGCCCTTAACAGGTTTCCCGAATCAGCTGCTACTTTCCGATAGACATATTATATGATAAATATAAAGACATTCTAATTGAAAGTTCATTGGTAGTATTTGAGTTTTAAAAAATACGACATAATTCACTTTGTTGTATATAAAAGGAAGAAAAACGTATACATCCATGACACTGTATAATTAGCGAATGGAATGTAATTGTGGCTCTAATAAAAATAATTTTTAAAAAAACTTAGTCTGGTTTACAATTGTTGTATAGACAGATATATAGAATAATTCCCTAGGCGCATCTTAACTCGCTGTTAGAGATCTAATTTCACAACTAAAATGCCGGTAATACTTTTCAAACTCTCCTAATGAGATTAGGCATATGCTGTCTTATGTAGAATATAATGTTTTATACCGTATATACTTGCTTATAAGTAGAGTCAAATTGCAAACTGGACAGATCCAGATCTGCCTTCTCATCACGCGTTGGCAGAGCTGGGTCTATGCAGTTTGTTAGGAGTAAACAATATAACAAACAACACACACCCTGATCTGCCGGCGTATTATGCGACGGTAGATCATGGTATATGTTGTCTGCAGTTAGACTCGACTTATATGCGTGTATATAAAGTAATCGATTCATTTAACTATTTCAAGCATTCTGCGTTAGTGATATGCTACTCGTACCCAAGCTGTATTACATGTCTGACCTTGATCTGATTGCCCACTGGTGGAGCAACTAATGGACCCATAAGAATCCCTGAGAATATTCCGCAGGTCTGTCTGTCCGCCGTTCGTTTGCATGTTGATACTGGAGAAATTCATACGCCTGAAATAGTATAAACAAAGTCAAAAGATAAGGCAAGCAAATGTCTTAGACGAGATATATTTTGCAAGAAGCAATGCACACTACTCTTACGCTCAAAGGTGATACCGTATATACTCGCGTATAAATCCAATATCAACTGCAAACTGCATTGACTCAGATCTGTCGTCGCATAATGCGCCGGCAGATCTGGGTATATGCAGTTTGTAAGGACTAATCAGTACAACAAACAACATAGACCCTGATCTGCCGGCGCATTATGCGACGGCAGATCAGGGTCTATGTTGTTTTTGCATTTGGATTGGAATTATATGCGAGTATATATGGTAGTTGAATATAAAAGAAGTGCTTTACTACAGTTGGATACAATTAACTACTTTTAAATAATCACATCACACTGTATTTGTAGGCATGCATAAAATCTTACAATGAGTCCAGATACTCGTGGATTTTGAACTGTTTGTCTTTATGTAAGTGTAGCTCACCGTATATACACGCGTATAACTCGGGTCCAAATGCAAGCAAATAGACCCTGATCTGCCGTCGCATAATGCGCCTGCAGATCAGGGTCTATGTAGTTTGTTCTACTGTTTAGTCCTTAAAATTGCATATACCCAAATCTGCCGGCGCATTATTCGCGGGCAGATCTGGGTCTATGCAGTTTGCAGTCGGTATCGCATTATACTCAAGTATATACGGTACTTTTAAATAATCACATCCCACTGTATCTACAGACAATTCATACAACCTTACAATGAATCCAGGTAATCGTGGATTTTGAACGGTTTGTCTGTATGTAAGTGTAGCTTAGTGTTTATATTTTAGTGGGATGGCAGCAGTTAATAAATAGAAAAACCTGATTGGTTCCTTGTTATATTCAATTTGGAATCAACATCATGTCCGTATTCTCTTATTTTATTCATTGTGAAAGTTATTTCTTAATACTCAAATTTAATTAATTGTTGATGATCTGAATAAACACTGCTGCAGTTATCCGTGTTGAGAATTTACCCCAAAGTAATTTATGCATTGCGAACTCAAAATTGTTGACTCATCTAGTTGGGGTTTTTTATATCCATTTTTTCAAACGTAATTAACCTTACTTAATGGCGGCGTAATATAATGTATTCATTAATTAAGTACAAATTAAAAAGTCTGGCATCTATGAACTTCATAAGAATACGTATTGTGAGATCAGAGGCCCACACAGACATCAATCGCCTGCTTTTGTGCCTTCATACAAACTACATTTTAAAAGTAGCTTATTTATGTAAGCTTTTTTGATGATGACTTGATTTGATATGTTAGTAATAAAAATATTAACATTAAAATTTGGAAAAAGTTTGAATAGGTCATTCAATAGGCATGCTTGGTAATGAGAGAAGTAAAATGTTTATTGTATTTTTTTCTTAGCCTTAGTTTTTCTGGTTTGGTTTGTTTTCTTTGTTTTTGTTGTTGTTGTTTTGTTGTTGGTTTCTTGTTTTGTTTGTTTTAAACTAAAATTCCATTTAAGGTAATTTCGATGGACGTATAGGTTACATCCCTTGAGTCAGTTTCTTTACAATTAATAATGCACAAAACCAAACCGTCAAAACTCTAATAGAACTTTCAGGATGCAATAACTAAGATACGTTAATACGCGAAAAATTATTTATGTAAATCAGCTATGGGTAAAGGAGGAAAATATTTTTCTTCAGTGCCCCAGTTTTAGCTGTCGAAGACAGAAAGATCGTTGAACAACAGAATGTATTGTGAGACGAAATAGCTAGTGGCGACTTATCTAAGATAATAAAGGGTGTTTTCCTTCAAGGGATATATAAATGAACAAAGCCTAAATTGTAGCATACTTGAAAGAAAAAGAGTAAGAAAGTCATGATCTGATTGACTGTTATGTTCACGCAATGGCCATGTTCAACGTAGAGATATTTCCGACGGCACATAGTGTCTTTTCTGAAAACTTATTGACGTTATATTGCAACTTTCGACCGTAAAATGATTTAACTGGCAGGTATTGCAACTCCTTAATTGTACCATGTCTCTCGAAGCAATCAGGATTCGTGAAACTTACTGCTGCCGTAACGTGAACCTGTAATTCCAAAAACCAAAGATCATAAAAATCCTGTGTTACTCGGATCATAAATAATAGTATAGTTTTGTATTTACATCCTGTACGCCTTATATGCAGAATGACGTTCTGAGTAATGACATTTAACACTAGAAACTGATGTGTCATCTCAGTCAAATACATAATTTAATTTTTTTTTAAACCGGTATACAAAAACCATTGTATCGCTTCTGTACTGCACGTCAGCTTGCTGATGATTAACGTTTCCAAATTTTGTTTTAAAAAAATGCAATTTCGTTGACAACTGTATTACTTTCACGTGAAGAAATGTGGTATTTGTTTCCTCCACATAAATCAATGAATATAACTATTATTAATTTAGCATATGGAATTCCAACGAAACAAACTTCCAAATTGCATTGTTTTGATTTAGCCGCAGTCTTTCCAAATGTCTGGTTTTATTATTTTATTGCGTTTCTTTCCCGTTGACACCTGATTCTAAATAGAGAAATGTAATCCGACAATGCTGGCAACAATTTAATTTGTTAACCAATTGAAATATTGGATAGTGGCTTTTAATTTGATTTGACAATTGTTTAGATAACAAAACAAATACGCGAGAAACATCGCATTTTCTGAGTATTTTATTCAATGATACATTCTACTTAATTCACCCACAGTGAACTTTAAATTATCATTTAAGATGTCAAACAGATATCCAGTGTGAAATGGTATTGACAGACTCATGTATTTCCTATTCCGTTATAATTTTTGAAATTCTTTTAAATTTAAATGAGGACAATGAAAGGAAAGTTCCTATTGCTTTTAGTGAACATTTAGTAAAGAAACAGTACTCGCATCCTTTCCTTGACAAATTTAGTAAAGAAACAGTACTCGCATCCTTTCCTTTACAAATTTAGTAAAGAAACAGTACTCGCATCCTTTCCTTTACAAATTTAGTGAAGAAACAGTACTCGCATCCTTTCCTTGACAAATTTAGTAAAGAAACAGTACTCGCATCCTTTCCTTGACAAATTTAGTTAAGAAACAGTACTCGCATCCTTTCCTTGACAAATTTAGTTAAGAAACAGTACTCGCATCCTTTCCTTGACAAATTTAGTTAAGAAACAGTACTCTCATCCTTTCCTTGACACATTTAGATAAGAAACAGTACTCGCATCCTTTCCTTGACACATTTAGTTAAGAAACAGTACTCGCATCCTTTCCTTGACGCGTATAGGTAAGAAACAGTACTCGCATCCTTTTCTTGATGCATTCTACTTCCGTTTTAATTGTATATATCATCTTAACGCTGGTCAAATTTTAATCATTAGAGGTGATAATGGAACCATGGTATCTCGCAATTTAAGTCGATGTCGCATATAGTCACTAAATACAACAGCCGAGGTTAACTGGTGAAAACCTAAACAGTTCCAATCAAGAAACAGAAGAGTTTCAACGCAAACAAAAGACAAATAAATTACACATGTAAATTCAGTTATGAAAGTGTCTTTCGTTGCACGTGCTTTTAATAAAACGGTTTAGACATCAGACTAGTGGATTCTTGTACAATTAGCCACGGTGTGTATATTACATGCAAAAGTCGTACCAAAAATATTGACACATGTAAATCCTCTTTGAACAGGCATGCACTTCCAGGATGATACACGGCCGCAAATGTTCACGAACTTCATTTTTTTAGCGAAGTATTATTTGAATTATTTCAGCCCTATTCCAAAATTTGCACAACAACCTATTCCTTAAACATAAGCTGCTTCTCTTATTCGACCCGGAACACGATGGCTCAGGCATAAGAACTAATTATCGATGGTTGGAAATTCAGCTATCAGATATTTTGGAAATGGTTCGGTTAGAAGATTTAATAAATATTAAGTAACCCATACATTTGTCACTAGATATGTTGTAAAGTCATGAATATGAACGAAGTATATGGAAAAAAGTCTGTCCGTTACTATGAATTAGGTTCTTGTTATATTTTTTTCATGTGCTGGGGCATTTGCCTTTTATAACGTATGTTATTTAACTATTTTAGTACAAGATTACCTTGGAGATTTAATATCTACTTTTACTCTTCTCATTCCATGTACATCTGCTTTTACGATTGCCAGGATCAAAGAAACCATTAAAAAAAGCCAACCCAGGCAACGCCAATCACGTGACAATATCATCAAACAGCCAGCAGCCAAAAAGGTCACAATTGCGCCCCCTGACGGCCTCTGGGCGGTGCTAGGGCTGACAGCAAGGGCTGGGGGTGGCACGCGCTCTGATATTGAAATGTTGATGGTGTCAGAAGTAGTTAAAATATCCACTAGGATGTTGTCGAATGCTGCAATGTCATCTGCTATCAAAGTCACGAAGGCATACAGGAAATCATCGGTCGTATAGCTCCACGTGATATCACTCTGAAATATATAAATATATATATATGTGTGTGTGTGTGTGTGTGTGTGTGTGTGTGTGTGTGTGTGTGTGTGTGTGTGTGTGCATGGTCGAGATGGTTCCACTGGTCACATAATGCTCTGTCAATGAGAAATGTGCGCAATGGATGAGAGACGGAGAGACATATCTTTTTAAAACAGGAGCTCTCGCCTGCACTAATTACAGCTCATGTAACCTTTTGGTATTTCTACCTTTATTCAGAAGAATTTTGTAGAAGAACTTCGCACTCCATCGCCGAAGGTATTGATTGTCCACATTCGATGAAACTTGAGCTTTTCTGGAAAATCAGTGCAGCTGTCAGACTACAAGCTACGGACTATTAGATCTAATTTGTATATTATCCTTTTGTTAATTGAAAATAATGGGTTGTCTTTTGAACGATTTAATTTCTTATCCCCATCTGCCATCGATACACGCTACAAAGTTACAGTTAACTCTCGTTATGGCGAGCAAGTTCGTTTCCATTCAGTTTGTCCTCATCAATGAAAGATCCGTCACTGTAAACATTATGCCTTAATTTATGTCTTATCCTTGTCAAACTATCATGAATCAATGAAAGAATGAGTCAGAAATATAAACCTTTACTTTATATATAATATTATCATAATTATTCAAAAATATTTTCCTATAATCAAAACTCGTTTTTCTAGAAATAAAATGTACACGTTATCTTATGAAACATTTCCATTAAAAGTAAAATGCCAAAGTATGACGATGATGTACAGAAAAATATAGGAAGGGAATATGCATGTGTGTTACCCGGAAATTGTTGTTGGAGTCGGAAGCTTAATATTCCGTTATTAAGATCGAATTTATCATTGAAAATGCGTCTTGCCACCAACCCTCCGTTGGGAAAAGAAATTGCGGGTGTAATAAATGTTTTTCTAATGACAGCCTCTAATGTGGCGAGATCACCCCTGTAGCTACTTTCTTTTCAAATTTAGAAAATATATCTGCCTTTATGCGTATTATACTTCCATATTAATGCGAATTAACTTTTTCCTTCTTCTTCTTCTTTTTCTTCTTCTACTTCTCTCTCTCTCTCTCTCTCTCTCTCTCTCTCTCTCTCTCTCTCTCTCTCTCTCTCTCTCTCTCTCTCTCTCTCACGATGAACAGATCTTAAATAAAATATGCCAACACTGTACATTTATGTAAGCAATGAGATGGTGCCATCAGAAAATGCCTAAAAGCAAACTCCAAACAACAGGAAGTAGATTTCAAGTATTTCCTTATGTAAGAAAGTTTTCTACATGAATTGTGCGAATCGTCATTGACGGAACTTACATTACCAATTTCTAATTGATATTCTTTCTCACCAATATCTGTTACACTCTACAAGAAACGGTAAATATTTTTAAGGCAAAGCTCTGAAATAAAGATAATATTAAGCCTTTTCAATTATGGATTTTTACTCTCATTACACTCATATTTGGAAACGAAGGAGAAATTGGGGATAGGTAGGAGCTGATTGGCAATAGAAATTAAGCCTCTATCGACATCTGGAACTAAACTGCAAGCTTGACTTGAACTCATGTTTGAAAGCAGCAATAAACAAATTAACAAGCAAAATCTTAAGAGATAACTCACGAGCATTAAAATTTTAGCTTAAGGATGTTACGCTCTAAAGTCTGTTGGATCTGAGCGCTCTACGATAATGCTAACTACACCCAACAATGTTCACTGTATCAATCCGCGCAAGAAATGTCTTAGCGAAAATAAATGTTTCATTTTCCGTATGAAAACAGTAAATAATTTGACACAATGCGCAATTGTAAGTATTATATGTACGAGATAAATATTTAATAAGTCACTATCCTAAATTATTGTAAACTTTCGGAACCTCTTTTTATTCATAGTAATACAGCCGTTAACTGCATTGGCACATAATGGAAAAGATCCATGCAAGTCGATGGTGTTGCCTTCCAAAATATATAATGAAAGAAAATCTCTGTTTTATTTTCAGCAGATATAGAGAAATATTTCACGAGTGAAGTGGAAACAGTTAGTATTGTCACTCGTGATTCGCCACTCGTGACAATACAATCTTTCCACTTCACTCGTGGAATATTTCTTTATATCTACTCATAAAACGTAGATATCTTCTGTATATGTATCTGTATATTTGTGTGTATACGTGTATGTGTGTGTGTATGTGTGTGTGGACATGTTAAAAAGATTATCCTATCCTCAGACAGCATCAATATATATATATATATATATATATATATATATATATATATATATATATATATATATATATATATATATATTAATTCCCAGATGACTATTTTCTAGTTTTTATAAACGTCCGTCAGACAACCAACACTCGCACAAAACTTGGCACCAAACTGATTCCTTAAGGTCTCTACTTTTTTTATTTTAGCTCTAGGCTCAGGGTCACTTTGCACTGTTGACATTACACACAGCCATTCAACCTGATTCTCGGTTCTTTACAGTGGACAAAAATACGGGTTCTATCGAACACTGTGTAGCTTTTCTTCGGGGAGAGAAGGTAAAATTAGAACAAAATGGTTAAAGTGTTTTTATTCCTCTTTTCATCTCACAGTTAATTAAAATGATCTCTAATGGATTTACTATTATAGGAAATAGCCGGTTTCATGCCTATCACCAATTATTTTACTCATCACTACAACTATTTATTGTATCAGTCGGAGGCTAACCTTCTGAATTATGTATGAATTAAAGAAAATTAAATGGCTTTTTATGATATACCCATTGAGTCTTACATCTTTGATAGGGCGTTCGATAAGTATCAGGGAAAGCATTCGTCTTACATTGCGAAATACGTCCTCCACGTATTCAACTATTCAGCAGAAGATGATTTGTGTATAAAAATAAGATAAAACAATTTTGATTAAAGTGAATAAGGCGCCTAATGCTTTTTTACATGTATCAGTTCAGAATCTGCGTCTGTATGACGCTTTTCTCCATTTCCATTGTAGAATTTAATAAATATTAGTGCCTTACAGTGCTATTCCCGATAGATATGGATCAGAAAACGTGTGGAAGGAAGACGGGTATATTAAAAGAAGAAGAAAAACAAGATTACATTGCGTACGAATTGAGAACTATTTTTAACTGCGCTGAGATGGTCGTTTTTTTATAATGTGATGACGACATAGCCTGGAGATATTTCTTCCTCAAAACCAGGTGTAACATGTATACCCATGGTTTGTTATAAATACTGAAAGTTTTCAACGAAAGGATTTGTCTTTTCCCCATTTTTTTTCTTAGAGACGAATGATACGCAACGCGAAATAAACACGAAAGAAGGACAGGGGGGTGAAAAAGTACTTTGCTGACAGAAACTTTCTGGATACCTTGATTGTGGATTTCATTCCTACATGGGATAAAATGTATCTATGTATAATTAACTCAGAATTTAACTCAACCCTGTTTCAAACAATCTGTAACCTATTTGATTTGTGCGCACATGTGACGAAAATGTGTTTTTTTTACACGTGTCTGACACCATTTTGTGTGGTGAAAGGAATAAGATTGCGATAGAGGCTGGACAGAGATACTATCAGGAGTCCTACTTTGACCTCATTCTCAGCCTATGATGACGATGCTAAACTTTAATGTATGGACTTGTTTGGAACCTGAAACACTGTCTGTGTCAGGCACATTTTAATTACATTTTACCTACTGTTATAAAAATTGGTTTGTTACCTTCCGTCCTTCCATATATATATATATATATATATATATATATATATATATATATATATATATATATATATATATATATATATATATATTTAGAGAGAGAGAGGGAGGGAGAGTTTAGCTTTTTTCCACTTTTGTCAGTCTGTTTCAGTTCATTTTCATTATGAGATGGGTTGCTTCTATTTCAAATTTTTTCATCTGTCAAAAGATTGGTTTTGTTCCACTAATTTTTCCGTCTTGTCTAACTTAAGAAGCAGAATAAAAACATGTAGCAAATAAATTAATAAAGAAAAAGAATAATGATATATCACACTAACCTCGAAATCAGAGTATATATGCAAGGAAATCTTTGCCTCTGAGACATTAACCGCCTCAAACACTCTTTCTTGGTAGAACCGTTGGTCATCCTCCTTCTCTGCGTCTTCATCACCCCAACATAAGGATTTACAAACAAGCAGCCACAGGAAAAAAAGGTTCGTCGACATACTTTTAACCTGAAATAATGAATTTTCTTCTTTCTTACAAACATTTCCACTTGATTCCATGCTTTACACGGTAACTTCTTCCGGTTTATTTACAATAAGGTTTTGTATTAATGGATTACAGACAATTAGTTTAATTTACGCCATCCCAAGCATACAGTTTTATTTTTTCGTTCATTATAATACACACTACAACGTCTCTGCTCCATTAATGATTATTTTTACAGACATTTCTTATATTCTATTCTCTATCTTCACTATTTTTCATTTTCCAAAACCATTTAATTAAAATTAAATTCATTACGTTCTGCTATAGGTCATCCAAGTTCATTAAGTCATAAGGCTGATACGGCCTACATGCTTGGGACAATTCAATATTTTTGGGACGGCTCATTGCGTGTTTGTGTTCCGCGCAACAGACATTTTTATCGGAAGATTTCTAACATCTAAGAATTTAAAATTCTACAATGTAAACAGTTCATGTAAGACTGCACCTGGTAGCCAGAGGAGGAACCCAGGTCTTTAGGGAGCACCATCTGGGGCATTCTTAATCAATAATTACATTTATTTCTTATACCTCAATTTATTCCACTGGGAAGTTCGGTGAAAGGTAAACAGTAACATGTTTTCTGCATTTATTAATCTTAGTGCATTCAGTAATGAGATCACATGACAGTCCATCCGAAAACTGATAATTTAAAGGTCTGTTTAACAAGTGTGCAAATTGAAATTGCTCAGTGAAGTTATAAACACCTGTAACTCATTGGACATTTTCAAATCAATGCATTGCAATAAACGTTCGCGAACGTGCTATTGGCATTTTCGAAGCAGTGTCATTTATTTTTAATTACCATTACAATACTTCACAGAATGCTCAAATGCCCTAATTCAGACAAGTCTCTAAGCACAAACCAAAAAGTATACTGTCATGTTCCGTGTCATTCAAACTTTGCAACAATCGAGGAACCAAAGTTTTGTGATTGTATTGCATTCTTAGTAAATTTCATGTAACTTCTTAATTCAAGGAATATAATCTTACGTTACTATTTCTTATATAGATCGTTTTGATACGTTGAGGCCAGATCTCTAACGCACGTGTTTGTGACGGCAATGTATGTCCGACTACCCGTTGCTACGTATGTCACGTATTTCTATCATAATATTTGCTAATTGCTTTACTATTTAAACGTACCCATTTTCGTGCACGTAGAAGTTAAGATGTGCTTGTATTACATATTCAAATGTGCATCTTTAATCCTAATATATTGAGCAACAAATACTCTAAAGTGATTGGCTTTACTAACATAGTAATGAAATCTTCAATGGTTGTGTGTGTGTGTGTGTGTGTGTGTGTGTGTGTGTGTGTAAGGAGAGAGTTTAAGCAGTCCATTGAAGGGAGTGGAGAACTTCAACTGAGAAGCATGTTACTACTGCATTCTCCAGTGCAATTTCATGACACTTCGACGCTGCAAGCAATTGGAAGATTGGCAAAAGTGGAAGATGCCATGCCTCCTCCTGTTCCGCATGGAGCATTTATTCCTTGGTCAGTCGATACAAGGGACCATGTACTTAAGCAAAAAAGCCTGAAGTTTTCTAGTCTCGTTTTTTTCCCATGGTTATGTTATATATGCATTTTATCAGCTTTGACTTTGTAGGTGAAAGAAAACTTAATAAGTACTTGTATCATTCAGTAGAAGCGTATTGGCTGGCAGAGCTAGCCATATCTCTAGGGCGAAAGCTGTGTGTACTGGTATTAAGAATATAATTCAGTAAGTGTGGAGAGATAAACACAAAAGAGCACTCACATGTTGCATTTTGTTAACTTAAGATTTGTATCCTTTTGTTCGTAATATATGCTATCCTCTAAAGTACCCGACAAATGAGCATCAAAACACATTGGACTTTGTCTTTCTGAGCTAAAACACAGTGGACACATAAATAGTTTACTGAAAATTAAAACGAGACGATAAAAAAGCACTGTTTCTTTATCTGCATGCTTTATAAAGCTGTTGATAAAGTTTAACAACTGGGGCAGTTCTACAGGCCTCGTTTACACCGCCATCATCTAACATACAATATTGCATTCTACTGCAATAGAACACTTCTTTTCATGGATGCTTTCTGTGTTTCACCATACCATAATTAAACATTATATACTCCAGAGGATGGCTTCACAATAAAACTGAACGGCACATTATACGCCCAAGACGTGTTTAATAGTCCTCTGTTCAGATAACTTAAATTGTTGTGCAAAAAAAAACTTTTCTTCTTTTAGTCAGTGACCTTGACCTTTGACCGTTTGATCCCAAAACAAAATCAATCGGCTTTTTCCTTACCCCAAGTGTAAGGTATTCACTAAGATTGGTCTAGGTATGTAATCTAAAACTAATGTTCTTGTGTGGAAACCATTTTGTTTCAGTCACAGTGACATTGACCTTCAACCTTTTGACCCCGAAACTGGCAGGCTTCTTCCTTACACCAGCTGCAATCTATCCACAAAGTGTAATGACTATCGACTATGAAGAACTCAAGTTATTGTGCAGAGACTATTTCTTTTCTTTCAGTCACAATGACCTTAACCTTTCATGTTTTAACCCTCCAACAAATAGAGTTCTTCCTTACGCCAAATGCAAACTATCCACAAAGTTTGGTAAGCGCAGATGTTGGAGAACTCGAAATATTGTGCAGAGACTTTAACCATTCAACTTTTAACCCCGAAGTCGACAGCATTCTTCCTTACCTTTAGTGCAAAGTTTGGTAATTATAGATGATAGAGAACTCGAGATAATGTGCGGAAACCATGTTTCTTATTCCCGTCACAGTGACTTTGACCTTTGACCTTTTGACCCCGAAATCGACCGAATTCTTCCTACACAAATACAAGTTATCCACAAGGTTTGATAATTGATGATGGCGAAGAACTCACGATATTGTGCGGAAACCATTTTTCTTCTTTCAGTCATAGTGACATTGTCCTTTGACCTTTTGATCCAGATATTGGTAGATATTTCCTTATGCAAGCTATTCACAGAGTTTGATAACTGTGGATGGTAGATAACTCTAGTTACTGTACTGAAACGAAATTGTTAACAAACAGACGGACGGGCGGGCAACATCACCATATAATAGACCAATAGGTTTAAGCGCTTCATAATTAAATGCAGGGAAACGAAGGCATCCTGTTTTTTACAAATTAGGATCATTGCTTAGGAGGTCTTTAAATTAGTGGTTTGTATTAGTCACGAAATCAGTAAAAGTTGGTACACCACGGCAAATTACTGAATTCACAATAATTGACCATATTTAATTTTAAGGAAGATATGTATCTACTGTCAACTTTCATCGTTATATGTTGTGTACTATATGAATCTCATTAAAGATATACCTTTCAATCGAAATTAAATATGTGTTTATATCATCCTGTATCTATATGTATCAATCAGAAGAAAGTATATCTTATTGTTGATTATGTAGTATTGGCTGTATATAAATATACCTTTATTAGAGGAAGCCAAGGCATTCTCTTTATTTCATTTGGTTTATTGGATACGAGTATTTTGGAACTGTTTATATTTTTTTAACTAAAGAGTACTTCCTTATTGGACTGTCTTTCTCTGTTTCATACAAGACAAGAGATACTAGAATAGGAGAATAGTGTACCCGGCATGCAGGATGCAAAGAGAACCCGACCACAATAACCTGCTTAGTGCATTATACTACATTCTTATCAAAGATTTGTGTATGTTGGCTTTACGATATTTCAATTTTTTTTAGTTTACTTTAAACAGATACAAATGAGGGCAAAGATGATAAAATATTTATTATTTTATTATATATTGCATAATGGCATACTGAAATCGATAGTACCACTGTGGCGAAATAAACTCTGGAAATACTTTCGTTTCCCATTAAGGAAATATATGTCTTTGTACAAGGATTGTTTTCCCCATACTCTCTCTCTCTCTCTCTCTCTCTCTCTCTCTCTCTCTCTCTCTCTCTCTCTCTCTCTCTCTCTCTCGCACACACACACACACTCTCTCTCACACACTCTCTCTCTCTCCCTCTCTGTATCTCTCTGTCTCTGTCTATCTCTCACACACTCTCTCTCTCTCCCTCTCTGTATCTCTCTGTCTCTCTGTCTCTCTCACACTCTCTCTCTCTCTCTCTCTCTCTCTCTCTCGCTCTCTGTATCTCTCTGTCTCTCTCTCTCAACTCTCTCTCTCTCTCTCTCGCTCTCTTTATCTCTCTGTCTCTCTCTCTCTCTCTCACACACACACACACACACACAGACAATAAATACTGTATGTCTACATTTGTGAGAATTTCAACTGTGCAGCATTGAAGGGGTGTCAATCCATTAAAGCCTGAAAACAAAGTTACATTCACAAGAATTAGATTGCAGGAGTATTTAAAATACTTACTTCTACAGGATTCGAACCAAATGCAACAGACCAAAATGTACAATGAACTGTTTCTATACCATATTTAGCGTCATCTACCTATGTGGATATCCAATACACTTTAAGACAAAAGATACAAGTTTACTTGATTATGGTGTAAATCGCATTGAGAAAGAAAAAGAAACTAATCGATGTTTTTGACTACTTTTAATACTGAAAATCAACTCAACATTTTCGAGCAGATTTAGCAAAAAATATTTCAATCGTGACGTGGAAAAATGTACTAATTCGTCGTGGCCTCGCCACGAACATTGAAGGTTAGTTTTTGACACCCATGTTTGTTTTTTACTTTCAAGAGGTGTACAATTTCGTGCGAGTCAGGTAATATGTATTTGCACAGCCAGTCTAAAACGCTGATGAAGTCCCGAATAGCTTAAACAAATAAATCTCAATGCATGACATCAATATTAGTCCGTCTATTATATATATATATATATATATATATATATATATATATATATATATATATATATATATATCACCACAGGTAGGTTATTTATACATATATCAACACAGGTAGGTTATTTAGTGCCAAGACAATGGGAGTAAGGTGCCTTGCCCAAGGACCCACCACGGTAAGCGAAACAGGCTGATCCGATGGTAGGATTCGAACCCGCACCCTTTCGGTAGGGAGTCCAGCACGCTGACCACTGAGCCACCGCGCTTCCGTATACATACATACATACATACATACATACATACATACATACATACATACATACATACATACATACATACATACATACATACAAACATGAATACATACAGACATACATACATACAAACATACATACATACATACATACATACATACATACATACATACATACATACATACATACATACATACATACATACATACATACATACATACATACATACATACATACATACATACATACATACATACATACATACATACATACATACATACATACATACATACATACATACATACATACATACATACATACATACATACATACATACATACATACATACATACATACATACATACATACATACATACGTACATACATACCCTAAAATACCCCTGTGTACTGTAATAAGACGGCTATCACTCTCCTTCTTTCATTCTTAGTGAAGTTACAGTAGTTCACGAAAGTATTATATCCAGCAGAGCTTCTGATGATTATTTCCAGCTGAGGTCAGAGGTTCTGAGGAAACATGAAATTCAGCTCGATGTGCACTTGTCTCCTTTTTCGTTTGAGTTGTAATAATTATATTTGCACCGTGTTTAGTCATTTAAACGTGTATCCCTTGTAACATGTAAAATGATCTATAATGTGTTAGTCGTACTGTTTCACTTAAAAGCTTGAATTACTATATATATATATATATATATATATATATATATATATATATATATATATATATATATATATATATATATATATATTACAATTCATTAGAAGCACCAAATCACCAATTGCTGCATTTCAGTACTACTTGAACATTATCTTCATAAAAATATCTGTAGAGATTTCTTTCCATGACGTCCTTCGTTATCTTTCACTTTTTCTTCTTCTCCAACATTCCTTTTTCCTGTGTACTCTCCTTTATTTATACTATATTTTTGAAACCTTTTGACTTCAAGACATGATATTTGTTTTCATAAGTATTATTGGTAAGAAGATGTATTCCAGGTTTACAAGAATTTATAACATGTCCCAGTAGTTTTACAGTTGACAAAAAACATCATCGCTTTCGGTGTGAGACCTACAGTAGTGTTACAGTTTACAAAAAACATCATCGCTTTCGGTGTGTCACCGACAGTAGTTTATGGTTTTCGTTTTGCATTAGGCATACTAAAGAATATAAACATAATTTATATTACTGAGTATCAGAAAGAATATGTCTAGTGTAACTGCATGCATTCAATTGGAACACGCCCGGGAATTTCCATCAATGATCGGAAAACCAAATCGGAAATACAGTAGCCGCTATTGCATATGCTCAGGGCCGGATTAAGACCTTTAAAGGCCCTAAACACTGAAAAGATGATGGTGCCCCTCATATGTAATTCAAAATAAAAACAATACTAAACCGTAATTTCTCTTCTTTCTTTTTTTTTTTTTTTTTTTGTGCTCCTTTTTTGCTGGTGCCCTAAGCACGTGCTTAGTCTGCCTATTGGGTAATCTAGCACTTGCATATGCTTGCGCATTGTTTACCAAAATGACGTCATGTTTACGTCATACACAATCATAACGATCATTACGGTGATATATCGATTATGATGACCTATTCTTAGCTGAAACATTTTGGAAGTTTGTTTTTTTGTCAATTATGAACTTACTGGAGACTTTCATTTATTGAACTTGTGCAAATTCCAGAAAGCTATGAAGATGCTTTTGACTTAGTTCTATCTTGCATTACGTACGTCTATGACGATGCTTTTGACTTAGTTCGATCTTGCATTACGTACGTCTATGACGATGCTTTTGACTTAGTTCTATTTTGCTTTACGTACGTCTATCAAGATGCTTTTGACTTAGTTCTATTTTGCTTCACGTACGTCTATAAAAATGCTTTTGACTTAGTTCTATTTTGCTATACGTACGTCTATCAAGATGCTTTTGACTTAGTTCTATTTTGCTTTACGTACGTCAGCGTGTGATTGAGTTCTCTGCCATCTTCTAGCGATTTTCCCTTTTTACGCTGTATCACTCCATCGAAGTATTTTCTATGTGGATTTTTGTAGACAAGTTACGATGTGGTCCAATTGTGTAGCCATCACTGCTTACCGGTACTAAAATCAATCAAAATCGAGAGATGCTAAGCTTGAATGTCTGTGTTTTCTTATCATGAATACTGAGTGCACGAGCGTGACTGTTTGAATTTATTGAAATCTCTTAAATTTTCATTTGGTCCTTGTCATATTAACAAATGATGGTTGAAAAGCATTTATTTCAATAAATCACTGCCAACCTTCTAATCTTTAAAGGTATTACAAATCGAACCAGCTTTTGACAAAAGCAAGTTACATATTTGCAAAATATTGACGTTTTAATTTTATGTGACCCTTCATGTATTGATCTTATTTTCAAAACAGTTTTTCATTCTCACTGAATTCAATTGACCTCGAGCTTAATAACTGCGCACTGTTCTTTCTCCTTTTACATTATTCGTATTACAAACTGTTTTTAATTGCGCATCAAGCAAACTTATAACAGCGAATACAACTTTATCTTTTTATTGGTCATAATTACAACACGAGCGTATCTTGTATCTGTCAAAGGAAGACCACCGATCGGACTCGTACAAGTAATGTGTTGCGATTTATTCCAACCACTTTTTAATCCATGATCAATGAATTCTATAAATCACCGGTGAGTACGACATTGCAATATGGGATTGGCTCAGGTAGAGACTTTGAACTTGATTGTACTTAATAACTGGAATATGGGATTACTTAGGGTAGAAACTTTGAATTTGATTGTACTTGATGACTGATAGCCTATTCCAATAGTAACAACAAAATTGTGAAAACGGCAGCCAGCATGTAAGTATGAATGTCTGCGATCTATGAGGTTAGCAAAAATGAAGAAATCGGGAATTTACAACAGGCTGAAAAAACTAATAAAGCAACTTAACAAAATTAAATCGATTCTTATGAACTAGGAAACATGTCAGCCAAAGACCAACTATACAACTACCAACCAATCAAGCAGAGGAAGGCAAAGAAGGTTTATTACATTTGGAAGTGAAGAAGAATCAGAACGATAACACATTATTCTATACTCCGATTGTATCCCACTGACTTTGGCGGTAAATGAGCAAAATTAAAGAAATAATACTAGCGCGCCAGCGCAAGGGTATCATGTAAAAATTTTAAACAGGTATTTCTCTTTTGTAATAAAATCCTCTTTTCAAATTATTATTTCGATTCCAACATGCAAAATAAACAAATGTCTGCTTGTTTATACCGATTGAACTCTCCTGGCCTAGTACTACATCATGCAAGCGTCTCGCGCAACCATTGGCTGCGCACACATGTGACGACGTCAGATTGTTATGTCATATATAGCCTTACCATTGATGATTAGCGCGTGTCTCCAAAAGAAGCATCTACTGTGCAAAATAAATACCTCTTTACTCCGTGTGTTACATATAGAGATGAAACAGGTTCATGTTAGAATACGTATACGTCGTCAAGCAGCATATATTATCGATAAGGGCGAACATTATCAAATTATGCCATCATCAAACATTTTACACTATGACGTCATCCAACATTAACATGATGACGTCGCCCAATTTTTAAACATTTTTTCACTCGCCAGTTATATTTATATGCATCATTAACGAAATATTTAATGAACTTGAGCAAAGAATAGAGCATATCTTTTTCAATATTTTTAATTTTTTAATATTTATTTCGTATAGACATGTTAACTGATGCTAGTTATAATCAGATTAAATAAAAACAAGTTATTATATGTGGACTGCCTGATATCTCAGGCGGACTTGTTGTTTTGTCATGGCAATACAACTATTTCACAGAGCACTGCATAGTGTCTTTTAAAAATGACTGATAACTATTGATCAAAGTTCTGAGTTAAATATGTATACAGGGAGAACTTTAAGAAGAACTTATATTTAGAAGAACTTTAAAAATCGACAGTGGCAGGTATTAATGGTTTCGATATGATCCAATAAATCGTGTGGTAATACACTAGGCTGCGGTGAAAGACATTCAATAATCGTAATCAAAACATAGGATATAACTTCGTGTGTATAGATTATAATCCTTAAAACTACTTGAGCTCTTATTTAATTATCCAGTTTACTTTTCGTGACTTTTTCAAGGTTTCTTTCGTACGACCTTCTTCAACTGCTTTCGAGAGGACTAAATTTCTATGCTACTTGACCACTCAGAAATGCTGATTGAATATCGTATTTTTAGTAATAAGGTTGTTAAATAACTTCCTGTTTAAATGACTTAGATTATGAATAATAATAGATTTGCATGCTATTATCTTTTTGCAGATATGTATCATGCATGTCTGTTCTACTTAACGTTTTCGGGATTATGTTGCATGACTTACAATCTTACATTGGTTGATAGCTACTATTAAAACTGTTCAGATTAAGTCTCAATTCTTGCATGAGTTATTTGTTGCTAATTTATGCTCAAAATATGAACATGAACACATTGATACCCTCCAATATGCGTGTCTTTTATTTTTTACATTCGTTAGAAACACTTGGTGATTTTCGGTATACGGTCAATGGACCATTCCATTTCGAATAAGATAATGGACCTTTCCATACCCAATAAGATAATGGACCATTCCATATCCAATAAGATAATACCCATACAACTAGTAGAATGTATTGCATTCGTTTCTCTGATTGAAAATCGTTTCAGCTTAATGAATTGGTCGAATAAAATTGGTTACTTTGCCAACAACAAAAAAAAAAAAAAAAAAAAAAAACAAAAAAACAATATTCAGTGGTTACTTCTGAAGGATTCGACAGGATGTAATGACTTTCAATGTCGTTCTTGGCAAGGCTCCAGTCTAAATTGTGTCCCTGCAGGGCAATATGTTTCGAAATCCAGTTCACCATGGCTGGTGAAATGGCGGACGTCAATTATAAACTTATATTTACGTGACTAGTCAATGGATTCACTCGTACTCAAAGTTATACATTAGCCTTGATCGAAAGTGATACAAGTATATTATTATTATTAGTATTATTATTATTATTATTATTATTATTATTATTATTATTATTATTCCATTAAAGGTCACTTGAATCACATCGTTGAAGAAAATTATCGGGCCCTTGCGAGTTAAGCAAGTCCAGCATACTAGGACAGATACTCTTAGCTTTAATCATGCCGATTTTTTTGTACAGAATATATTTCTAGTCAGACACATACAATATTAAACCCAGACATTCTTTACACTACGTTTCTTTGCTGTGAAGATACAAATCAACATTAGGTAGTTTGGATAAACACTAGGCATTTGTGAAACAAAGTGGATACAGTAATGAGAGATCCCAGATGGAGTATATTTCTGATGGTAAATAATTCGCGATATAAGTCCAAATTATGAATGAATGAAATTATTTGTGATACACTGAACATTGACTTTTGAATTATTTCAGCACGTGTTTGTGAACACGTTGAGTCTGGTATTTAACCTCGTAAGTAAATTATGTTTATTTGAAATAAGCACACAACTGAACCCACATAAATCGATGACGCTTCTTTAGTATGAAGAAGGTTGAATCTTAAAATTAACTCGGTGTACTTAGCCCTTCATTTAAATTCTGGCCCTATTTGTAAGCATGCAACGACTACCCAAAAATCGATTATATTTGCTTTTTACTCAGATTACAGCTCAATGAAAGCATATTAGAGAGAAGCTTATGATACAATTCAAGTCACAGCTGAAATTGTCAATTATATTTAGCAGTCTTACGACAGGCCATATTGGCCAACCAGTAATAACTGTACTCAATATAACTGTCTTCCTGCGTCGGAGTCAAGGGATATTTCCTGTACATCGTAACATTGGTACTCATATGGATTGCTGTCTGGACCAATCATATACATGTACATTTACGCTCTAGACCAATCATATACATGTACATTTACGCTCGAGACCAATCATATACATGAACATTTATGCTCTTAACTTTAATGAAATAAATATATAAAATTTAAAGTTCTTTCAAATGCGCAGAGTAACACGAAATTTGCCAATATAACCCTTCCGTGGTACAACGAAGAGACATGCTACTAGTCTATCCACAATGTCAAGACAGAAGAACAACACATAAAAATAAAAACGACTAGTAACATTATTTTGAGAAAACATTCTCCTCAATCAAAGATTGACGTTCAATTTAAATTAATGGTGCAATATCCATGTAAGTAAACCTATATCGTTTTCACCATCGATCAACCGTCTGATTAAGAATGATCTTTGCTTTTTTGTTGGGTTCCCTGCGCTTTTTTCTAAAAATTATGATGAGAGATAAGGAAACAACTGAAGACTAAGTTCTCACGGATTTCGGTTTCAATAGGTATGAAACTGAGCCGAAAGAGATTATTTCCAATCTATCGTGTACGTATAGAAGGACTCTTCATTAAAATCAGTCTTGCCCTAATGATATTTGTCAATTACTGTATTTTTTCTTTGTTCTCAAGTCAATTTGTGACATTACATATCTGTTATAATCCAAATGAAGTATTGATGACAATGTATTAAGTGATATAGTCTTTAGTCTAAAGTGAAAACATGGTCTTATGGTCTTATTGTATTATGCTTGTATCATGTTTGTACATACTACACAGAACTTGAACATAAGCGTTTTAACTAATCACATAGGTGGTCCCCTTACTAGTTTAGCTATCACAATATCTGCACCTTTACATATCCCTAACAAGTGACAGGAAAATGGTCAAATATATGTCGGGTGTAGTATTATATATATATATATATATATATATATATATATATATATATATATATATATATATATATATATATATATATATATATATATATATATATGAAAAGGCAATAGGGCAGGTTACGAATTAGGCGGATATGACGCAACGCGTAATGGCCTCATGTCTAAAAATAGCCCGCCTGAGCAGTGTCTTAAACACTACAGACAAACTTTGTAACATGGCGGCCAAGTTTCAATATGTAGAGTTAACTGAAGACAATGTTCCCGAGGCGAAATTACCTTACAACCTAATAGAAAGTCGCTATGTTATACAACTGAAAGGGTGGTTACAATGTCATCTCTCTACAAGTGGAAATCGAAGTAAATTTATATTCTTTATTTCAGTAATATAGGCTACCATCCTATAATACATGCAAAAAGAAAGGTTAATATTACTGGAGCGCAATGCACTTCCTGTAGTATAACTGTCAGACATTAAGTAAAGGTTTTTGTCTAGCTAATCAATGGTATATAAACTGTGGACATTTAGATGAAATCAGGCAATATAATTTTTTCTATAGATGAACGGGCACACCAACGTTTTATCTTAATATTTTCTTTCTCTAATATCTTGGACATTTTTTAATCATGAACTAATAGTAAAATTATTTCTGGAACAGAAGTTACAAAAAACTCTATGAAGCAATGTCACCTTCATATCTACCTGCCTCAATATTAAGTCTACGGCCAGAACATCTAAATAAAGAAAATTCCAGAGGAATGTAAAAAGGTAATCCTCTGCATTGATATTTCTCAACATTCCGTGATAACTTGTATTCTTTATAACACATAGATTTTGTTGTGTTATTTATCTTTCCATGCCAATTTTGACACGTACAATCTTTATAATCTTTGAAAAAGCTAATGTATGAAAAGTTTTAAATCACGCATACTTTTCCGCTCAATAAAAATTCAAATAATCTTCAGGAACTCCTCAACCACGGCTGTATCAATTTAATTATAAATATGTGCCTTAAGATTTTTCTGGCGAATTTTTTTTTTCTTCTAGATAATTATTCTTGAGATTTCCATTGATAATCTAATTCATTAATAATCTAATTCATTTAGTTTTCGATTTCACCATTCGATCTTATGACGAAAAGGAATGCACAATGAAACGGACGAACAAACAGAACTAGGTTCATATAAGTTGGTAAGCACAAGAGTAGATGTAAGAATAAAATGAATGAAAGAATGAACAACCGAACGAATGAACAATCAATGAATGTAAGAAAGATAGACAAATAGGAGAATTGCGAAATATATGAATTCACACACGAATGAGAATAAACAAGAGGATAACAAAGGACAATAACATTTCGCAAAACGGATATTATAATTTTACAAAAACCAGGGGTGGAAATACAAGATGCAAATTACAAAATGAACGGATGTTACTACTGAATGGGGGGGGGGGGGGGGTATTGACTGTTTTTATTAGATCGAACAACAATTAAATTCTTAGCCGATAAATCACTAATCTCCCCAAATGAGAGGACTTTAAGACTATAAAACAAGTATTTATTTGTTTTATCTACTAAATCTCGTTAATATTTTATCTTTGAGTGTTATTTTGTACACACTGATATGAGCAGAGCAACACAGTTCGCAGAGTATAAGACATAGTGCATCGCAAGAATTACATGGTGTACACTCCAATTGTGTTCGGTTTGTCCGAAAACAATATGGCCGTGCACGCCAGGTCTTGTGGGTAAATTCTATTTATAGCAACAATGTGAATTCGTAACCTGCCCTATTAAGCATCACGCACACATACTGGCAAAGATTCTAAGTAAAAGTAACCAGAAGCCATGGGAAACGAAAAAACACGTATTCCTTTCACAAGCATAACGCTTTTAGCGTACTTTCTTATTTTCCGAATTTTACATAAACCACTAGAATTCTGTCAGATCTTAAATATTGTTGCACATTCAAAACTTTTACATTAAATGGAGCTATGGGTGCAAACAATTAAACAAAATCAGTCAATAAAACAAGAAAATGTTGATGCAAAGTATCAAGTCGACAGGAAAAGGTACTAACACCAACGTATGGCTGGAAATTGGCACATCATTTGTGAACATTTTCTAGAAAACCCTGTTACCATTCTGTATGCCTTGTTACGAAATCGAAAATCGAAAAACGATGCAATCGAAATACTCAGTCATTGCTGAGCATGTACTTTGTACCAAGACATTGCAAAATAGAAAAAAAAATCGCTGCACTTGATTGCCAGATCGAATACGTATAATATATTTTATTTATTTAAAACATCATTCAACAATTAATGAATAATGTCTAATAAATCTTTTATTAGGCACAAATTTACGAATTATATGTAGTTATAATAATATCTGCAATAATAAATGAAAAAGTTGCTAAAAATCTCAAGTTTGCTAAATGGCAACACATTTTTCGTACTGATTTTAGTAATCATACACACCAGGATCCATCATTATTAGTACTTATATTTGTAACCAAATTAATGTTTATATAAACATTTGTCATTAACCGATCTTTTTATTTTTGGTTCATTCAGACATTTTACCAACCGAAAAATATAAGCAAACATTATATAAATGATGGTGTTATTCATTCATTTTATAACCATCATAATACTGGTCCCTTTATGACGTCATCTCCGCAACGATATCCTAATTCCGGTGGACTAATAATCACCTTTTTTCTTACAGACTAAATAACGTGTGCTGTATGATGAATCAGTAATAGGACAATTATAAATGGCATTGAGACTCAAACCACAATTAAAATTAAAATAAATGAAACGACAACTCGGGTTTAAGGAGACTTTAAAATACAAGCATGCGTATTTTTTTTATATTTTTTTATTATTTTACTTTTTTGTATCACGTTTACAAAAGTCGTTAATTCTACAGATTAATAGACTACTCTATCTATTTTTATTATATTTATCTGCATTACGATCAAAAAGGTCACGGCATTGTCACCACCCCCACCCCATGATACTGGAACAACAATAACGACGCCGACATGACTGATCTGCCTCATGGGAATCTGATAGTCTACGTATTTTACGCTCCAGTTTATATGGATAAGAAGTGGTTAGTTCGAATCTATTTTGCCTTAAATGCAGTGGCATATCGAAGGGGGGGGGGGCGAAGGGGCGGTGGCCCCGGGCGGCACTTTCTAGAGGGCGGCAAGTTGGTAAGAGTACCGTATATATCATAAATAATACGAATGGAGTGGGGCGTAATTTTTTGGTAGTTGGCCCTGGGCGGCACTTTGCCTCGCTACGCCACTGCCTAAATGAACGCCTTCACATGATGACCCTGGAGGCAATACATACACTTAAATTCAGACTAAACTCAGAATACTGGTATTTGATTGGCAAACAGAAAATCACTGACCAATCAGACGTCAGAATTATGGGCTGTGTCACGGTTTGCGTGTGAAAACTGTAAATTTCAGGCTCGCAAATGGTACACCCACTGGGACACCTGACGGACAAGAGTAGTTGGCCAGGCGAAGAAATCTCGGTCAGTAGGATGCTTTCTATAGAAATTTCTTTCCAATCATGTAGTAGTATCATACAGGATACTATTGATGTTCAGCGCATGCGTTATGGCAGTGGTGCACAAGTCGAACGTTTTACATGTGCCAGAATCAACCTTGATTGGAACTAACCGGGCCGCACTGCGAAGTTGTGTCTATAATAAAAAGCATAAATACACATGCGTTAAGTAAGGACACGGGCCGTGGGCCGCACAAATTGTGTCGGCAGACCGTATGTTGTGCACCCCCGTGTGATGGAGACAATTGTTTTAAGGTTTCTCCGTTTCTCAATTTTTATTTCTTCATTTATATTTGATGGCACATCACCATCATTTGCCCAATATTGAAAGGCCTTTATGCCAGGATTCTTTCTGATAAAGTTGATCAAATTCTGTCGAACAGCTTATCTGAGACAAAATATTGAAAAAAACATTCTATATTTAGTAATGGCGGTTGAAGGTGGATGAGGATCACTTGTAAAAGAAATTAAATATGTTTATGTCGGAGTGATTTCTGTCAAATGTGGTCGAATTCTGTTTCGTGGGGGGTTTCTTTTATAGAAAAAGTTGTTTCAAGGTTTTATATTTGCACTTACCATATTTCATGGCAGACTGGCATCATTTGTACAACTTGAAAGCTCTTCTGTTCAGCGTTGTATAAAACATTAAACCCTTCATGCAAGGATTCCTTCTGTCAAATTTGGTCAACTTCATCTTGAAAGATCTTTGAGAAGAAGTCAATGACAGTTTTTTTTTTCTTTTTTCTCAAGTTTTAGTGGCAGTGGCTACATTTCATGGCTGCTCGTCATCATTTGTACATATTTTAATGATTTTTATACCAGGATGATTTTTGTCAAAGTTGGTCAGAGTCTGAGAAGAAGTTGTTTTAAGGATTTTATATTTTTAGTAACGGTGGCCAGATTTTTGAAAACAAATTGGTACTATGAAAGCCCATTTTTGCAACCAACGATGCTTTCTGTAAAATGTGAC
>JAQPZY010001619.1:3577500-3602500 GCA_029931535.1 Margaritifera margaritifera
ATAGCCCTTCATGTTGATTTCATGCCAAGTTGTCAAGGGTCTCTATAGCCCTTCATGTTGATTTCATGCCAAGTTGTCATGGTCATTTTATTCTAATGCTCATTTAGACTTTTGTCTCTTGTGATAAAGAGCTCCTTTTTTATGATTCAATTAAATTTAACAAGTTTTATCATTTTTCAAGCGTTTTCAACAAATTGTTAATAGCTATTGAGGCCAAAAGGATTTTGACGTGTGTAAAACTTTTGTTCTATAAACTGATAATGTTTCAGAGTGAGCCGACGCGGCAGTTTGTTTATGTTGTTGTTGTTTTGTGTTGTTTTTTTTGTTTTGTTTTTTTTTTTTGGGGGGGGGGAGTGGGTTGGGGGGGTGCGGGAAGAGCAGTATTGTTAAAAGGCATCTCTGCTCCCTCACAAGGAATCGTTCACGATAAGAGTTTCCTGAACGTAAATTGTACCCTTTGTAATAGATTTAAGGTTAATTTCGACGTAAATTGTACCCTTTGTAAAAGATTTAAGGTGCAATTTTGATGTACATTGTACCCTTTGTAACAGATTTCAGGTGTAATTTGGACGTAAATTATACCCTTTGTAACAGATTTAAGGTGTAATTTCGATGTACATTGTACCCTTTGTAACAGATTTAAGGTGTAATTTGGACGTAAATTATACCCTTTGTAACAGATTTAAGGTGTAATTTGGACGTAAATTGTACCCTTTGTAACAGATTTAAGGTGTAATTTGGACGTAAATTGTACCCTTTGTAACAGATTTAAGGTGTAATTTGGACGTAAATTGTACTCTTTGTAACAGATTTAAGGTGTAATTTGGACGTAAATTGTACCCTTTGTAACAGATTTAAGGTGTAATTTCGACGATTCGCAATCGCAAATTCCCACGCTTTGTTTAACGACATATTATTGCCCAGATTTAAATAGTATATTCTAGACCCTCTACTGTCATCACCATGACATCTGGCAATGAAATAGTATACTTTAGAACGATCTACACTCACCACCATCACATCTGGCAATGAAATAGTATACTTTAGAACGATCTACACACCACCATCACATCTGGCAATGTAATAGTATACTCTAGAACGATCTACACTCACCACCATCACATCTGGCAATGAAATAGTATACTCTAGAACGATCTACGCTCACCACCATCACATCTGGCAATGAAATAGTATACTCTAGAACGATCTACGCTCACCACCATCACATCTGGCAATGAAATAGTATACTCTAGAACGATCTACACTCACCACCATCACATCTGGCAATGAAATAGTATACTCTAGAACGATCTACACTCACCACCATCACATCTGACAATGAAATAGTATACTTTAGAACGATCTACGCTCACCACCATCACATCTGGCAATGAAATAGTATACTCTAGAACGATCTACGCTCACCACCATCACATCTGGGAATGAAATAGTATACTCTAGAACGATCTACGCTCACCACCATAACATCTGGCAATGAAATAGTATACTCTAGAACGATCTACACTCACCACCATCACATCTGGCAATGAAATAGTATACTCTAGAACGATCTACACTCACCACCATCACATCTGGCAATGAAATAGTATACTTTAGAACGATCTACACTCACCACCATCACATCTGGCAATGAAATAGTATACTCTAGAACGATCTACGCTCACCACCATCACATCTGGCAATGAAATAGTATACTCTAGAACGATCTACGCTCATCACCATAACATCTGGCAATGCAATAGTATACTCTAGAACGATCTACACTCACCACCATCACATCTGGCAATGAAATAGTATACTCTAGAACGATCTACACTCACCACCATCACATCTGGCAATGAAATAGTATACTCTAGAACGATCTACACTCACCACCATCACATCTGGCAATGAAATAGTATACTCTAGAACGATCTACACTCACCACCATCACATCTGGCAATGAAATAGTATACTTTAGAACGAGCTACGCTCATCACCATCACATCTGGCAATGAAATAGTATACTCTAGAACGATCTACACTCACCACCATCACATCTGGCAATGAAATAGTATACTCTAGAACGATCTACACTCACCACCATCACATCTGGCAATGAAATAGTATACTCTAGAACGATCTACACTCACCACCATCACATCTGGCAATGAAATAGTATACTTTAGAACGAGCTACACTCACCACCATCACATCACTGTCAATGGTCCAAAAATCATAATACAAAATTCGTTGCTTTGGTGTCTTATTTAAAGTTTGGTTTTAAAATATTTTGACATATCGCTGCAATTTAAATTTCTGTTAGTTTAACCTTGGACTCTCTCCGTGGGACCCCAGTAGAGGCAACTAAAAATGATACTCTTCTGCACATGGTAAACTATATGGACCATCTATGTACCAAGTTTGGCGAATTTCCACCTAGCGGTTTTGGAGCGATTACAGTAGAGCCAGGCGGACGGTCGGACAGATACACAAAGTGTGACAGAATATCTCACAATGACATCCATAATGAAAAAGTGTGGATACAAAAATCCCACTGGCAAATTCAATATATTCTTATTTTAAGGTACCTGCAAGTCGGGCAAAAGGTGTTCAATATTTATTTTCATCATTTAATTTGATTATATGTATTCTTTTTTCTTGTTTGAAGTTGAATTCAATGATCTGTAAGAGATATTTGTCATGCTATACATGCTCAATGACGTATAGCACTTGATCGATCTAGCAAATCATTGTATGGTCCATTTATCACAATATATGCAAACAAACACTTTTATGAGACTTGTCACTGAGTAAAAATGTGTTAGTGTGAATAGTATGAAGTGCTCCGGTAATAAATACATATATACGACGTGAGAGAGATAGAAAAAGTCCAACTAATGAGCATGATCTATCGACCGTCACACATACTAATATATATATATATATATATATATATATATATATATATATGTGTGTGTGTGTGTGTGTGTGTGTGTGTGTGTGTGTGTGTGTGTGTGTGTGTGTGTTCACGGTGGGTATAGAACTTAAAGTAAACAAATGCTCAAGTACAATTTTTTTTTACATAGCACTTGAATTAGTATATGTTATCAGATTACATGAAGGAGATTTCTGGCACGGTTTTAGCCACCACCTGAACATACCTATCTCAGAAAGTCCACTCACTTATCTCCTTCATCTGTCCACACTTATCGATTTTACACTAAGGACATCACAAATCAAGTGACATAACAAACAGCATTCACAAATAGACAAATAGAACTGATGGTATGTAAGTGCGTTTTCCAATCAATTTTCTTTAATTTTTGTATTATTAAACCACAGCGATTTTAAATGTTTACTGATTTTTCACTTATAGATCTCTCATAAGATGTTCTTATTCCTGTAAAATTCTTTGCACTCAGCACACGCACATGTACGCACATATGCACACAGGAAGCGAGATTTTCTTTCAGCCTCAAGTGCCATTAAAATATCAACATGAATATTTGCAAACCCAAACAGTCTTCCGATAAAGTTACCATGTATTTAAAAAACAATTTATAAAAAAGAAGACATAAAAAAGTCATTTTCATACTTTTACAGCTATATTAGGGGTAAAAATATCAACACAATAAATAATTCTTATCTAAGGCAGTTAATCTGGTATATGAGAAAGCAAGTTCCAATTCGTTTAGAAAATGACTGTGATAAAATCATATCTTACCTACCGCCAGCTGAAGTTTATCTTATCTTGTATAAAATCCCGCTAGATGTACAACACAACGAGTATCATCACTGGTACATTGCTTCAGTCTTTCTTATACTCTCTACAAAACTATATTGATGTGGTATTATGCTGCAGTTTGTGTCTCCATAAAACCCAGAATGTGATACTGTTCGGCAGTGTACTGCAGTGTCTTACTCACAAACCTAAGAACTATGCACTCAGTAACTGAGAGTAAACCTCTCTTGGACTGACCATATATCAGCACAATATTTACTTCGTACTACGCACAGTAATCAACCAGGCGGTGCGGCATGCCTGCGATACAAGATTTTAATTATAGATCGGTTTTTCTTTCGTGCACGCAATCGGTTAAACTTAACTCTTTATGCTTCACATCAAAAGAGGTAGAAATTGCCACCATTATAGCAAAATCACTTTTATTTGAAGAGCAGAGCAAGAGCGTGATTGGGAAATCGTAAAGTGTGAGAGTTTTTTTTTTCTTTTTCTTTTTCTTTTTCGTTCAAAGGATAAAAAGGAAATATATGTTTATGTTGTTAATCACTAACAAATATAAGGCCTATGTGAATGTATTTGATCTCTGCAGTGTTAAAGGATTCAAATATGTTGTGTAATTCCCATTTCCCTTCTGGCTTGTGAATTTCAGTTGAATACTACAGGCTGTTTGTTTCTGTATAGTGAGTCTATGTCGGTAATTAAACCAATTTCTTTCTGGGCGTTGGGAAATATAGCAAAAGAAAAGAGATATTAGAATTGAGTTTTTGCGCGCTTTGTTTTTCGTTGTTATCCTTGCACAATTCAATGCTGGATCCCAGATGCAATTTAAGCACATGGGCAGCATCAGAGAAACGTTGTAACAGTAGAACTTCCAGATAAAAATTCACATGCGTCAGAAGTTTGACAGAGTAAATATGAGTTGCTTATTATTAATAATCAAACATTGTTTTACATTGAATAGCCTAATACTAATTACATCTAGTCACTTGCGAACAGAAAAGCTTGATGACGAGTTTACAGAACATACATGTGCATTTGCTTGACATGCGTCTGTAGGTGCCTACTTACGTACATATACACGGATAGACAAACTGTCAGATTGACAGTTCATATTACACAAATTAAATAGACTAATATTAAATAGATTGATAGATCTTCACATATATCGGTGATGTTAGAGCTGGGTTATCGATCATATACTCAGCACAAAGATAAACGTGTGCTGTCGATTGACCAACTGTTTGTTGATCTAGCAAGAAAAATTTCATCGTGACCGAAAAATGTGATACGCGATATTCTTTAACTCGTATAGAATGTCTTTGTACGTATTGCACATTTGTGGCCTCTCTGTATAAATTTTTGTGTTCAGCACATTTGGGACTGCGACCCCAATCAAGATAAATTCATATCATTACCTTGTATGCAACAACCTTTCAACACCACGTATTTGTTTATGATAATTACATTGCCACTTGTGCCGACAGATTGCCTTTGACCGGGATTTTGTTTTTAAACAAATATTACATGCGTACGATATTTATGTGACTTATTCCAACTGTCTCAAGGGAGTCACCGTTTTCATGAGAGAGAGAGAGAGAGAGAGATTTCATCCTTTAGAACACAGCTAAAATTACCTTACTGAATCTTTGTAGTACTGTCACGTCTTTTTACATGCAACGAAAAATTGTAACTTTCTTTAAATATTATTATTAAATATTAATTATAGTATATGACGGCCTTACCTTTATTCTTCTCAGCTTTTTCTAAGAAAATTAAAATTCATCTCTCTAGTTTGATCGCAACATTGTAAACAATAAATCACAAAACTAATATCTACGTTGGAATTGAACGTTAGGGACTTTTGTAAAAATTGTTTGTTCAACTTCATTTTTGGCCTTAATAAAAATATGTCCACCGCCATTCCCACCCCCAAAAACCTTAAAATTGTAGTTGTTAAACATATATTTATCTTTCAAAAACAACGGTAAGTAAAATAATTAGTTTTATTTTTCGTCTGGATATTTTAGAAGCTTTGATAGACTCTTTGACCTCTCCACCTGTTACAGACCACGAATACGGAACAAAAGGCAACAGAAGGAAACAATCTCTCTCTCTCTCCCTCTCTCTCTCTCTCTCTCTCTCTCTCTCTCGTCAAGTGCACAAACATTATCTTGTCTGAACCTATCTTTTTCTTCATTGTAAAAAGTAGACACAAAGTTTCTCTCCCAAATGAATTGTTATAAAAAGACAAACTACGTAGCAAACTCAGATATATTGCTTCCATTCGTTTCAGTCGTGAAAGACCTTATTTAAACCGTGAAAACCACTACTTTTCATGGTAACCGCTGTACATGTATAAATGTATTGGCAGTGGCTTTCCTGCAAGCTGGTTTATGTTACTGATGTAGAACAAACTATTTAACAAAAGTGCGGATTGTCTTTCCTGTTAGTAGGTCTCTGGAATATTTTCTCAGTTGTTGAAACATCATGGCAAAGGAAGAAGACTTTGTCTGTTATCCACACACATCCATTTTTGTCTTCGTAAAACTGATCAACAATGTGTATCTAATACTGAGTTTTTGCCAATCATTATTGAGAGCAATGAGATCACTGACAAACCATAATTGGCAAGGGCTCACAGCTTCCAATTAACAATATTAAGGTCAAACTGAATCACACAGAGATATATTAATCTGAATCCGAGGATTTTAGCATAAGGTGCGCACTAGTGTAAAAGGCAATTTTATCTGGTCAGAAGCTATATCGTCTGTTTTACAATCCCATATAATGGGTTGTCCGTGAAATATACAGTGCAAATATTGGTTCAGTAAAGTTACATATCTAACAGAGTTATTTTATTTATTGTCTAAGTGGTTTGTTTCGTTCATATGGAATTCTTCCATATATCATTTATATATCAGTCGTAGAAAGCTGTAAAATCATTAAAGCTCCAAGATTTGCAGTCTGTACCAAATCGTATTGATCCAACAAAGCCCAATGTCATTTCAAATGCTTTCTAGTAGTAATCACGCTTGCTTGCAAATGACGTCATAATGCTACCAAGCTGGTAGGAAAACTACGACAAGCTGTTTAAAATGGTGAAAAATAATGCTGAAAATTTCAGTCAGTCACATTTTCTCTCTACAGTAGCGAATTATCAAAACGTAAGCTTCAATCAATCTGCTCATCAGGTCAAGTAATATACCAATCTATTTTGACAAAGAGAGTGATTATCTTTGTCAAGCAATACACCAACCTTTTTTGACAAAGAGAGTGATTATCTTTGTCAAGCAATACACCAACCTTTTTTGACAAAGAGAGTGATTATCTTTGTCAAGTAATATACCAATCTATTTTGACAAAGAGAGTGATTATCTTTGTCAAGTAATACACAACCTTTTTTGACAAAGAGAGTGATGATCTTTGTCAATTCAACACATATTGTTCTGCTCGCCAGCGTTGCAGCCGTGTGATCGGTCACGTGACCGCGTAACGTAGTGCTCGATTACTCCTATACTTAACTGAGAATTGTGCATATACAATGCTTATGAGCAATACAAAAAGGCCGCATGATTGGGATACTCGTTTCACTTTGCATTGCAAACATTCTTCAAACAAGCAGCCAAGTTTCTGAGACAAAAGGTATTATTCCCTATAAGACGATTATAAAGACAGCCAGACTTTATGAGGAAAATTACCTGCCAAAACTAATTTACAAAGAGATGGACATACAACATAGACCCTGATCTGCCGGCGCATTATGCGACGGCTAATCAGGGTCTATGTTGTTTGCAGTTGGACCCGATTTATAAGCGAGTATATACGGTAGCTTATTTCTCTTCAAATGTCATTGAAAGAGAAGATGAAAATAAAACGCCAGACAAGACTGGAGACATAATAATAGAGCAAATACTATATTTAGAATCAGAATTCGTGACACAAAATTATTCTTTTATTGAAAGTATGCACACGCTTTCCGCTGAAACTTAAATTATTATATGCGTTCTAAATAATAACTACTTTCTAGTATTTTCACAAACTAATCAAAAATACCAATGCATACAATTGTACTCACACTTCTTGTTTCAAAAGTTTATAAAATGAGTTAGCTGGAGAATTGTCTTTAAGAAGACAATAAAGTCTCAAAGTCTGCGATTAGTTTTAAGCGAATCGGTTACTGTACACAAACCTTATATTTCTTGAGCTAGATAGACAAATGGCAGGGATGGATTCTTTAGGTCGAATAAGGAGACTTATGTTTCAGCTGGATTTACTTCGATATAGAAACATGTTTACTTAAAATCTCAGTCTGATATGTATCTTATCTTCACCGTGCAAATTGCCAAAAAAGTGCCAACCAAGCAAGAGGGAATTAATAAAATATAGAGAGTAGATGGGTATGGAGACCATGATATTAATGTCGTCAAATTGAATAATAGATATTAAAAAAGATGCATGAATGATTTATATGATTGTGATATTTATGTAAGTTAGGGGCCCGAAGCTCGGTGGTATTGACACTCTCCTTGCACCTCTGCGGTCCAGCGTGCGATCAAAGATTTCTGCACGTGCCACACTAAGTTGTCGCGCGTAAAATGTCGGTACTTTTGTAAGAGTTTTATGGTCTCTTCTGCTTCAAAAACACTCTCTGTTAACATCAAAGCCGCTAAGAATGCTTGATACAAATTCTGAAAACTTGATGTACAGTCCAAATTTAATCATTACAGTGTAACCTGTATTGGCGAACGCCTTCATGTCAAGGTCACGTGCTCATAAAAGACAGCATTTATGAATCTCTTTTCTTAAATTCACATACACAATCAAGATTTTTGTAAACGACACTTTACACAAAAGATGAAATATGATGATCCCTTCCGTGATCATGCTGTATCATATTATATGATTCTACATGAAGAACAACCATGCGACATGAAGAAATATCACATAGCACGTGACGTAGGTCCATCCAATAAAAAGCCATATAATAATATTATTTTTTATTCATCAAAATCAGGGCAAACATATAGCACAGTTATCTTTAATTTATTAAACTAATATGCAGATGTAATCAAGATCGGAAAATTACCAATAAAATTCTTGCTGAAGACATTCTACTGTTGCAAGGAAAATAAAATTGAATTTATTATTGATTGCTCCTATGTAGTTAAGTGGATGACTAATCATGGGCTAAATAGATTAGTTTAAACATATTTTATTGCCAAGAAGATCACAAATATGTATACAAGTCAAGAGGATTGAAAACAAGTTCTACAACTTACAAGTTCCTCTCCAGAGTAAATTAAATCAACGATGAAAGAAATAAATAGGAGAAGACAAGAATATAGCTGAGGGATAGTGTTTGATATGGTCCAGTTGGTAAACTTTAAATTTAAACATAATGGAACAAAAGATGATCATATATTTGTGAATCTTTTGTGTTATTGGAAATATATGCATTTCCTTTTATAGCAAAATGGATGCACTACTCTCGCAGAAAGGCGAAACAGAAATAATCTCTGTAGCTTTTTTTTATACAATTATTAACAATCAGTTTCCGGATTATATAATTGATTTACTCCCACCTTCTTCACGAGATACATTGTCTTATAATCGGATAAACTCTAACAATATCATTAAATTTCGATGTAGAACCTCTCCGTTCAAAAAATCGTGTATACTAACACGTATCGTCTCATGGAACTATCTGCCACAATCCACGAGAAACTGTTTATCTATACTAACCTTCAAAAATGAAATTACCGAGCGCAAAATTTCTGCCCCATGTTATTTAGCATTGGGTAATAGGGGAGCTTATGTGCTATTAAGCCGATTAAGACAAAAACGCAGTTCGCTTATTTACGTTTTATTTAGCTGCAATCTTATGGCCGCTTCTTCCTGTTACTGAGAATTTCCAATAGAAAACGACCATCATTCAGTGGTGTACTGGCCATTGGGCATACCGGCACAAATCCCGGTGGGCCGCCTCAAAAAAATCCGTTTTTACCGGTGTTTTACTGGTGTGAGCAAAACCCCAGGCCTGTCCCGGCAGACCGCCGCATCGGTGGGCCGGTGGGCCGTCAAAATAATCCTGTTCCGGCAGATAAGTCCAGGGCCGAGTTGCTTACCCAGTACACTCCTGCCATCATTTTTTTTTTTATAATGCAGATTCTTTAACAACGGAAGAAATGAGATTTTAAAGAGACCATCAGTAATTAACATTCATATTGAGTCTAATACACTTTTACCTGGAAAAGAAATGTACGCAGCAGAACAAAACATTTTGTTAAATAGATTGGTGACGAGAACTACACGGTTATTGGTTTACATTTACCCTCCATAACTTTTGGCACAGGATTACCAGACTTTCAAAGATCTGATATTTGAACCTGTAACATAGAAAACATGCCACTTTATGTACATCTCGGGTTTTGAAAGTAAATACACGGAAACGGGACGTCTGTAACATGTTTTAACAAACGGCTGTAGATACGTGTTCACAAAGTGAACCACGTAGGAAAAACATTAAGAGATCTGGTGAACCGATCAGAGTAATCAATTACATGCATGGTAATTGTATGCACCACAGCTGTGAATTCAGTCATATTACACACAATTCAAAATTATGTATTCAGTCATATTACACACAATTAAAAATTATGTATTCAGTCATATTACACACAATTAAAAATTATGTATTCAGTCATATTACACACAATTTAAAATTATGTATTCAGTCATATTACACACAATTAAAAAAGTATGAATTCAGTCATAGTACACACAATTAAAAATTATGAATTCAGTCATATTACACACAATTAAAAATTATGAATTCAGTCATATTACACACATTTACAAATTATGAATTCAGTCATATTACACACAATTACAAATTATGAGATAAATTGAGTATCTTAAATGAGTGCTCATTTCAAATGAAATTTATGAAAAGAGTCGAATAATTTCTATATTTGCGGGTTTGACGCGCAAATGATTGAAATTATTCGACGCGTTTCATAAATTTAATTTGGAATAAAAACAAATGTAAGAGTCTATTTATCACATGACGAAAATATTGATTTTATTTTATGAAACCGCAGAATAGTACAGTGAAATAACTTCGAAATATATTCGGAATCCTCGGTCACTACCTCTTTGCCTTGCATGACGTCTTGATGTTATTTGTGACGTTATGAGCTTTTATTACACGTGTGAAATATGGAAATTATGATAATGGTGTATTGACCTAAATAACACAGTAGTCATATTATTAATACGGTTAATATATAGAATATCAAATACTTACGATGTTATCGTCCAAGGATTGTTTTAAAAAGGCACTAACCAAAGTCACAAGTGCTGCAATATGAGGAACAGTATTTTCTCAAACTTATCCTTGTTTGTTAGGTCAGAAAAATGGGAATCTGTTTCAGTAATATCAGAGGAAAAGAATATTCATTTTTCGGAGTTTTCTGATAGTTCGGTAAATAATAACGAGCTTATCAAAAGGATTGTTTTATACTGGCCTGAACCCAGTTCCAAGTCCTTAACCCAAGTCACAAGTCCTGAACCCAAGTCACAAGTCCTGGACCAATGTCATAAGGTCTGAACCAAAGTCACAAGTCCTGAACCCAAGTCGCAAGTCCTGAACCCAAGTCCCAAGTCTTGAACCCAAGTTACAAGTCCTGAACCAATGTCACAAGTCCTGAACCAATGTTACAAGGCCTGAAGCAAAGTCACAAGTCCTGAACCCAAGTCACAAGTCCTGAAATCAAGTTCCAAGTCCTGAACCAATGTCACAAGCCTGAACCAATGTCACAAGCTGAACCAAAGTCACAAGGTCTGAACCAAATTCACAAGGCCTGAGCCAAAGTCACATGTCCTGCTATCTGAGAAGATAGTAATCTCTTTCCTTGTCTGTCAGGTCAAATACAAGGCTCAGTTTCCCTAATATTAGCAAAAATAATATTTTTAGAACGGTCAAGTAAAAACGTTTCTAGTCGTTTAAGAAACTATAAGGTTCGCAACGTCTCGAGACCCTTTAAAATCATTGTAGCTGCCTGTTTTTATTCCCAGAGAATTATCCAAGATTATAAATTGTGTGTGTCATTTTCTTTGTGATACACTCTCTATCCAATGCAGGTAGTTTTGATTCTATAGTGTGTGCTTAATATACGGTATGACATTGGGCAAACTAATTGTTAGTTTGACTTGCTCTTGACTTTGGCTTGTATGATTGATCATAGAAGCCAACAAACCACACTTCAAAACTGTAAGCATTGGTCTCATCAAAACATCACAAATTTTACAATATTGGTATTTTCCAAGCCTTCTGGTAATGGGAGATTTTATTTAAAATAGATTGCGCTCTACAATTTCGTACTTTGCATAGGGTTTAGTTTTTAAAGAACAAGAATTTCCCGGGTTTTCCTCGCTGGTTATCCTGGTTATTTAAAAAATACATTTTATATCTTAGGTATTGTTAAAACAACTTTTAATTCCCTTTATTTTGGTGTATGATTGATGGGTGCAATTTGGGTTATAGAGTATTCAGCTTGGCCTTACTTCAGATGTGCACCTATCAAACAATTACCTGCTCCGCTTGCTCATTTTCATTTCCTGGACTTCAAAGTTAAATTGTAAAAAAAAAAAAAGCAGATAACTTTGTTTACTTTTTATATATTTTGTAATTCATTCATTGCACTTTTAGAAGCTGGTATATCCTACTCTGGCAAAATTCGTTTTCCCTATTTTAATAACTGCTAAAGTTAGTGTACTTTGGTCTGATTCAGGCTGATTTTTCGAGCATATGGGAGCAGCCATTCTTATCAGCTGTGTACTTAGATAATGCACGATTTCCACAGCTACAATATGTAAATTATTTTCAGCCATAATACATGAAAGTAGCATAGAAGTATGCCAATATTCTCTCCTTTGTGCATGTTGCAAATGCAAACAACTTCGCCTTACACCTGTCACAAGAACGTAATATCTGTCGAGCGAAACCATAACAATTTCATACCCTTTTGCAATTTTTTTTTTTTTTTTTGGTTGGTGGGTGGGTGGTGGTAAATCTGTCTCTTTGCACGAATTCTAGCGGGCTGTTAATGGGTGGATGGGAAGATTTTCTGCTTTCAAACCCCATGATTTGTATATTTACTGCAATTTGGCAATTGCAGCAATGATCGGCTAATTTAATGAGTTCAATATGAAGACCTGCATAAGTTTCAAATAAGATTATCGGGTCATATAAACAGTTTTAAAGCCCCATGTGATTAACACGTCTTGAGAATAAAATCTGAACTCCGAAAGGAAATTCAAAGACATTAAGTTTTGATGGTGTTACTCAAATAGAATGAATTAACAAAATTTGAGAATTACATTTATATTTTTTCCTCTAAATGTAAGCAAAATTTCACAAATTTAGACTCTTAATATGGTTTTTAATTTTGAAGACGTGAGTTTGATATTAATTTTGTGCTTATTAAGTTTTGTTACTACGGATACCTTGACTGGAGATGATAAAATTCTCAGTTTGTGCCTGAGATTGAGTTTACATTTCTAGCCAATCAGAAACGAACTTTCAAAAGTAACGTCATTTGTGATTTGTCGAAAGAAAATCTCAAGCTTGATAGTGTTATGATGTCCAGGACAAAGACTCTGACCTTCTGCCCAAAACTTAACCGTCACAAATCACAGCTCCTCGCAAGCAAATGGAAGCTAATTAGCGAAGGCTGAAAATGTTATGCAATGATGATCAATAGATTTGGAGATATTTAACCTCAAAGTTTCAAGTACTTACCTAGTCTCGTTCAACTGGACTCTGGCGTGGGTTAGTAAGATCTTCTTCAAACGAGGATTACGTGTTTAGGGAGGTCTCGAGGAGCCGCGCAATAGCCAGATCGAACAGACTAGTACATTTTTGGCCCGAGTACCAAAAGTTGAATGAAATTTCGACCCGAATCCCGAAAGTTTTATGAGTTCAAGGCCGTTAGTAATTTTTGTTTTTAAATATTCACTTGATTAACAACTTGGATTCTTAAGTACGATTGTTTTACTTTAAAATTGTGTCTTTAATATACAGGTTGCCTATTAAGTGAAATGGGTTTAATAAATCTTGCCCTTTATGAACAGGTGAGGTGTAATAACCCATTAAGACAAGTGTCACTGTGATTTTTTGAATCATGACATAAATCCAGCTCCCGATTAACTCAGTTATAAAATATCCTGCATTATGGCGGCAGTTGGGAGCGGTTTGATAAACACGAATAATAAAAGTGCCCTTCCCACGTCAGCTCTTAATGAATGCAAACATCATGCGTCAAAAACACATCCCGAAGAAAAAAAAAAATAAATTACCAAACCAAAATGTGTGTCTTCCAAAATCATTTAATATAAAAAATTATTGCTAGACTGACTTTTTATCAAACAGAGGGGAAGAAGGCATTTACCATACAGTTAAATTTGTGGGTATCAAAATCTAAATTCATTCTATTTGTGTTGATAGGTAACGTATAAAAGGTTTTATACCATAATAGCTTGTTTAGCCCTACGTAGCAATAAATGTTTCTGTATTTATTTCCATGTTACGGCCCACGAAATGTAATACTTAACTTGTACTTTCAATTATTTTCTGTAAATGGATACCACTTAGCAATCCGCCACGACATATTTTCTCTGTTTAGTTTAATAGCCTATGCACTAAACGGTCCATATCAAAGCTTAAGGTATTGTACCTGACTGCTTTCAGGCAAAATCAAATTATGTTATAAAGGTGGAGAGGTGAGAATTAAAGTTTGGAACACTTTCATCTCATTTGTAACCTGTGTAGTGTCTGTGGTAAATCACAAGAGAAGTTAACATGAGAATGCTTCCGTATGTATCAAAATATGTGTTACCCATTTTCTTTGCTAAAGCTACTTTTCAAAGATACTTGTTAAAACATTTCTCAATATACTAATAAATGCATAAATTAAGCACACGAGTCAGAATTCTTTTGTATTTGGTTTACACAAACTTTATTCCAAGTCCAATGTCAAAATTCTTAGCTCTAGTAATATACGTTTTCTTTGGAATATACTTGTAGCTTAGAAGATCTGGGGACTGAATTTTGTTATATCATGATGTGAAATATGTCCGAAAAACAAAAGCAGCCCAGTTTATTGACTGTATATACTGTTAAAGTTAAAAGAGCTGTAAGTAGTAAGGACAAACGCCGAGTCAATCAAACGCCAAGTCGAATGAACGAACAGCAATTTCTGATTGGTTTTTACCCTGGATCGCGTCGAAGATAAAATTATGGATATTGCAGAGAAGATGTATATGAAAATTATATAAAGACAAGTGAATATAAACTTTTAGAGATATGGGAGCATACATATTTTTCGCCACTATATAACATAGCTAACATATCATGCACAGAGGTATTTTGGTGCAATGAAATCTTAACTATTCACATCCTGGAATTGTTTTTTATTTTGGCGGGGTTTTTTTTGGCGTAGTTGCGGAGGAACAGAAAAGTTGAAGAAAAAGTTACATACATACATACATACATACATACGTACGTATGTACGTACGTACGTACATACATTGATAGATACATACATAGATAGATACATACATAGATAGATACATACATACATACATACATACATACATACATACATACATACATACATACATACATACATACATACATACATACATACATACCCTGCAGAACACATTACTATAATATAACAAGAGTCATCTAGAGAGAGAATATCTCCCTCACTCCCTCCCCCGGTCCCCCGCTTATGTAAAGACTCCTACTGAAAAGTATCCTATGTTCCAACTCTCTCAATTTGTATACTACCTATGATAGTACCCTATGATGCCGCAACCTAGTTTTTATATGCGATATTTTGTTTCCATGGTAACATAAAATGTAATTAATGAGGAAAATTTTAAATATCAAAGTACGCCTGTACACATCTTGCTTAAAAATTGCACCAAAAAGATCTTGACCGGTTTGGGAGTAATACTCAAGAAACGAATTTTCTTATGGACAGACATTAAGAAGTCGGAGTCATCTACACCCACCCACACCAAAATGTTTCCTACTACATACTGATTTTTTGGCGAAGATTTCATACATAGGAAGTTCGTATATAAAAAGTATACAGATAAATTATAGGCATCAAGGATTTTGCTCCAGAAACGAAAGCGTGAATGGTGGATAGATGATGAATAGACAAACGGAGAGAAACGTAACAAATACTGAAACTAAAGAATTGTGAATAGCATAAGGCACAGCTTGATTGCTAGTCTAATATGTATACTAAATTTTATAGAGATATCGTCAACGTTTTTTTTATATTTTAGCTGCAGAAACAAAAGTGTTGATAATGGATGGATGGATGGATAAACGGACAAAAAGCATTAAAATATTTAAACTGAAGAATTATGAATAGCAAAAGGTACATCTAGACCTCTAGTTTAATATGTTTACTAAGATTCGTAAAGATATTTTGAACGATTATGCACTGGAAACGAAAGTGCTAATGATCTATGGATGGATGGATGAACAGACAAATGGATGAAAATGTTAAAAATATTGAAGTTAAAAAACTGAGCATAGCAAAAGGCACATCTACACCAATCATCCAATAAGTGTAACAGATTTCATAAAGATATCTTAAATGATTTTGGAGTTTAGCCCTTCAAACTAAAGTATGTTATGGATGGATGGATATACTAACAGATGACAACCCTAACCCTAACCGTAATAAAACTGAGGAAATGTGAATAGAAAATGGCACATCTGCACCACTAGTCTAGTATGTGTGTCGAATTTCATAGAGATATCTTGAACGGTTTTGGACTTTTGCTTCAGAAATGAAAGTGTAGATAATGGATGGATAGATGGACAGAAAAACAGACTAAAGCATAAAATATATTGAAACTGAAAAATAATTTATGGCAAAAGGCACATCTGTACCACTAGCCCAATATGTGCACCAAGTTTCATAGAGATATCTTAAACGACTTGAGAGTTACGCTCCGTATTAAATACATAAAAAGCTAGAGACACCACATTCCACCTCTAATGAATGAAAATATGAAAACCAATGCCAGTAATATTACATACAATGTATCTGAATGACCAGTGACATTACCAACACATGTATAGCCTAAAGAGTACGAAAGTAAAATACAAAATTCAAATCTGAGACAATCTGTCAATTGAAGTAATGAAAAGGGATTTATTTCGTAAGCAATGCATCAGATAACTCTAAGACTAGATGGATAATGCTATTGAGAGTTTTGAAGACAACTTTGAGGCAAAAATAATCTCATTAGACAGGGAAGTGACACGGGTAATTCCTTCATAGGATTCAAACGATTCCATCGAAGAAACCCAACCTAGACTTTCTGCTCGAAACTGCGAATGCGTCTCGATTCCTTGCCTAGTATACACATACAATCAACAAACAGATGACGAAGGTAAAAAATGTTTGCGCAAGAACGACTATGCGTGCTTCTCTAACGTATTGCGTGTCATCATATATGGCTAGACCAAACGATTGAAGGAATGAAAAGCTCGCATGTGATTAATTTTTCCCACATTATCCTAAGCTTCCTCTAGACACAAGTCAATCAAGTTGGAAGTATACATGTACGGTGGATATTTCCCAGAATGCTTCCTTGCCATTCGTTCCTTAGTTCCGTTACAGAGTAATCACATTAATAATTTCATACATCGCGGTAGAAAACAAATTGCTTTCAAGATAGATAAATTGTGTACATTATTTAGGTCTTATTCACCTTCAGATTGATGGTAGTAAAAATTTTATAAACACACGACTCAAATTCACAATTCTTTACACATTAACAGTTTGAATCAAGATTGAAACTGTCAACATTTTTTTAATTATCCTATCCATAACGTACAAGAGGATCAGCTCCATTGTCTATAAACATGTCAAATTTTCTTTCTTAAATTGAGATTTTAAAATGTATTTCTAATTACTTGGTTGGCAACAATGATTTTTTGACTGAACATTCAGCAGGTATTAACGTTTTCGTGAATGAAAAGATTGGCTAGTGTATAATTTTGGAACTAACATAGTTGTTATAACTCCTTCCTACGATTTCTGTCTCTAAACAAAATTTCAATTACGTCAGAATTGTTACGATTGAAATTTCTACGATTTTTCATAAAATCTAAGTTTTATTGTTATAACTCAAATGTTTTTTATTTGTATACAAGCAGAATTTGTAGTAGTTGAACGCTACAATACTTTTTACCTTGCATAAATATATTACAGTGATCCCTCCTATATTCTACGCTATTGAATAAAATAACATTACACAATTCTGAAAATCGCTTATGTTAGCAAATTCTTCCACGGTTACGTTTGTAAGTTGAAAACATATATTAGTGTTTGGAAGGTCATGAACTCTGAAGTTAGGTGACGTGAACTTTGCCCGACGTGCGGAACATTTTGGGGTAAGGAATAAGTTATGCAACAATCTCGCAACTCCAGACCAAAAGGGGGAGTCCATCTGCTTTAACATGTAGCCTTTTGTGGAGCAAGTGTACCCATTTCATGCCCCATACTTTTGTGGAGCAAGTGTACCCATTTCATGCCCCATACTTTTGTGGAGCAAGTGTACCCATTTCATGCCCCATACTTTTGTGGAGCAAGTGTACCCATTTCATGCCCCATACTTTTGTGGAGCAAGTGTACCCATTTCATGCCCCATACTCTATATAAACAGCCGTCCAAACGCTGGGAAAAGCCATCGTACCTGTGCATTTCTAGAGTTCTACCTTTCCTTACAGGTAAGAGACAAATACATTTTATTACATTTTAAAGACTGTTCTTGTAGTGCCTCAATGCATTAAATTGTTGCTTGAAGACATTGTGAGAAGTATTTATATTTTCTCTGGAAACATGCTGTGTTCTTATTTATTCTCTAATATCAATTGTGAAATAAAATGTTTTATGGATTGTTTAAACTTTTACTAGGAATTTATATGTATTTGTAATGGTAGTATTGGATTATTGTTCAAAACGACTTGCTGCCAACTTCATGCTCCATAATAATTATTTTTTTAAATAAAATACGTTTAAAGTTACAAAACATGATGTTTCGGTATTTAAGGTCCAGCATTCAATAATTTATCTTTACTACAAAGCGATCTCGGCATTAGTTCGAAATATTGGCTTCTTACTAAGTATATTTTTTGGCTATCTTTGGCTCAATCGGTTTTTAATTATTTGTATCATATTTTAAAAGACAGAAATTCCAGAATTGTATGAAGTTGGTAAGCTTTGAATGAATATAAAAAATTTATATGTAATTTTATATCCCGAATGTATAACTTCACGTGTGTAATTTATTATATAGAGTGTTGTTTGATTTAATAAAAAGCCATCGTACCTCTGCATTTGTAGAGTTCTGCCTTTCCTTACAGTATCGAACCTGTTATCCTTTCTCACCCCAGCGATGTAACCATCGTGCATCGCATGAAGTGACGCCTCCGTAAGGGAGGCCAGAATGCTCTATTTCTCTCTTTCAATCTGATAGTTTTCCCACCAATGAATTGGTATGGGAGCCATTGAAATTCCAAATCCTGACACCATGCAGACATAGTAAGTGGTGAAAAAAAAGAAAACTATCATAAGAAATGGTGGTTGAAGAATTTATAACATACTAAAAGTATCAAAAGCAATTTTAAAAAAAGCTCAATCGGATGATAATTTTGAGAAATTTAGTGAAGCTTTGTTTCAAGTAGGTAAAACATTTCGTTAATTCGGTATGTATCCGCAGCTCCCGTGATAGGATTTTCAAAACTGCTTATGTTTTGTTTTTTAAGAATAAATATTCAAAAACGAGGTGATTAAATGTTGTCGCATTCTAAAAGTTTTCTAAAATTGAAAAGTTTAATTGATTAATTAATTGAAGAAAAAGCATTGTTACAAGCACTTTATTCGTGTTTTGAGTTAAAGGAACTTACGGATTAAATGCCGACTAACGCACTTTTTAGAGGTACTAAGAACAACTTCATATTTTGCGATTTAAAAAATTAAGGACAAAAATAAATGTACGCATGATTGTTTTTGCTGAGTACGTGCCATTTTTTCCATACTTTTTTTTTTTAGCGAGGTCTGCTATGATGATTTGTGTTACTTCAAGCCTTAAATTCTCGATGCCGTGTTTAACACAATGAAAAAAATATAAAATAATCCACACTCTGTTCGCTGGATAAAACGGCGGTAACGCGATCGCTAAATACCTATTTGTCCCTTGTTCGACCCCGACACCGGAAAGTTTTTTTCGCAACCTTAAACACTTCTGGCTGTTAATATCTAAACCTTGGAGAGCACATTATATCACTTGTTTTTTAATTGCTGTAAAGTAAATAAAGTTAACTTTTTTGGGGTGTGTAGGTGGGGGCGGGGGGGGGGGGGGTGTTTACATTTTATACCTTTCTTCTCCTTCTGAATGATATTTTCACACTTTAATAGCTGTTATGTTGTGTAACGTGAGTTATGGAACAGGTTTCTTTACTAAAAACAGAATAAAGAATTTGCCCCGCTACGTTAAACTCAATCCAAAATCATTATTTGGTGAAACACATTAGCTTTACCTACCTGCTCTGAAAAGTTATTACAAATCACAGAATATAAATAATGTATTACGAAACCTTATCTGAAGTTGCTTCAAAATTAGAATTTCATATTTTAATGGATCAAACTATTTTAGGCTTCGTTTTCAGTTTGGTCATGCAAACTAATTGCTGTATATACTCGTCTATAAGTCGAGTCCAATTGCAAAATGCATAGACCCAGATCTGTCGTCGCCTAATGTTCCGACAGATAAAACAAACAACACCGACAATGATCTGCAGACGCATTATGCGAAAGCAGATCAGAGACTATGTTGTTTGCAGTTGGACCCCACTTACAGACGAGTATAGACGGTATTTTAAATTGTCATTCAAATTATGAGACGAAGATGTTGGATAAATTAAGAGCGATAAATTACGTAGCTTTGATTTAAAAAATCATGGTTGAAAAGATAAATGATCCAAAACTGTGTAATTGATACACTAAACACTTAACTTTTTCATTTATAAAGACATACTCAGACTATAGTGTAAAAGGTTAGACGAAAAAGTCTACTTGCTCAGTCCAATTTACAAGTTTGCGTTTTTGTTGATTCACTCGATCGAGACATTTTGATTAATTCGGTAGGGACACACATTGCGATTATCAAATTAATAAATACAATCCTGTGGTTTTCCAAATAAACAAAAAGCTTCATCTCATAAATCTCAGGTGACATTCCAAATGTATTATTAAACAACTCACGCGCGAACTCAACTTTAAAAGCCCCATAGGCGTATGGATACATGCAATTAATGTCAATCTAGTGCTTTTAACCACTTACGATGCGAGATGTAGAATAAATATCAACCTGAATATAATAGAAAAATTAGAGTTAAAATCTTCATTTTGGGGTAAAGATTGTTGGTTATCTTGATGAACTTAAGTTATGAGGGTTATCACATAAAATGACTATTGCCTAAGGGGCAGTGAAACTAACTGCAGCATGAATTCCTTAAAAGTTTATTTCACCTAGATTTGACCCTTTGGAATGAATCCGAACATTTGCTGCTTCTTCCGTTGCATACTAGTTTGTTCGTCTCCAATAGGAAAGATTTAAATATATTCCGAATGGATGGAAAAGGAGTGTTAGTGGTGTGTATCAACTCGAACATCAAAACCATACAAGAGAAGTGAGAAATAGTCTAGAGTTGGGTAATAAAGCACTATTTGTTGTCAAACAAGCGGTATAATTGATTAATACGAATAAACTTCACAGGTAGTAACAAAAAAAATCTTTTCATCATCTTCTGTGATTTACATCGAAATTTTTAATTTCTTATCCTCAGCAAGAGAAAGAGCGATAGAGGCGCTTCGGATAATCCATAACTTCCCTATACTTTGATCCTCTGCTACCGGTTTTTACGATTATCCAAACTTCCAATTATTAATTCTTCCATGAATTCGGGTAATCAAGGTGCCAACTTAATAGCTGTTTTTTTTTTTTTTGTTTTGTTTTGTTGGGGGTGGGGGTGTTTTTTTGTTTTATTTTTCAGAGGGGCGCTAAGCCCACTTTTAGAAAATCACCATTTCCCATCGAAACTAACTGGGTTGCAATAATAACGGAGAAAATCAATATACATTTTATCTACACAATCAATAAATAAAGTAGAAATGTCCCATATACTTATGTTCTTTTTGAAACATTTTTGTGTTATATAAATATTGCCGGTAGAACTCATAAAAACAACTCTGAAACTGTACACGTCTCTTCATATTTAATTAATATCTGGTGGAAAATAATGCAATTGTCGGGGGAAGTTATAAATGTTCTTTGAACACATGTCGTGATTTAGAAATATGTTGCTTTTCTTTGTTGTGGAAGGCGGTGGATTATCACGATATCCTGTATGTGGACATAGTCATCATCGACAATTTGATACTAGATTAATTCCCTTTTTTGTATCAGTTTTCCAGGTGAACACTGTCAATTTATGACTAGTGACATTTATAGTGGAAAGATATTTTCAGCATTTTCTAATCAATATAATTTTGTTTTGCTTAGGTGTCTAGTATTCAGTGTTTAAAGCAGCTGATATTTCAAAGTTTTCATTCTTGTTCGTGTTGTCTACATTTTTATATTGACATTTTTACATTTTTATATTTATTAGAATGATAATACTAACTTTTTAAAAACATACAGACAGATTAATAGATAGACAGACAGGTAGACATACAGACAGAATGAGCTACATTCGTATGGGCTGAACGAAGGACATACTTATCTACATACACAAACATACAGAAACAGAGTCATTTAGGGGAATAGAGATGGGAAAAATCGGGAGTATCAGCACTTTCTGTTACTTGCGTGTGTGTGTGTGTGTGTGTGTGTGTGTGTGTGTGTGAGAGAGAGAGAGAGAGAGAGAGAGAGAGAGAGAGAGAGAGAGAGATAGTAGAAAATTAATGAACCGGTACGGAAGTAATCGGCCCATTAGTGGGTTCGTTATCATGATAAAGAAGTGATATATAATATATAAATAAATGTATGTATGTATGTATGTATGTATGTATGTATGTATGTATGTATGTATGTATGTATGTATGTATGTATGTATGTATGTATGTATGTATGTATGTATGTATGTATGTATGTATGTATGTATGTATGTATGTATGTATGTATGTATGTATGTATGTATGTATGTATGTATGTATGTATGTATGTATGTATGTATGTATGTATGTATGTATGTATGTATGTATGTATGTATGTATGTATGTATGTATGTATGTATGTATGTATGTATGTATGTATGTATGTATGTATGTATGTATGTATGTATGTATGTATGTATGTATGTATGTATGTATGTATGTATGTATGTATGTATGTATGTATGTAGTATGTATGTATGTATGTATGTATGTATGTATGTATGTATGTATGTATGTATGTATGTATGTATGTATGTATGTATGTAGTATGTATGTATGTATGTATGTATGTATGTATGTATGTATGTATGTATGTATGTATGTATGTATGTATGTATGTATGTAGTATGTATGTATGTATGTATGTATGTATGTATGTATGTATGTATGTATGTATGTATGTATGTATGTATGTATGTATGTATGTATGTATGTATGTATGTATGTATGTATGTATGTATGTATGTATGTATGTATGTATGTATGTATGTATGTATGTATGTATGTATGTATGTATGTATGTATGTATGTATGTATGTATGTATGTATGTATGTATGTATGTATGTATGTATGTATGTATGTATGTATGTATGTATGTATGTATGTATGTATGTATGTATGTGATTTGAATGTTGTTTAGGATATCCAAAATTAAATTGTCCTTAATCATAGAAAAATGTTGAGTGTGTGAATACGTTGCGCGAATTCCTAATGAGTCACCGACAGCGAATCTCCTTTTATGAATGAAAAAATGTACCGTATTATCTGTCGGCTAATTTCGCTCAATTACGAACAACGTAGACCCAGCTCTGCGTGCGCATTATGAACCTGCAGATCTGGGTCAACCCTGTTCTCTTGAAATAATAATTAGAACAAACATCGTAGACCCTGTGAATGAAGATCTGTGTCTGCGCTGTTCTCGGATTCCAATAGTTGAATACACTGTTACTTCTCAGATTCCAATAGTTTAATACACTGTTACTTCTCAGATTCAAATAGTTGAATACACTGTTACTTACCGTCAACTTAAGACTAATTCAGTATTTCATTAGACTGTGGTACTGACTTGTTATTGTCGTCCCACCTGACTTTGTGCAGTGATTGATATAACAATATAGACTATGTAATATAAGCTTCTATCAAATTTTCTTTTTCTGATTAACGTGATATCTGATAGGAAATTAACTATCGTATATGCTTGGTTAGACGTTTCCCGGTTATATATGGCAGTGGAGACCTCGGTACATGGTATGTATGTATGTATGTATGTATGTATGTATGTATGTATGTATGTATGTATGTATGTATGTATGTATGTATGTATGTATGTATGTATGTATGTATGTATGTATGTATGTATGTATGTATGTATGTATGTATGTATGTATGTATGTATGTATGTATGTATGTATGTATGTATGTATGTATGTATGTATGTATGTATGTATGTATGTATGTATGTATGTATGTATGTATGTATGTATGTATGTATGTATGTATGTATGTATGTATGTATGTATGTATGTATGTATGTATGTATGTATGTATGTATGTATGTATGTATGTATGTATGTATGTATGTATGTATGTATGTATGTATGTATGTATGTATGTATGTATGTATGTATGTATGTATGTATGTATGTATGTATGTATGTATGTATGTATGTATGTATGTATGTATGTATGTATGTTGTATGTATGTATGTATGTATGTATGTATGTATGTATGTATGTATGTATGTATGTATGTATGTATGTATGTATGTATGTATGTATGTATGTATGTATGTATGTATGTATGTATGTAGTATGTATGTATGTATGTATGTATGTATGTATGTATGTATGTATGTATGTATGTATGTATGTATGTATGTATGTATGTATGTATGTATGTATGTATGTATGTATGTATGTATGTATGTATGTATGTAT
>JAQPZY010001619.1:3605000-3822500 GCA_029931535.1 Margaritifera margaritifera
GTTTTCTGTATTTAAACGTTTCACATAATAGAAGGGATAAACGCAAAAGGCTTTGCCTTCGGTTCGTGTTCCGTCGAACATTTGAACATAGAAACTATGCAATGAGACCTATTTCTTTTAGGCCTGTTCTATGTGTATTGAACACGTTATTCTTTGACACCAGCTGGTTTAAAACATCGGAATTTTAAGTGTTGTTTGAACATCTGCAATGTCTTATTTATGCTAGTTAGGGGCCTTGTCAGGCGCAGAGTCTCCATTTTACTGCTATGCATGAACCTGAACATAGAATGCACAATAATTCGGTAATATATTTTTAAGAAAAACAATTTTTGTCGATAATTCTTATATTAATTGAGTAATAATAATTGGTTGATTTTGTGATTGATTGATTGATTGATTGATTGATCGTGTAAGAATAACGACCATACGCGGTTTACAATATCAAAATCTTTGCTGAAACATTCGAGAGAGAATCTGAGCTTTAAAACTTCACCTTGTAATACTTATTCCTAGTCTTCCAAACATTTTCGAATAGCCCACTTTGAGGGTTATTCCATTTATAGTGATAGAATAGCCCACTTTGAGGGCCCTTCCATTTATAGTGATAGAATAGCCAACTTTGAGGGTCCTTCAGTGTATACTGATAGAATAGCCCACTTTGAGGGCCCTTCCATTTATAGTGATAGAATAGCCCACTTTGAGGGTCCTTCCATGTATAGTGATAGAATAGCCCACTTTGAGGGTCCTTCCATGTATAGTGATAGAACAGCCCACTTTGAAGACCCTGCCATTTATAGTGATAGGATAGCCCACTTTGAAGACCCTTCCATGTATAGTGATAGAATAGCCCACTTTGAGTGCCCTTCCATGTATAGTGATAGAATAGCCCACTTTGAAGACCCTTCCATGTATAGTGATAGAATAGCCCACTTTGAGGGCCCTTCCATGTATAGTGATAGAATAGCCCACTTTGAGGGCCCTTCCATTTATAGTGATAGAATAGCCCACTTTGAGGGTCCTTCAGTGTATACTGATAGAATAGCCAACTTTGAGGGCCCTTCCATGTATAGTGATAGAATAGCACACTTTGAAGTCCCTTCCATCTATAGTGATAGAATAGCCCACTTTGAAGACCCTTCCATGTATAGTGATAGAATAGCCCACTTTGAGGGTCCTTCAGTGTATACTGATAGAATAGCCCACTTTGAAGACCCTGCCATTTATAGTGAACGAATAGCCCACTTTGAGGGCCCTTCCATATATAGTGATAAATCTTACGGAATGCACTGACCCAAATCCTATCTTTTCGAATAGCCCACTTTGAAGGCCCTTCCGTTTATAATGATAAATCTTAATGAATACACTGACCCTAATCCTATCTTCCTTGCACCTTCATCATTCTCCGTATTTGTTTAAATAATTTGAATAGCTGAATAGCAATAATATTAATTACATGGAGACAGAAATAATATAAACTTGAAATGTTGCTGTACACTCATTTCTTTGCAAAGTAAAAGCTGTAATATGTTCTTCTAGTATGATGATATAGGGGCTACTACTACATGGACCCATATTTCAAGCATTTCTAAAAGACCTCGAAAATAATGGTTTTACTGCGTGGGAAAATGTTGGTAGAGCTATTTTCTACATATATCGGTCATCTATAATGGCTTTTCGAACACCTGTTTTGATTATTTACCTTTATAGGCGACAACTAAAATAAAATTATGGCCTCCTTCAAGAACGATATTATTTAATATACAAAAGAGAATAATTCCAATAAGTTAATGTTTAAAACAATGTAATTGATATTTTAAGGAATATAGATGATAACAGTTTTCCTTTGATTAAGCAAACAAATTTAAGACGGTTATTATGATTGTTAAGTAATTTATAGTGTAATACAATATATATATATATATATATATATATATATATATATATATATATATATATATGAATTGTTATCATAAACGATTGTTGGCATTAAGTTTATTTGTGAACATACTATAATAATCGTGCTATTGGTAATTACATAATTGAGCTAAATAATTGTTTAGGGCAGAATGGTTCACTAGCAGATTTGATCTAATGTAATTTTCTCTTCTATTTTTGTATTATTATCACTAGCTCTTTAGTAACTATATTCTCGGCTAATATCATCGTAAGATGTAGTAAAATAGACTAAGAAAATTATCAAATACCAAGAATAATGTAGAATAATACTCCACTTAAAATGATGATATTTTCGTGAGTGTTCTTGAAATGCCTATTGAAACCATTTGCAACATGAATGGATGTAAATGTGGAAAACTGTCATAAAAGGTGCATCATTTGTGTATCTCTTTATTCCAATTATATGCGTATTATCATCATAATTTAAGCATATTTTACGTACAAAAGACGGGAACGACTTTTTCGTGCTATGATCAGTGTAAGAGTTTGGTGCTTCTAATATAATGAAAATTCTACCATAATAATATAGTTGAAGTGTGCAATTGGTTGGTACATTTCTAAAATGGTTAAAATCATACAAAGTTAGAAAATTCAAGGAAACAAAATTTGGGAATTTTCTTAACTAATAATATACTTGTCAAATAATGCAATAATGCAATTTGTATGTAGTTAAAAGACCATGTGTAGGCAATCTTTAAGACTCGACTCGCATTATGTTCCAAGAGAAAAGATTCTTCCGGAACAAGCACTACACGATATTTTTAAAAGGAAATTGAAGTAATGAACCAAAATGTGTTATTGTTAATAAAAATGTAAATCGTTCAGTTTTCTCCACGATTACTACACTAAACGATGATGATGATGACGACGATGATAATGATGATGATGATGATGATGATGATAATAATAATAATAATAATAATAATAATAATAATAATAAATAAATAAATAAATAAATAAATAAATAATACATAATTTTGCTTACCTACAGACGTGCACTTGTTCTAGACTTCTGTTCCGCGGGATATCGCTTGCAGACTGGTTTAATGCCTCTTTCAATCTGTATTATACGATAAGTAAAAACCCATGACGAATCCACCAGTGTATGCCAGGCCGTGTCTAACAGCTGTTCCGGCTCTCAACTCGGCTCGCGTTTTATGCGACAAATGACCCTACACCGTCGTAAAACGCATTAGAAAACTGTCATTAAATAAGTTCATTCCTTTCGCGGGGATTCCTGTAACAGTCATGTGCCTTTTAGATGGTCAAAATGAGCTCATAAAGTGGACTGGCATAAATTCGTTTATTCACAGACACTGAAAGGGCAGTTTTCGTGAATAAGAGAAAGTATTTCACATCGTAATAAAATTTCCAGTATGTCTTCATTAGTGAATTATTGGAGACGGCGGTAAAATCGGGGCGGAAATCAAGAGCACAGTCGAATGCTCTGCTTGCCGGCTGGCAATAATGGATTTAGAATTCATTTTGAAACGGACAACGTTTAATTAAAGAGTGTTCCCATGTCCTGTACTTTCTACGTATTTCACTGCTTAGAACACATTTTTTCTTCTCACACTTATCAATTCACACAACAATTTTGTCTCGATTTTCTACTGTTGAAAATTTTGTGGAGCTTCATTTGGTCCATAGTTTAGAAACATATTGTTATTCTATTACTGCATTGAATGTGGGAGGTTTACCGTATTTAGCCATATTTCAAATCCACCCAACTGTTAACGGTGTAGACCAACAAGATCTGCCGTCACATCATGCGTCGCTATATCATAGTCCACGGTGTTCTCGTGAAATTTAAAGACAGAATAAAGCGTGTAGACGCTGATCTGCCAACGCAGTATGCATCGACATATCAGGTCTACAGTGTTTTCAGTTAAATTGGTGTTATTGACAGGTAAATAAGTGACGATATTAATTGCAATCTAGAGTACCAGTCATTTAAAAAAAAAGTCTAGTCCTTTCACTTTAGACAAACAGGATACGGAACACAGTTTGTAAAACTTTATTAAGTTTACGGTTCCCAAGGTTTTCAATAGAAAGCATATGAACTGAGATTCGTTCAATGAGCGTGTATGTGAGCGTGTATGTAACGACGCGCAGCTCTTTCATTACCGTTTAACATAGAAACTTTTTCCTTTGGAATAGCATAGGAAGTGACTGAGATTTTTAAATCAGCCTTGAAAATGTTATCTGGAAATGAGAGAGGTCAGATGGGGATGGGGTGGGGTGTTTATCAATAGGTAATAAAAAGGATGGGAAGGTGTTGCTTTGCCGCAGTGTTTTGTAACTCTTTCTTGAACAATATATACCCGAAAAGAAAGAAAAAAAAACAACAACAACAACAAAATAAACAAAATAAAAAGAAAAGAAACGCGCGTCCTGAGTGCTGCACGTCCATTACGGGCAAATATGATACAAATGGCTTTAGCAATAACAAAGAGAACTTCACTCTTTAGCTAAACATTTAAAAAAAAAAAATTAAAATTAACTTATGAAATACTCTTTCATTTTGTGCAAACCTTTGATCTAATTAAAGCATCAACTAATTGAAAATCTTGTTACTGACCCGAGAATAATGTCAAACAACCAATTTGTGACGTCATCCGGATAATCTATCATTATTAGCACCGGTGCAATTGAAACTTAGATCATGTTTCTCAAATTGTTGTAATTGAGTCTTGTGATATTCGTAATATTTTTATTATTATTATATCAATTACCAACAGAGCCCATCGAAATGTCTTTCATTTAATGATAGAGTTGAAAAATATAGCTTCTCTATGTGTGCATTGAATTAATCAAGGCTATTTAGAAGTACTCCTCTGGAACTTATTTTGTATCGTTCACCATTAAGGAGGGAGGTAGACTAACCGACTCCAGAGTGTTGGGGCAGAAATGTGCTGAAAGAAATGATTGAATAATCTAAGTCATATATACGTTTCAGAAATCTAACTGTCCAAACCGCAGCAAATTTCATGTGAAAGATTGCATGTCACAACTGAAAATTCTAATAATAAAAATATTATATGCGCTCCTTACATAAATGAATGACGAGACCTTAGATGTATTGCTGTTATATCCCCGCGATTCGGCCGGGATATTGTAATTGTTCCAGTGCGCCAGTTTCTCCATCTGTCCGTCCGTGGCAAAGAATGTCATCGCTTCTCCTCTCACATCTGGGGAATTTTTTGTGAAACCTTAGGCTGAATACTTGGTTGATGTAGATGTACAAATAAGAGTTACTTGTTTCCTTCTGCCTCATTATTGGTAAATTTCTGGAAATTTTTTTAAAATAGGGGTATTTTGAGAAGTCAGAGGTTAGGGAAAAACCTGTCATCCCTTCTGCTCCCATATTGTTAAAAAAAATTAAATTTAAACTTTGTAGGCCTAATAAATAGTAGAGGTAAGTGTGAAATATATTTTTTTTCTTCTGATCTTTCTCATGGTTTGGTAAATTTCTTGAACGTTATCAGAAAAGGGGTATTTTGAGACGCCAAGTTTTAGGATAACACTTGTCATTTCTTCTCCTCGTAAACAGCTTGAAGGATTTTATTGAAACTTTATAGGTCGACTGAATGGTTGATGTAGATGTACAATAAAGTTTTCCCTTTTCTTCTCTGCCTAATTTTGGATGAATATTTGTAAAAGTGTTGTCTTAAAATGGGTGTATTTTGAGAATGAAAGTTGCATGTATATGCTTGTAATTGATTCTTCTACAAATCTGCTTGAAAGATCATACTGAAACTTTGAAGGTAAATAAGTAGCTGGTCTAATAAGATTGATTTTTTTTTCTCTCTTTGTCATATTTTTGGTAAATTTCGAAAGACAAATATCGAAAAAAAGGAGACAAGTGATTGTCATCATTTCTTGTCATAAATGTCTGGAAGGATTATATGTAGGCAAAACCTTTATATATATATATTTCCCGTGACTCTTTTTTTTTCTTCTTAATTTCTGAAAAATTTGTCTAAAATGAGTAATTTGAAAACTTCAGTTTTATGTGGAAGATTGTCATCATTTTTTCTAGAGTACGCGGAGGATTTTACTGAAACTTTGTAGGCTGCATAAGTACTTTATTTCAATAAGGGACAGTCAACATGACTGAAGTGCGTGGATATGCATTATGCATGTCTGTGGTTCAACCTGGTGAATATCTTGTATGCAATTTATCGTTCTTACGTTTACCGTGACTATTCACCATATATCATTTGTTTTGTGGTACATGTAAGTCAATGTTTCATGCAGATACGGTTTGTATACACACACACACGCACGCACACACATTAGTGGTGAGCGACAGGGAGTTTATAGAAAGTGTTTTTCTTTATCTTCTTTTGATTAGAAGTAAGAGGCATGTCCAGACAAGACTGAAATTCTACGAAGACTGGCTGTGTAATAAAGAGAGAGAGAGAGAGAGATTGATTGATTGATTTATATCTTTATTTCCTCCGTATATTACGAAGATTACAATCAATAGTATAAAGAATACAGCAAAAATGGAAAGTAACAGTAATTAAATGTTAGAAATAACATACATTTACAAATGATCATGCGTAAATAAATGCATATATGGTGAACATTCACCATGAGAACCAATGAAAATTAACTTAATTTGTTTTCAGCATTTGTTTTTCTACACATTATAACAGGGGTATGTATTATCATTTAAGTGAGCACAACTGGCACAGTTGCAAAGTAGCTTTGAAGATTTCCCGCTACAGCGAAACAAAAATAAACTTCAGAAAAATTCATTAAATGATTAGCATTACTAAATCTTAGTTAGCAACACACACGGAAGTAACAGCAAATCTCATTAACATTAGAGATAAACACAATGTACTTATTACAAAATACTTTATCAAATGCTGTCATTGCTTTCTTCATACAAAAGTATTGGGATCGTTTTCTATTGCGATGATGTAAATACTACCAATGATAAACTGTACATAATATATGGTGTTAATACACTAAATGAGAGAGAGAGAGAGAGAGAGAGAGAGAGAGAGAGTGACTAGTAATCCCATCAAATTCAGCTGGTCTGAGGAGACCCCGGGTGGTCAAGTGGTCTAAGGCGCTAGCCTTTACCTATCACCGACATCTCACCTCTGTCCGCGTGGGTTCGAGTCTCGGCTTCCCAGTAGCTTCCCGTCTGTCGGTGGTTCTTCCCGTGTTTTTCCCGGGTTCTTCCTCCACCAGATATACTGGCCGCCATGTGCTGAAAAATGGAGTTAAACCCACAACACCACATCAACTGGTCTGATATTCGTAAAAACTGCAATGCATGTTTTTATTTGTTTTTATTTGCTGTGTAGAAAGTAACAAACTGATATTCTGTTTTTCCTTATGTATAGGAAAAGATGAAATTGATTTTAAAGTGTACGCCTACTACGATCAAATTTGAATTTCCAGCCTAAATATAACAAAATTCACAAGAAATTCTTTCACTCACACACACACACACACACACACACACACACACACACACTGTTTCCGATTCGATTCCTTTCGGATATGTTATCTTTAAATTTTCTAATACAAAAACAGCACTCGAAATGATGCTACATATCTCTTGGATGTGATTGTTCGTTTCGGAATTGTTTATGAACAATGTAAGTTTCCTTGCAACAAATCTCAGCATGTTTATTCTTAATGAATTACCTATCAGTTTTCCCTCTGTTGATACCTATACGATGTAACGTATAAATAGCTGTCATGACAAGGAAAATCATATGCAGTTAAAAGATACTACCCCATTCAAAATGGACAACTTTAGAGATTTTTATAAGTTCAGCATGTGGATATTTAAGTTAAATATATGGTTTCATTTTTCAAATTTCGTAACCTAATTTTTCTAAAAATAAAAATAATATGGAAATTCAAAGATTTCGTAACCTAATTTTTCTAAAAATAAAAATAGTGTGGAAATTCAAAGATAAGAAATAAGAGGCCCAATTTGGCCAGAAATTATACATGTACATTATGCTATGATGTTTTATGTCAAATTTGGTGAAATTATGTTGTGTGTTTTTGTGAAAGTCATTTAACGGTTTCTCTAACTTTAGTACCAGCAGCAATATTGGATAGCGGATCTGCATTATTTATAACAACTTGAATTGGCTTCATGCCAAGAAGCTTTTGTCAAATTTGGTGAAATTCTGTTTGGCGATTTTTGGTAAGAGGTGTTTAAATGCTTCTCTGTTAGTAACGGCATCCATATTCGACGGCAGATAAGAATCAATTGTAAAAATTTAAAAGGCCTTTATGACGAAATGCTTTTTTTACATGTGGTCAAATTCTATTTAGCGGTCCTTGAAAAAGAAGTGGTTTAAACGTTGTCTATGTGTTAGTAATGTCGGCCATATTTGATAGCGGATCGGCATCATTTGTGCAAATGTGAAAGGCATTTTATACCAGAATTCTCACTGCCACATTTATTGGTTTTGAGAAGTTGAACATTGCAAAAGTTATCGGACGCATGAAAGACGAAACACAACGGGCGTAGGATCATACTATTGGCCTTGCGGCCAGGTGAACTAATCATGCCTGTGTTGTCTTTTCCAGAAAGACAAAATTTCACACCGTGATACAGCCCCAAAAAAGTAAGTACATGGATCCGACAAACTGCTGAATAGCTCTTAATCTTTATTTTGACTCTTTCTTAAATTTTGTTCTGGATCACAATAATATAATGTATATCAATCCTTTCGGAAAGTATACACCTAAAAGAGACATACAAATCACTTTCTTTTTCCGGTAAAAATATAATTAGATTGGTCGTTCTGTTATATAAATCAGTTTGAAATCATAACTCGTGTGATACTGACATATATTTTGTCAGACTGTCTGAAATATCTCTCTTGCTGAGGCATTCACACCCACCAATATTTTCTGGAGATTCCTTTTTCGAACGCGTACAAAAAGATCATAATTTTTTAACAAAATGTGAATCTTTACTTAATTTGCAATCACTTGAAAACACTTTAACTTACTATAGCAAAATGTTTCCTATGCGTTATCAAATGTGTAGCAGAAATACATTGTTTTAGAAATCTAAAAACATTCTAGGTTCGTAATCAGTAAGCAACATCTCTGAACAGTACTATGTCATCGAAGAAGAAGACGAGAAACTATGCAGTATTTACTGCAAGTTTAGATAAACTGTTTTGCTAACACTTATCAAATTCACCATTACAAACGGCTGCAAAAAAAAAAAAAAAAAAAAAAAAAAATACAAAAATTAAAAAAAATTAACTAGGCTCAATTCATTATATTGTTAGGAAATAGAAAGAAACGAAAGAGCTCTTGACATCTATAACTTGATAACATAACTGACGACTGAAAATGCTTGATTACTGCAGCGTGTGCGTTCTTTCGGATATTTTTCCTAACCACATCGGACACTTACGTCGTTTACTTTAAGTGCAATTAAGACACCAACATGCCAATGAAATGTAGGGCTTTAAGATAATGTTTGTTTCAAACACAAGATGTTCAGTCCCTTCACGATTTTATATTTTCAGAGAATGAATGAATTAATATAAGCTTAACACTCAATAATATATGTAATTGGTTAAATGGAGGAATCGATGAAGCAGTTCTGCAGATGTCGAACAATCGTGCGCTTTTTCTACAATTTTAAAGCTTTGTACATTGACGGTATTGAAGTAGCTGAGTATTTTCTGATATAAGTGTCATACAGCGACACTTAGCGGTTGAGCACACTTGATTGTTGTAGAATTGAGCGATATTCAGACAATATTCCTTAAATATTCAAACAGTTATAATCTAACATGACAGAAAATAATGTATATCCATCTGAAAGCTAATTGTTATCCTTAAGCCACTCAAGAAGATTTTGTCCCCAAAATAACTACTGTAAGATGGGCCAAGGCATGCAATGCTTTCTAATACAAACTGAAGCTTATGTCGGCAAAAAATGACTGTCAGTTGTTTTCTCGACTATACAAAGATTGTAAAAACCGTGGAGCTAATCGAGGTTGCTTTTTTTCTCATGAAAGCCAGGCATGTCCCCCTTCTTTATCTGATTGTGTGTGTTTGCGGCAGGGCTCAAAGTCAGATCGTCTATGCTCCGAAAAATAACTGTAGATGAACAGCAGTGATTGCTGACAGAGCCGCAATAGTCCAAATGCTGAAACCTGCAATTGCAAGAATTTTTTTAAGACAACAGTGAGGCAGATAGGAATTTTTTCTTCTTCTTCTCTTCTTATTTTATTAAACGTTTGCTGGCAAAGCTAAACATGATCGACATAATATGGGCCATCTACCACCAAACAAGTTTGAAGGCATAGATGGGAGATATGCGTAACACGCACAGAGTGTTTGCCTTCAGTAACATATAATTAAATACCACAATAGTTGTCTCCTGTGCACATTCTCTTAAATCAATCAGGTTTGCTTATTTGCAAATCCACAGTTTGTAGCATTCATTTTAGTAAGAGGTTCCAAATCAGTTGCCACAAGATCGTTTCTTATTTCTTATTATGTGCAGTATATTTTGAAATAGTAGAGAGAAATATTAATATGTAATACAAATGTGTATTGTTTTCAAATACTTTGGAAATCCAAAGCAATTTAAGTCTTTTTAGTAGTTCATACCATAGTTATATAGTAAAAATAAAAATAAAAAGTGAAATAATGCCTTGCTGCAGCCTGAAGCACTTAATGTGTCATTCATGAGTGACATGAATGAAATTCCTCGCCAGCTAGCATGGAGAGTAGCTAAAACCAAATCCTAGCAGACGACACTGTATTTTCTTGTACCTCAGTCTAGTGGTATGGTGATTTTATTGATTTTCAAAATACCCCCAAGCAGTGCTGTCTAGAGATTTTCAATTTTGATTTTTAATGTTCTCGCATATTATAGAGGATTTTAAAACGAATATATATATATATATATATATATATATATATATATATATATATATATATATATATATATATATATATATATATATATATATATAGTTTCAGGTCTCCCACATCTATGCTACCGCAATTGGAAGCGCTTTGCAGAGTTATGGGGCTTGTTGCATTTAGAATTCGTGTTTTCCACTATATTTATGAACCTAAAGTCTTACATATCAAAACCAAGTCATTGTGCCCTTGTTTCTACCGAAAGTGAACATTGGGCTTGCGCAAAGCAGAGGATATCAACGACTTTACTTGTTAGTGGCTTGAGCATTTTTGCAACTGTTCGAAACTTTTGGAGTTAGTACTACGTCTTTATTAGCTCACCTGGCCATAGGACCCTGCGTCCGTCGTGTGTCGTAGGTACAGCTGGCTAATCGGACCCAAAATAGGTATTGATTTTTTATCTTGTTAGATAGATTTTTAATCATTTTTCATCGAGTATAGAAAAGAACTCCAACAAGATTAAAAGTAATTGTGTTGATGAGCCCTACACAGTGGACCACGCTATCCTACATTCAGTGGCGTACTAAGGGTAAAAGGGCCAGAATACGAGGCCCGATTTGTATCAGCTATTTTGGCGCCGCAAGACTTCTGGCGCCCGGGGCAACCGCCGCGTCCGCACCCCTCCCCCCCCCCCCCCCGTTAGTACGCTACTGCCTACATTGCATACCGTGATCGTTTTACCTAACGCCTCATGAACTTGGTTTCAGCTGATGATAATATTTTAAAAGATAATTATTTCGATGATATTTTCATTCCCATGTCATATTGTTGAATGGTAAGAAAGACACAAAAACGGGCAGTCACCACATGTCTCAGCCTCAAAAATACTGCACTAATATGTCTTTGAAAAAACTAGCCCTGCGCGCTCCATTTAAATAATATATCATGTGTATTTTGAAATTCGTAAAATTTTAATGTAAGCATCCGCCATGGCTATGACACGTTAACTGTGAAAGAGACAGTGTCAATGAAATTTAGCGCCAGGTCAGAACTGAATAGAATCTCCGGCTCTCATTCATTTGTCGGGAGAATACACAGTTAACGGTTACGTTTATCACGTCAAGCTTCTGTGAATGGAATTGAGCAAACTTTTGTTATAAATTCAACGCAAAAGAGTAATTTTCATAATGGTAAAATATCCTCGCAAAATTTCGATTACATAACTTTTGTAACAAGAATCGTTCTAACACGTATATCGATCAATTAACCGATTATTCGATTAATCGCGCTAGTCTTAGTCGTAGGTCGACCATCGTGCGTCTTGAAACAACAATGTCGGACAATTCCAATTCTAAGTTAGGAGTTTTTCTTAGTTCCATCAGAATTCGCATCTGAATACACAAATCTGCATTTCACGTGCATATAAATATGATAATCATGACAGTCTGATCACTTTTTTCCGACTTAATTTTATCCGACTGTTGCTTAAATACGACATACTATATAGTAGGAACAATTTTTAGCAATGGATGGGTTTACTTTTGACTAAAATCGGCACTTTGTGAGATTTTGATTATATTTTTTAATGTATCTACTATATCGGTACTTCTTAAGAACAGTTTCGTTTTCGACACAGGCATTACTCTTTATTATGTTTTTAATGCAAAATGACGATAACGTCATATATAACAAAATGCATTAAGGGAAACGTCATACATAACAGAAAATGTTCTGTATTTTAACCCAACGTGGAATTTATCTTCAGTAAATCAGGAGATAAGCTTGGGTCGAACTAAAGAGACTAAGCTGTAATTAGTGCTCAACGAGGAGTAGCTCTGAAATAAGGCTATATAAGTGTTATGAAAACCAAAAGAGAGTTTTAAATAGGAGTCGGGCTACAACTGCATACAAATTTGAGAAAGAAAGGTTTAACCCTATATTTTAAAAAACGTAGAATAGAAAGACAAGAAAAGAGACGAATGGACGGAACAAGAACTTATATATGTTCGTTGTTTAAACCAGAACACGGCGAATAATCTTTAGTGGCAAAGTTTGGAAGCTGTGCTCCTTCAGGAAGCCTATCAGGACGGCGGATTTATGCGTCGGTGCGTTGTCATGGAGTAGATAGATACCTCGGATACCAGTACGCGTAAGGGTGGTTTCGTAGTGTTCCACAACATTTGGCAACACTTTGGGGGCATACAAATGTCCACGCGTTGGAAGTGCAGTTTTCCAGTGTATGAACAACATACCAAGACGTGAATATAAAATGACATTTCATAATTGGATAGTCAGGGTATGAATGTGTGTAGAGGTGCACGTGGGAGTTCTTTCGCTAATAAATAACTTTGTTGTACAGCGCGCTAATATTCAAAACTTTTTAAAATACTCATCGCTTGGCATTTTATTTTCTCAGTAAGCAAAAATGAGTGCCTTGGATGATCAAACTGCCTTGAGGCTGCCTTCAATTTTCAGATTGCCCATTGTAACCTTTTTATTCTGTATTATATTTATAGGTTACTGCATTTGTATGGGAAAATATGAACGAGTTTTTATTTAGCTATACTGCACGACGTCAGGAGTGCAGTATAGCTCAGAAAAAACGAGTTCATATTTTCCTATACAAATGTAATAACATTTTTATTATATACTCATTTTGCTTTTCTACCTAAGGCTGAATAATAAAAAGAACACACTACAAGAAACAAAGTAACTGAATTTCTGCTATATTGCAAAGTAAATACACAACCATAGTTAAATAAATACACAGTAACAGTATTCATACGCACATGGCACCGCCCAGTGACCTTTGAACTTGGTAGAGTACCGCGAGCTCAGTCATTCGTTTCAAAAAGAAATCTCATTTTGGTCTACTTAAAATTGAAATTTTGAGTCATATTGTGAATGACTGCGCCTTGGAACAACTTTCCCAGTTGATCTGGAATGAAGGGTGTTTGTTTTTCTGTTGATTTAACTAAATTATGCTCTTTTAGTTGTGGTGGACTTGCGTTATTAGCTGTGTCGATTACATACGATGTACATGTAGCTGGAGGGACTGGCGTCAACAGCAAGCTACACATGTGTTACTGTTCTGCCACTGATAGTTTGGAATCATAAGGTGGACAAAATATGAAATTCTTCTAATTGAAATTCTCAAGAAGATGCAGGATTAACTATTTTTGTTAGGGAATATCAAATTCATTTCGTTTTGGAGTGCAGTAAATTCTCCTTTGGAATGTGATTTCTGTTGGAAATGTAGTCTAGATTGCAGTGCAGTTTCGCGCCGTGGATCAGAAAGTACATTTTGAAGAAATTCAAGGTGCAGAAAAGTAAGTACATTTATTGTCATTCTTATTACCAGCTATAGATGACATATTTATATGTACTGTCACTTGGATGATCTTTGTTGGATGGACCCCAGCTACATGACCTATATGACTTACTATTAATCCAAACATTTTCTAAAAAAATTAAAACAGGCAAAATTGCAAAGCGGCAGTGGTCTGAGAGCCCATTTCGCCAGCGGAAAATAAGGCTTCTTCGTTATCGTGGCTTATTGGCTCCGAGGCACTTGCTTTTATACCAAAATCCGCCTTCTTTAGTTGTATTTTTTCGAATTTAGTGCTTGGACTTGTAAAATTAGAGGTCTCTGAGAGAAACGGAATATCATTTGGTCTTAAAATGCCTTTTTATGCTATTTTTTTTATAGACTCTAGAGAACACGATTCATAGTCTGAACCATAGGCTAAATAAGTGTTTAAATTATCAGAATGATATTTTCAATACTGCATGTCTCACGTTTGTTGTCATAAAGCCACCGCTGGACATTGTGAATATCACGTTCAGTCACTTGCTTGGTTGAAAGTTTCTTTTGTGACTCAATGAATTCATCCACATCGTCAGCTTTATCATCTGTACTCTCAAACAGCTTGCTTAGTTCATCCACAGACAAATCTAATAAAGCAAAAAGCTCCGGTGTCTGCTACATTTGCGTACATTGTTTGTTTACAATAAAAAGTAGTTCCTAACGCGATACTATTTTTAGACACACGTGTCATGCAGTATGAAGCCGTGCAGTATGGAGAAATACTGCACGATTCTGACAATGCAAAGTTAATGGAGAGAAAAAAACATGAGTATATAATAATATGGAAGACAGTGTGTCATTGGACTATCAAAATGGCCCCGTGGTTTTCTGATCGCAGAAGACACACTGTTTTCAGCTGAGACAACATCAGACCGATCAATTATGTGAAATGTGAGCTGTTGTTGTCGTATTCTATTTTGGATAACATGAAGTAATTTGTCTCTGAATTAGTATATTCGCCAAAATGAATGATTACAGACTGTATTGTAGATTAGAATTTGAATCTTAACCATAGTTTTGGTCTAATTATATAATAAAAAATTATTAAGTTTGTTAATGCAGTTATAGAGCTAATATTTTCTAGAAACTTTGTCTTCGTGTTCTTCTTTATTACCGATAGTATGTGAATACTATCTTGACGGCGATATTTACCAAAGCTTTCAAATCAAGGAACTCTATATTTATTAACACCAAAGAACGCAACAAATTCTAAAAAAAAACTTCAAGTAATCGTACAGACAAGGCGAGGTGGGGTCTTGAAAATGGACAATACGTTTGACTTGTCTCTCGAACTGAATGTATACAAAGATCTCACATTTTTTTAACTGACCAGAGTTTATACTTATTGCTATGACCAGACTATATACTCATTGCTATGACCAGACTATATACTTATTGCTGTAATCAGAGTATATACTTATTTCTATGACGAGAGTATATACTTATTGCTCTAATCATAGTATGTCCTGTTTTATATGACCAGAGTATGTACTCATTGCTATAATCAGAGTATATACTTATTTCTATGACGAGAGTAAATACTTATTGCTATAATCATAGTATGTCCTGTTTTCTATGACCAGAGTATGTACTCATTGCTATAATCAGAGTATATGCTTATTTCTATGACCAGAGTATGTACTCATTGCTATAATCAGAGTATATACTTATTTCTATGACCAGAGTATATACTTATTGCTCTAATCAGAGTATATACTTATTTCTATGACCAGAGTATGTACTTGTTGCTGTAATCATAGTATGTCCTGTTTTCTATGACCAGAGTATGTACTCATTGCTATAATCAGAGTATATACTTATTTCTATGACGAGAGTATATACTTATTGCTATAATCATAGTATGTACTTATTTATATGACCAGAGTATGTACTTATTGCTATAATCAGAGTATATACTTATTTCTATGACGAGAGTAAATACTTATTGCTATAATCATAGTATGTACTTATTGCTATAATCAGAGTATATACTTATTTCTATGCTTTTGGGAGTAATTCATGATATTTACGATCAATCTTTTCTGTCATCTTATACGTGGTTGAGATTGCAAATCCCCCTCCCCCTTTTTAAGCGTTTTATTATAATATATAATTCATATATTCAAGAGATAAGTTATTTTATTTGAATTATTACACAATTTCATCCTCGAAAGCACATTGCACACTAAGTTGTGTTTACGACTTGATAGCGCAATAACTTCAAGAATAAACCGTCGCGCGGTTATACTTGGTGATTTTGTCATTCCCTTTTATCAAATAAAATACATTTTCAGTACATAATTCTTCCTATTCATCACGCAGAGAGAGAGAGAGAGAGAGAGAGAGGCAGACAGACAGAAGACTATAGAGCACTCAGAATTACCAGCCATTCATTTCTGGTTTTGTAACAACCATTTTTTATATTTATTTTGCAACCAGAATATTAATAGACTGATTACAAGTTATATTTATTTTGCAACCAGAATATTAATAGACTGATTACAAGTTATATTTTGTTACAAATTAGGTCATAAATACAATACTGCAATGAGTGTATATAAAATGTTACGATCTTGACGTCACTCTATGCGTCATAATGGTCTGATATTACAATCCTTTTATAAATAAGTGCTACCCCATGGACAGATATATCATAATTTGCTACAAAAAAGCTATAAGAGTTTCTATTTTGAAATAATTGATTTTATCTTTACGTAATCATTATATTGGATGCAAATTATTACTTGGTATAAATATTTCGTATTTAGCCCTTGTAAACGAAAGTCGGGTTCACAAATTATTTTTCTTTTTATTAGATACCGTTCAAACCTATTTTATTGTTTTTAATTTTCAGGATATAAACCAGTGTGTTACTTTTTGATCCCTTTATAAACAATCAAATGGGGGAGCTCCCTCAGTAGCTTAAGATTTATAAAAGATTTCTATGGTAAGAAAGTCAGCTGCAGGAGAGATTCAAAAAGTACTTGGCGATATCCAAATTAGAATAATTCCGTGTCTTATTATTATTATTTTTTTTTACATGTTTGTTTATAGTATTACTTTTTTCATTTACACGACTGATCACATTATATAACGATGACAAAAATGAAAAGACTTTGACACAAGTCGGCAGTCTAGCACTTCGCGCAAAAGTGAAAAATGACGTTTGGTTCCCAACACTATTTATATAGGAGAGAGAGAGAGAGAGAGAGAGAGAGAGAGAGAGAGAGAGAGAGAGAGAGAGAGAGAGAGAGATCATTGCTAAAATAGATCACTATGACCACTTTTAACACTCGCATGAAACTGAAGAAAAAAGTGTATTTAGAATCATTCAGTTACGTATTGCCTACACGATGATGAAATGGTCAATGCCCATGCAACTTAAGAAATACTAGTCTGTTGTCTCGCAAATTCCAAATTTGGACCAACTCTTCATGCAATAGATTAAGCAATGATTTCAGTACTGTTTTACGTCAGGTTCATGGTCATAGCTATCCGAAAGCTTCATGTGTTGTTTGTATGTACTGTGGAAAACTCTACACCAACATAACTACAATTACAATTAATGTGACTTTGTTGCTCAACTAAGAAAATAAAGCTTTAGTATGAAAACTATATCTCCAGGTCTGATACATGTACAGTCTTGATGAATGTGTCCACATCCAAATAGATATTTCAAGAGAAAACAAAACCAGACATATGTGATGCGAGCAGTTAATACGCATCTCTGAATGAAACATAAGGAGCAACAAAAGAAACAAAGATATAGCCCTTCAAAAACTTATTGAAAAAAGGGGTAGTATTTTCTTCTGTACATATTTTTTTAAACTTGAGTCGTGAAAAGTCAAACTCTAGCTAGTATATTTGTTTTAATCTTAGAGGAATAAGGTATGGAACATAATCATCAAGCGAGCAATTATTGAGTTAGAGAATCAAACATTTTTGACCAATCTCCAAAGTCACTCACATCCTACCTGATAATCGAAAAATACAGTATATAATGGGTTTGCAAGTGAGTGTTTTGCGTATGTCTGTACGCTTATAACATCTCATATGAGTGTTATCATCAACAACTCCTGCCTTCTTTTCACTAGTCTCGTGCGAGCAAATTCTCTAACTCAGTAATTGCTCGTTTGATGATCAAAATCAATTGCCATATCTAGTAAATGACCCCTCGATAAAGCTTAAAGAAATCGTCCAATTCAATTTAAAATCGTTTCATATTAAAATCTAGTTTATCAAAAATGACAAAGCAAAATATGTCACTTAAATAGGATATCTGGTTGCGGAGATAAGAGCGTTTAAGCTTTGAGAGAATATCCTGCATTGAAAATTTTACTCCTATGGTACCGTTTCACAGAAGCACATGCACCTAAAATTTGTGGGCGTGATAAAGGAAAAACAATGCATACAAATTCAAAAACAATCGGTACTCATTTTAGTTTGACTAATTATTTAATTTATAAGTTTTGCATTTTGAAGATAAAACTCACAGTTCATATATGAGTAGACATGAGCGGTATTTTCATCATAAAATTACAACATAAAATATCAAAACGGAGGGGATCGATTAAACTTTACTTTTATGTTAGACAACTTAATAAAACCAATCTGAAACTAAAGCAGAGACTGTAGAATCATCATAAACCATTTTCATAAAAACCCGTCGTCAACCTAGATTACCACAGGTAGGTTTCTAGCCTAGGGACAAGTTAATTCATGCTTTTTTATGTCCAGTGTTAAAGTACTGAAGAACTGGCCACTGGAATATTCATTTGTGTACTCGAAGAGAACAATGGTAATGGTTGAGTTCTGTGGAGTTTTCCATCCTTACAACCCTAGCGACTACTGACTCATAAGCTGGCAAATAGTTGGCATTGCAAAATCAACACCTGCATAAGGCAGCAGCTACAACAATTGCATTCAAATTCTTTATGAACATATAATATCATCAGCAAACAGCATTCGAGTTATGTGAAAAGAAGAGTTGCATGACAAGATCAAGGCAAAGAAATAAATTACGCTTGAATATATATATATATATATATATATATATATATATATATATATATATATATATATATATATATATATATATATATATATATATATATAATGGAGACATCTTTGCACGACGTGCCAGCAACAAACACGCTATAGTTTACAGGAAGAATCCAAAAGTCGCAAAATAAGAGTCTTTTCAGACGACGCAGAGTATAATCAGATACACCTATAGCACAGTGATTGGCTATTGGTCGGAAGATCAGAGGCGCTCGTTTACATCATTTGGCGGTGCGTGATTAAGCAAGGGCACAATAGACGCAGTCATATTGCGTCTCTGCCGCAAGAACACGCGTCGTCATATTGCGGCGCCAAATGCTGTTTGATTTTATTATTCTGTGATATTTCTGCGATATATCATCGGTATTTAACACACACACCTGTTTTATCATTTGCATGGTTTCTTAAAAATTTTGTGAGAAAGGATTTCAGTATGCAAGTAACAAATCCAAGGAGCGGATGTGACACCGACAGTCTAATGGGGGGTGGGGGTTTAATATCTCCGTTCACTCTGTCTTATGCATTTCTTTATCTCCAATTCAGTCAAATCACATTTGGTATCATTTCAAAGCTAAATAACTTTTCCTTAGACTGCATAAGCTTTTATAAAGCTCACTTTAATTTCAAGGGCCGTAACCAGGGTCTAAACATGAACATAAGATCCCAACATTGAAATAACTTCAACCGCTTTTCAGTTGCAGTTGTCAAATATGTACCAATTGCTCTATTGTATGTATTCCTTCATGTTCCATTAAATAAAACCATATTAGAAGCCATTTAAAAGAAAAAATAAATTTTCAATGGATTGTACAACATTTGTGCTATAGATATCTCTTGTGTAATCCTTATTCGTCGCACTACTTTTGCGTTTGCAAAATATTTAATAAAGTTGCCAGAAAAGTTTGGAACGAATATTAAAGTTATTAGACATCCTTTTTTTACTGATATTGTGGCAGTTAAACAATAAAGAGTAGGCAATCGTACAAGACCAACCAAGGTTGAACCTATTACACTAATAGCAATCCTGTGTATCACTCCGCATCTGACCTAAATATCAGCAAGCCAGTACACAAGCGGTTCGATTATAGACGCAATGAGTGGTAAATATTTCTTCTAAATTTTGCAGTAAACTGAAACACACTAAATTTACATTGACGGAAACTAGTACGAAATTTGGCTGATAGCTAAATGATCAGACAGTTTGTTTCCGCATTGATCATATGCTTCTTTTCGTGCATGAATATCATTTTCCGTTTTTTATTTCAATTTGAATACTACTAATTGCAATGACGGAAGGCATTGATCGAGTACGTAAATATGCATCAAGATTGATATAGATTGGGTAGATTTGGTTCGAACAAACTGTGCGTAACGCAGTCATAATATCACAACACTTGCAGACGGCCGACAGTCGTTCTAACGGCAGCTGATTTTATTGTTGGCTTATGTAACCTTAATCCGATAAATCAGCACTGATACTGATGGACAGTTCGGGTATGATCTCACCTATTCATTAAATCAGGCGATAGGTGAAGACAAATTCGCCATCGCGTTGAAAAGTTCTTTTAAATTGTCGAAAATTGTTTTTACCCTGCCATCACCATCTCCAGACGGCATGTTTGCCGTAAACAAATGCAGTCATACGTCATATGGTTAACAACGGCAAGTGCAAACGTTTGAATACAATCTGACCGGATCCAAGTTCAGTACGGGGAAATAATGAATAGTTTTATGAATGCAAAATTATTGGGAATTGCTTTGAAGTATATAATAAGAACAATTTGAGATCTACGGGTCATTTCCAGAAATATAAAACTGCATAGATATGTATTCAGACGGTTTTTCAACAAGACACATTTCTTCTTATGGGATGTAGGTCTCCGTCACACTTAAATATGGACTCATCAGCTTCTACGGTAACAGCAGTAGTTGTTCGAATATGTACACTGATTCCGTGTGCGCTGTTTGAACTCAAAAACAACGTCATCACTTTTGAAATCTAAAAGCTTGACTTAAACTAGCTTTATAAGCTCAAATGTTCTACACGAACTTTATGGGTCAGAAAGTAGCGCGTTTACAAGGACAACACTTTTCTACAGTTTTAATTTTTTTAAATAATATAGAATAGTGTTACTTTAATACTGGCATGCACACTTTGAAATCAAGAAGAATGTCACAAACTCATTTGTATGCTTGTTTCCAATCCCTAGAAGATCTTTAAACTACTGAATTTTAGAATTTCAGCCTTTAGAGTCCAAAATTTAGCATATTCCTCACAATTTACCAGTCCGAGTACCAACATTCTAAACTTTTGCATCGCTAAAACTATTCAATATTTTCCTGTAATATTGTAAAATAACTTTTCAATGCGGTGCCGGTGTCAGTGGTATATCAGTCATTGCGAATAAAAGAAAGAACTTCGGTTATTTATTGATTTATTTATTAGATATTTTCATCCGTATCATGCGCATAATTCACATTCAAATTCATGTAATAAACAACAGTCACAATAAATAAAAACAAATTAATATTACATACAATTACAAATATATTGAATAATTAAGACTTCCTAATTTACAGTAAGAAATGAAGAGAAAAAACAATTAAGTCGATAGTAAAAGGGAAGACGTGTAAATCGTTTACATTATCATGATCTTTCAGTATATGACACTATTATAATAATGTCTAATTGAACTTCAAAAGACTGGACACATCATAAATGCAGTTTAATGCTTACTGTGTGACCAGATTCGACTCATTGTATATCGCCGTTCTTAAGACTGCGGCACTGCACGTTCCTGTTTTTTATACGAACAATTTAAACACGCAGTTGTAACATGCGGCATCAAATTTGGTTACTAACCAAGTTACCATCTCAGTTTCAATTTCGCTGATCAAAAAATAAATCGCAAAAAATCAGTAGAGCTGCCGTATGAAAGGACCGAGACGCACATTTTGAACAGTCTAGATTGACTTTATTCAAAAATATCGATATCCGCTACTTGAAAGCAAAATAATATGTTCAGATAATGTTAACGTTTGATTACTTACAAAAATGTAGATGCTTTATGAACAAAACGAGAAAGAGTGCTAGTTTTTTTAGTCACATTGAAAAACTTTACAGGCAAATCAACGTAATAGTGCAATTGACGTCATCAATACTATGTGACGTAATAAAGAAGCAAGCGTGAAAATGGGATTTATTTATTAAGTTTTTTTTAAAAAATTCATTCGCGTGTAGGTATAATATAATTTTCATAGATATTAATTATGTTTATATTTTCAATATAAATTCAATAACCCATAAGTATCACATTACCAGACTGAGTCTGCTACGCTCATAGGTCTGCGAGAGTAATGTATAATATTAAGGAAATAATTGTGTCCATATACTAGTACATATGGATACTGATTGAATTGCTCTTATTTAACCAACAAATAATAATTGACGAATCCCAAACTGCACCTGTTTACAGTCAGCTGTCAATCAATTACTGTTTACTCGAAGTTCCAGTTGGTGGCTAAATAATCTTCTCCCGGGCAACGTGTGATCTGTTACATAATCGCATATGATGTGCTAAGCTTGCCTGACTAAGAAGACGTCTGCTGTCCCATTGGTTAGACACCTGGGAAGTTTACACTGCATACCATGTGTAAATTAATGTTTAATAACTTCATTACTTTTCATCAAAACTGAGACAAAGTTTCACTAGTAACCGAAAATATATTTCTGATAAAATGATAAAATGTTAGAATAAAAAATTAGGTTTTACAGAAAATAATATACTAATGAGAAGGCGTGGATATCTCGGTTCTTTCGATGCGGCGATTGTATCCTAGATTTCTAGTAAAAAAAAAAATAAAAAAAGAAAAGAAACTAAAACAAATTACCACAAAATTTACAGAGACAATATTCCCCCGATAAATACTGACCACTCTCTAATTTTCGCGAAGTGAAAACGGCGTAGACTCTAATCCGCCGTCGCATAATCCGTAAGTAGATATGGGTCTAAGCTTTTCACACATGGGCGCGCATTCTACAATTATATGATATTTCTATGTTAGGAATACTGACTGCTGTAGGTTTATTCAGACACTCAATGACAATTATTTGTTCCCCTCGACAATGTTTTTGGAAATCTGATATATTTATTATCCATGCAATCAAATGGAAGAAGTGTGGGGAAAGAATGAAAGAAAGAGTCACTATATCGGTTTCGATTTATGTAAATACTGATAGTAAAACTAGAACGTATTATTTCTACGCGTTCTAATATACCGGTATATATATGTGTAAGCATAAAAAAGGTTTTATATCAGTTTCAGAAGGTAGATGAATATGGTGCATGTGCTATAAAAATGTATACACAAAAGCTATACGGATTGGTTAACAAGGCACACAAGTCAAATGCATGAATGGAATACATCAGTAGAAAAGAGAAATGATCAGACAAACGTGTACATGCATACATACATACATACATACATACATACATACATACATACATACATGCATGCATGCATGCATGCACGCATACATGCATACATACATACATACATACATACATACATACATACATACATACATACATACATACATACATACATGCATACATACATACATACATACATACATACATACATACATACATACATACATACATACATACATACATACATACATACGTACGTAAGTACATGCATGCATGCATGCAAACATGCATGCATACATGCATACATACATACATACATACATACATACATACATACATACATACATACATACATACATAGAGACAGACAGGCAGTCAGAGATGGCTCAATTGATGAAGGGAGAAAGACATGATACATAAATAAGTCGTGTCCAAAATATCGATGACTGAGGTGTACACCATGTGCATAAAAATACAATGTGTTTACCTGTTACTGGCGCGTTGCACAAGATAATTAAATTTCCTACTTCTGTTGTACGTAAATGCAATCAATCAAGTTTATGTCAATGCGAGGAGGTAACACATTACCCCATGCACTATCTTAAGGCTCAGGATTATCGAAAATAAACACTATTCAAAGTATGGTGCTTTTGTTTCCAAGACACTTTTCGCGATAGGTGTGGCTAATTTAGTTCTACGAGTCCCTTGCTATATTTAGTGATAACTTACTTAAATTGAATTATACTCGTGTGCGGCCATTCGGCCATGTACGAGTGAAAAATGATCCATCGTTACTAAATATAGTACGGAACTTGTAGAGCTAACGCAGACTCAGCTATGTTCGCTAATTTATGTACGCGCGAGATGCTTTATTGCCGTGTAATTTTTGAACCTTTGATCTATCCAAAGTTTACCAGGAATGTATCGACTTTGCACGCGTCATTGTAATGACCTATGGACCACGAAAACATCTCTAGAATTGCCGGTGATATTTCTTGGCGTTGTATATATATATATATATATATATATATATATATATATATATATATATATATATATATATATATATATATATATATATATATATATATATATATATATATATATACATCATATGCTGAAGCTGGAAGTTAGATTCGCAAAGGAATTTGTTGTTATATATTTTTGACTACAATATATATATATGCCCCACATATATTCCTGTATACAAAGTCCCTTCACAAAGTTGGCCACTATCAAACATTTTTAGCCCGATGGTCACAAATTAAACTGTATGGAGGGCAAGTTGGCAGCTGATACTACAAACAAAAGTTGCCTTTTTCAGTTCGATATGCTGAGGCGAAATCAGCACAAAAAGTACTGTAACATGCAAAGGGTCTAAGAGAACCTTACTACCGAGCGAATCAAACCACACCTGCGTGAGGATGGATTGAGGTCGATATTTCCCTGTTGTCAATAACCTCAAGACAACAGCAGTCAACTGAAGGGTTCTTAAACCCGCTAATACCACGAAAACGTTTCCTTTAATCAACTAACGACCGCACATTCACGTGACCCTAAATTCACACTTGCATGTTTTTTCTTGCTTCACATTTGTATGATTTATCAGTACGCTTTTCTAAGCTGCAAATCGGTATTTCATGCCAGGTATTACTAAACATGACCCAAACACGTTATACACAGAATTATTCCTATCTCAAATAACCAAACACTTATACGTGAGGATATCCCGAGATGTTCTTATGTTAAGAAATTTTGGAGCGTCCATTTTACAAACCAATTCCATCCTATAATAAAGTCTCGTGAATACTGTACATTATGACGTATATTCCTAGTAACTGGCTGATTACTCGGTTCGAGAAATATCTTCCCAACACCGACTCCCTCATAATCACACAAATAGTCACTAAAATGTAACAAATCTATAAATAGAGACGTGAAATACGAATAGCACATACTCCAGGCTTGTTACGGTACTCATTATATTGACAAAAAGCATACTCTCTAAGCTTCCTAGCTGTTTTACAATATTTTCCTCATATAAAAGACTTGTGTTTATCTATCAAACACATTACACAGCCAACAATAAAATCTATTTGATGTTCTCATACGTGTCCGCCACTGACATCATCAGAAATGCGTCTAATTTCACCTTTTTTCTTATAAGGCACATTTTTGTAAAAACATTTTTAGGCTTTTGTGGCCTTTGATTATACCATATCTGTGCCCAGGTTTGACGGAGTGCTTGCCAAAGCATCGAGACGGCGAGAGAAAGGTTCACTTTACAAATATTGTATGACAAAATCAGTCATTTTGAGACCTTCTAAGACTGAGCACAATGTATACTGGTTGCTCATGTACAGTTGTGCAATTATTTCGTTCTAAAGTTAATCCTGGGAATATTTGATTCTTTAAATGAACGAAGATCGCGATTGAATCTGCACAATCAAGTACCAGTGCATCAAAGGTATGTTAAACTGTTGGTAAAAACGTTTTCGGAATAAATTAATTACTTATGAGAGTACAATCATGTTTTTCAATCAATCAATTCCCCACGTCAATCAGTTATGATACTATATACATGCAGAATATGCCTATTTTTTGTACCCTTCCTTTGCATCACAAATATCGATATTTGCGTGACGATACAATTTATCGTACGGTTTCCCCCCGTATCGCGATACGCATGATACAACCTGATGACTTAAGATAATCATATAAGACCACTCGTTGTGAAGAGTTGGGCCCCTTCTCGACAACAAATCGTTTTGGACACTGAACGTGCCAGGAATGTGTCTGATCTCGACCGTAATCTTGTGCTGAAAGCGCCAACGCAGAAAGGCCCATACTTAAACGCTGAGGTCGGGTAACTTGGTCATCTCTACCCCTTCCCCACCCACCTTCCCGTTTTAGGATGTAGCTCAACACTGAAGAGTTGTCCGACAAAACGAGGATTACCCTTCCAAAAAGTTAGTCCATCCAGAAATGAAAGCCGTTGATTATAGCCTTCATTTTCAGAAGGTTGACGCGAAGGGCCCTCTCTTTTGGCCCCCAGTTGCCGCTGACCGTAGTGAATGTGCAACAGGAAGGCTCCTCAATGTATTAAATGTCATCCGTACAGACCGTACTCTCCAGTTCGGGTCTCTTCATGGCTATTTATGCCGTAAAACTCTGTTTGTCTCGCCACTGTTGTATCATGGTCTACACCGTAACTCTATGATCTAGAAGACCGGAAAATGGGTGTCTCTGACCCAGAAGTGCCATCTGTACAATGCGCATGAAGGTTCGCCGCTACTTTGAGTAAGCCGAGAAGTTGCAAGACATCTCTCATAGAAATACACTGCCTGTTGGAGATCAACTCTGATGAGAGTTCGATAATGTATGCAGTGCGGATGGGAGAGAGACTAGCGAGACTGAGATTGGTAAACATTCCATATCCAGATGAATGAAATATGGGAAGGGGTGAGATCATACGTCTCCCGGTTCACTAGAAAGCCCAGATGAGAGAAAAAGTAATGAAGACTGGTCACGTCCTGCAATAAAATTGAACTTGCAATGTTTGTTTTTTTTAATGCCGTCTAGGTACGCTGCAGCTGAACAGGGTGACGACGCAGTCTATGGTCTTAAGGCTTCATGGCTGAGGTTGAGACCGAATGTGACTGTACGGAATTTGTATATAGTTCCGTTGAATGAATATCGAAGGAATTTGTGCGAAGACGGGTGGGTAAGTATATAGAAGTATTCGTCGTTCAATCTGAGACCGATAGCAAACTCAACCTTGTGACAGAAAGTCAACCAGACTTTGCCGTCTCTATTCTTAACTTTTGCGCGGCTGAGAGATCTATCACCGGTCTAAGCTTTCCGTGGCTTTTGGAGCGAGAGAAAGTCTGGAATAAAGCCTCTGAGAGTTCTGTTCGCTTACTCTCTCAACTACTTGCTTGGCGAGTAATGAGTTGATCTCATTCCGTAGTATTTCTGCCTTGGAATCTCCGTCACTGAAGTGGAAAACGAAAGTGGAGGGGCTGGATAAATGAATCTGAGGCCACTCTGAAAACACCTGGATCACCCATTCGTTTTGCGTAAAAAGGTTGATCCAAGCATGTCGAACTGGATGCATGTTGTCCGCTGGCGGTCGGGATGGGAAGTCACTGGCGATTATTGGGAGGTTTATATAGGGAGAAACTTGGTTTCCTGTCCCTTTTATTATTTTACCTCTGAAACTGAGTGGTTTGTTGCCACCTGAAGTTAGATTGTGATCGAACTGATGCTGTTGACCAGGGTTCAACCTTCTCTCTCTCCGCTTAAGGACATATTTCCGTTGAGGATGACTGAGGTGGGCAAAAAACGGGGGGAATAGGGAAGGAGAGTTGGAGAGGCACTATTGCGCTGCCTGCTTCCGCACATCCTCGATACGGCCGCCAAACAGCAGTCGCATGCCAAAAGGCAATAAGCGTCGGACCAGTGATAGGCGAGGTTTCAGTAAAGACAAATGTAGAATGTGTCCATTCTCACCAAATCAAGATTGCCAGAAGCGATCAGGACGTTGGCCATGTAGTTGGCCATGTAGCGATGTGCTGCCCTATTATTCACTATGGCGATGCTGCCCGTGGACTCGCACACATGCTCATTGCCCAATACTTTAAAGTTGAACTCCATCCTCTGCATCATGGGATCAGAGTGATCCAGCTGATAGGGCTTTTCCTGTACCCACTGTGGAGGTTCTTCTCATCAAGTATAGCTTCCATGTCCACTTAAATCATTCTGGACAGACGGCTTGGCAGTCAAATGGACAGACCGATTTTACGTTCCCCGTACGATTTCGTATATAATGTAACGAATGGCTAGTATGCAGCACAGCTCGTGGATGTAGCTTACCTCTGGTTGCTAGTCAATATGCACGACCAACCAGACGGATGGACTGGTTGGTTAGCAAATGGAGCGGTGGCGAACAGCAAAGATGGCTGATAATGTGCCCGGACTTATGGGCTATAAGGCCATACTCGAACATGATCAGACATGCACCTACTGGGCTGCTAAAAAGTGGGAGGATAATCTCCGGTCAATTCAAGTCTGAACCGGAGAGATATGATGAACCGAGGGATACAAATTTCCCAAAATCCAGCAGCTGCGTCGTAGTCTCCAGTACGAGCCTCCTCATCTCCGACTCGAGCAGCGTCTGGGATGAGTGTAGCATGGACGTGTCCGATGCACACGGATCTTTCGCTGCTAGATGGCTGGCGGCATGGCTCGAAGAATCTTTGCGGGGGGAGGAACCATCGTGGAATACCCCATTAAGCTACGGTCGACATCTTACAGTGGAGACTAAAGATGTCGCTGTCAGTTGATTCTGACATTTTCCGTGTCTCTCTCTGCCCTTTAAACCTTTCCGCAGCATAGTGGATCGAATTTCCTCTGATCACTCTGGGCACTCGCTGCATAGCGAAGATGACGAGCATTTGGTACATGCGAGGCGCGTCTTTTGGGTGTCCCTGGTGACATTAAACTTCTTACATTTTGAACACTTTGTCGTCATTGTATATTGAAACGACAATGCACAAAAGTAAAAAATAACGGGAAACAACAACCCGAAAGAGCCAACAGTAGTAATAATTGCACTCATAATTAAAGCAATCAAATAATACAACCAGTGTACGCAAGTAAATGTACAAAAGCGAGTATCAATGATACGAGAAGACTTACCAGGTCAGAACAATAACAAAGTCCACAAACTGCAAAAAAAAAAAATGCATAATTATCAAACAAAAATTAAAAAATACTGGTAACAGTATCTTGCGGAAACCTTAATAAATAATAATTTACCAATCTTAAGTGTTGATGGATGGCTTCTGAAGAATCCCTCCAAGCCAAAACCCTGTCCAAACAGTTTTGATAGATCCTTCTCAAAATGTTGTCTTTCTATAAAAAAAATTAATTGTAGTCAAAAGTTTTGACAATATCTATTAAATACTATTAAATTTGATGTTCATTTGTATTTCAAAGAATTTGTCAGTAAAGTTTCCATATTATTTATGGCCTACCAGCTATTCATATTTTTCTGTTTCTCTGATAACTCTCTATCTTAGAAAAATACCATCTATACTCGCTTATAAGTCGAGTCCAACTGCAGACCCAGATCTGACGTCAAATAATGGTGTCAGCAGATCTGGGTCTATGCAGTTTGTTAGGAGTAATCAGTTATCAGTAGAACAAAAACAAAGTCCACAAACTGCAAAAAATATGCATCATTATCAAACAAAAATTCAAAAATACTGGTAACAGTATCTTGCGGAAACCTGAATAAATAATAATTTACCAATCTTAAGTGTTGATGTATAGGATAACGGAAGATCTAGACGGATGTCGGGAGAGAATGCGGTGCGATGTTAATCGTACAGCAGCGAAAACGTAAACTGGATAAATATCCAGTTATAGGCAGGCACTTAACAGTAGAAAGGGGAGCTAACTTGTAAGAGTTAATTCCCTTCGTCTATATGTTACATGGACGGGAAAGACAAATTTGCATCTTTCCGGGAGGGCTGGATCCCAGAGGTAGCAGAGTTTATTTCCTACAGTTAATGTGATCGTGGTACGCATTGTTCATTGATTTTTTTTTTATGATGAGAAACACAGGACTTACATTTTGTTTACTATGATTGTGTAGGTGGCACACAATATTTTATGGTTGGGCAGTGCATAACAATGACCGATCATGCTCGAAGTGGCATTTGCTCATTATGCATTTTATCATCATCTGATTATACTAATGATGGACACAGTAAACCATTCAGCTTCATGATCTGATCAATCAATAGAGGTTTTGATTGCCAACTCCAGTATTCATTACGACTGCAACTGGCGGAAGGACTTTAATGTTTTTTTTAGTCATACCTCTGATTCATCATTGACATGAAGTCATGCTGTCCTCAGTTAGGCATGAAGTCATGCTGTCCTCAGTTAGGCATGAAGTCATGCTGTCCTCAGTTAGGCATGGGGAAAGTTTCTTATAACTTTAATACTAGTAGCCTTCAGTTGGATTAAATACTTTAAAGTACTGCATAACTTTTGCCTTGTATAGACGGGGTTTTTGTGATGTCGCAAGCTATTTTTGTTGTCTCTCTTATGATGAAGTTCTCATTCAACGCAGATGAATGGCTCAGTATTTATCAGTACACACAACAAAATTTTAACAGAAAATTCAAGTCAGTATACTCGATTGATCTCCATGAACATGTTGACATTTTTGAAGAAATGACCTTTACAACATTTTTAAGGGTAAAATTCGGTTAGTATTGCAAAAATAATGTTCTAAACTTGATGACTGAATGAAGGATAAAGACCAAGATTTTACCTCAACCAAATGAGGACTCACATTAAAGTACCCAGTTGTAAAAACTCCCCAATTTCTAACAAGATGCTTGCGCTGCAAGGGGAGTAAAAACTCCATCATATTTAAACTTCCATTGCAGGTGATATGCAAAAAAAACCCAACATGGAATCAAATATGAAAATTCCTTTACAATGGCATGGTTGCCATGGTAGAAGACATTTCTAACAAGATCAACAAGATTATATGCATTCTAAATCACCAGAAAGACATAAAACATGAATTTAGTAATATCAGGTAAATAAGACAAATAACTTTTAAATAGATGATTAAAGAGACCACTAAACCATACAAGTTTTGAGGTCTCTTATTAAATGATCAAAGTGTTTAAAACTAGTTCCTGTAAGGGACTTATGTTCTACCATCCAAAAAGAATTTCCAGAAATTCAAGACGAGACCATTTCAACTATCTCTGATATTCTTCAGGAATTACAAAATTTGCCCATTAGCAACTGTGGCAGCAATATTAGATGTAAGATTGGCACCCAATTTCATTTGGAACAAACTAGGACAAGCTAGACTTCAGAAGAAGTCTTTAACTGAAAACCCCATGTTGATACAACCATTCATGAGGAGTAGCAAGAACAAGATTTTCAGATCCAAGCAGTGGCCACATTGGATGTCATGCGGCACAATTTTCATTTAGGACCAACAAGACCATGGGATGAATGTGTGTGTAAAGTTCCATGAAGTAGTATTGGATGGTAGCGATAATAAACTTGTACAAAATTAATGACAGACAACAGGCCATAAAAGCTCTTCTGGTCTATGAGGCTAGATACATAGGCATCAGTGTTCCACATGAGGACCCTAATAACATCTTTACCATGTTTGTGCCAAGTTTTCAATGGAATATAGATTCAGATTCTGACTTCTAAAGGTAAAGAATCTGAATCAGTGCCTAAAATCCAAACTGATAAGTAACAAACGTGAAAATTTTAAGCTAAGGAAAGATGTTACCAATGAAAGAACACACTTTATAAATTAACTTGAAAGCCCCTTTACTGTGCCAGAGAAACTGATTTAAACACAAAACAACTAGATGTATGGATGGACAAGGGTAACACTAGATGGCCCAATATGGAAACACAAAAACAACTAAAATACACAATTTGTTTTTTCAAAGCTCCATTTATTATATAAAACAATAATCACAGTCTAAATTCACATATACACTGTATTCACAGTAAATTTTCACAAACAATTAAAAACATTTAGACAAATCAAATAAAAATGTGAACCATTTCACGAATAATCATGAATGATTAATGCTGAGCCCAAACTGATAAAATTCATCTTCAAATATGACCGTACAAAAATAACATCACAATGAATTCATGCCAAAATATCTATAAAAATGTATTATCTGAAAATAGCGATGAACAATGTATGATAATCTACAACATATGCAGGTATGTGTGCATGCATCTAAGATGATTTTACTCCTATCTATCCATATTGCAGCATCTATCTTCCTGTTTATTTTGTGTGATAACAGACACAAATAAAACTACTGAAACAATTACATCTATCAATCTATGTGTCTATCTGTTTGTCCATCTACACATATATAGTTTCAGATGTAGTCATCCACAATGTATTTGTCAAAAGTTTGCACTTGTTCTATTTGGTCAGTAAATAGTTTCTCAGTCTATTTGGCTATAACAGTATTACATAGTAAATATATATTGCCTTTGCAATAAACAAAAAAAAAAATCTTTAACTCCTTAGTAAGTAATTTAATTAGAATTAACCACAAAATTCAAACATTTTCTACTTTGACACTGATGTTTGAAATAATTTCTTCAGAAGATAAAAACCTGAATTATGTCCCTTGATATAGATACAGAAACAGTAAGCTTCTGAATAATCCCTCGAAACCAAAACCCTGTCCACACAGTTTTGATACATCCTTCTCAAAAGTTTTTGTCTTTCTATAAAAATAATTAATTGTAGTTAAAAGTTTTGACAAAATCTATTAAATACCATTAAATTTGATGTTCGTTTGTAATTCAATACAATTCAAAGATTTTTTTTAGTACAGTTTCCATACTATTTATGGCCTACCAGCTATTCATATCTTTCTGTTTCTCTGATAACTCTCTATCTTAGAAAAATACCATCTATACTTGCTTATAAGTCAAGTCCAACTGCAAACTGCACAGACCCAAATCTGATGTCAAATAATCAGTAGAACAAACAACACAGACCCTGATCTGCCAGTGGATTATGCAATGGCAGATCATAGTCTACTGGTATGTTGTTTGCAGTTGAACTCGACTTATAAGTGAATATATATGGAATACACAATGATTACCATCAAAATTAGTATTCAAAGATATTTATGCACAAATGGGTTATTCTCCATTAGATCCATCTTGTAAGTACCAGATCAAAACTTTTGTCTCTATTTTCATTTGAATTATGTAATGAAGATGCATAATATAAGACTCTGATGGTAGTACAAGGATGTGTAAATTTAGAGAATATCAATTAAAAAATAAATACACTTATCATATATATAAATATATGTAAACAATAAATATCTATGAGTGAGAATCTGAATGTCATTTTAATGAAATGATACACCTTAATATAATAATGTTCCACATTAATGTAGTTGTAATGCACTTTAATATAATAATCATCCACCTTAATGTAGTAGTGATGCACCTTAATATAATAATGTTCCACATTAATGTAGTAGTAGTGATGCACCTTAATATAATAATGATCCACCTTAATGTAGTAGTGATGCACTTTAATATAATAATGATCCACCTTAATGTAGTAGTGATGCACTTTAATATAATAATGATCCACCTTAATGTAGTAGTGATGCACTTTAATATAATAATGATCCACCTTAATGTAGTAGTAGTGATGCACTTTAATATAATAATGATCCACCTTAATGTAGTAGTGATGCACTTTAATATAATAATGATCCACATTAATGTAGTAGTAGTGATGCACCTTAATATAATAATAATCCACCTTAATGTAGTAGTGATGCACTTTAATATAATAATGATCCACAATGTAGTAGTGATGCTCCTTAATGTAAGGCAAAAAAAAAACAAAAGTGTGTTTCCTATTGCACTGGTTTTAAAATCACGGTAGGTAGGTATTTTTCTTTTTAACATTAAAAATAAATCAAATAATATTTCAAGCACTTCAAAGTACTGGGCAAAACCGGCTCAATAAGATGCACAAATCAATTTTGACAATGCGATTTTTTTTTTTTTTTAAAACAATTGGGGGGGGGGGGGGAAAGTGCTAGGGTTGGCAACGAGAAACAAGGATAATTGGCCGACCAGAAACACACATATTTTTTTTTTTTGGGGGGGGGGGGCCTAATAGTGATGCACCTTAATGTAATAATGATTCCCCTTAATAATGATCCAACCTTATTGTTATATTGATGATGTGTGAAACCATTCTTTTTCATTTCTTATTTTATCATGAAGGATTCCCATTTACAAATGTCAAGACATCATGTGATAAGTATTATATATCAGATCAAGACATAAAACTTAGTTACTACACTTAGAAACACCATTTAACAATGCAAGGTCTGTGCTGTCATGCAACAAATAGAATATTAAACTGGTATTCAGGTCTGTACTGTTATTTAATACTGTATATACTCGCTTTTAAGTCGAGTCCAACTGCAAACAACACAGATCCTGATCTACCATTGCATAATGTGCTGGCACATGAGGGTTTGTGTTGTTTGTTCTACTGATTACTCATAACAAACTGTAAAGACCCAGATCTGCTGGCACATTATGTGATAAGTATTATATACCAGACCATGACATAAAACTAAGTAACTACACTTAATAACACCATCTAACAATGCAAGGTCTGTGCTGTCATGCAATAAATAGAATATTAAACTGGTATTCAGGTCTGTACTGTTATTTAGTAAATAAAATATTAAAGTGGTGTTCAGTGGATATTATTAAATGTATACAACAGAATGAATAATATGATATGGCACTTGCTCCAAGCATCTCTATGCATAATAAGTTATTCCAATGATTTCATAAACTGCATATCCAATGAAAATATATGAAGATCCTCATTATAAATAATGATAAATTATAAATAAGACTTTTCAAAGGAAATCCAAGCTTCCAATACATTATCACTTTTGGGTTTGCAATCAAATTGACTATGAATGGTGTTAACCTCAAAGTTGTGTCTTATGACTTACTAATGTTCATCCCTAGTCATGGTAGCTCAGTTGATAGAGAGCTTAAGTCTTAATTCACAGGTCATGGGTTCAGTACCCACCAAGACCAGACCTGGTCAGCTGCCTCAGTGTGTCTTTGGGAAAGCACTTAGCTTCCATTTCCTTGGCATGATATAGTTGATATTGTTTTATAAGTGCCGTTAATACAGACCAACCAACCGACCATCTCTTGTCCATGGCAAGCACTATCATTGCACAAATTTTACCAAAACCAAAGCCCTAAATTTAAGAAATATGTCAGCATGTAAATAACAACTAAAAATTATCATTTGAAGGAACAGAATGCACATTTAAAGATTTACAAATGTGACCAGGCACTAAACTTACATCACTGCATGAACATTTAAAGCAGATCAGTTGAGTACATCAATGTATGCAATGATATTGAACAACACAATGTACATGTAAAAAATTATCCAAAAATAGTCTACACTTTAAAGACACTGAAATTGGTACCTGCTGCTAAATTGTAAATTCAAAGTCTGCATGATACTTTTTAACAAAAGTTATGCCTCTCATGGATCCAGATTTAGACATTACCCAACCCTACTGTTCCATTTTTTATTATTTTAGTAAATACTATAAACCATTCTTTTAGTGGACCTTGATGTCTCTGGTCACATTGCTTACTCCTGACTGGCCATTGTAGCTGTTAATGAGGTTCATCCAACTTAACTTAGTAACCTTGCCATTGCCTTCTCTGAAACAAAAAAAAAATAAAAAAATATACCAGTCTACATAAAAAAACATGAAATCAAGAAGTGGGTGAAGTAACAGACACATTCCCTTCCAGCCGACACAGTTGTAACTGTTGCAATAACAAACTTCAGATTAACTGGGTTTTGGGATAAACGAGTTAAATTTTGATTGAATTTTGAAACATTGTTTCCATTATGCTATTCTGTTAAAGCTGCCTCTCCTCCAAAGAACCAATGTTAAACTGATATAATGTATGTTTTCTTTTAAGCTCATAATTGTATTCAAATAACTGCTTTGCCACCAAAATCTACCTCAATCATCTAGTACAATGTTGTTTTTGCTTTTTTAAAATCCTGGTCTTATGCACCATAGTTATAGCTACATTCAGTGATATGGTTTTGAAACATGTCCCTTTCAAGTAAGGGTCCCAGATTGTAAACATTTACAGTGCTCATATCATTGTTTTGGTTTGTATAATTGCAGCCATAACATCATTTGAAGTATTTTGAGGTTGGCACAATAATTTGTGCAAATCCTCTGATAGTGACAATGGATAGTGAAAGGATGTGCAAAATACTTTGCTTTGCTAACCCTTGGATTTGAGTAAATAATGGGTGGGTCTATAGCTGTATGTACCATGCTGATCATTTTGTCACTTTGGTTCTACATCATGATATACATGCATGGAGAACAACATATTGAAAATCATCGTGGCTCATTTAAACGCAACTCATAGGGCAGATGGGAATGACAATTGCCTACATCCCAGCCCCACCCCCAGCTCCCATTAGTTTTTTTTTTTTTATTGTGGTGTACACATGTGCAAAAATAAATTTCATAGTTCCTCCTTGGGGAAGGTAGATGGAACAACATAATGTAAATATATATGTATCATGTAAAAAATTATCCAACAATATTCTACACTTCAAAGACACTGAAATTGGTACCTGCTTGTGACGGAATAGAGTAAAAAATCATGTCATTCAACTATCTCAATTTACCATTCTTTGTGATGGAATACAGATTTGAGTGTCTGACTAAAAGATGTAAAAATTAACCTTAACAGACTGTTTACTTTTATATAATACTCTTAAAGACTATTCTTGGTGTAGGGTTATCAATTGTGTAAATTTTAAGATTATATCAATATGGTTTGTTTTGCAGAGAAATGCTACATTTAAAAAAAATGATTTTAGCATATTTTATGACTGTGTAACTTATCTTACCATATATAAGAAAGTATAGTATAAACGTGAAAAACAAACAGACACACAACTTTGTCAAATCTTTCACATATTTGTCAATAAAGAAATTTAAAAAATGGCACTATGTTATTCCATTAAAGATCTGAAACTGTCAGACTGGATGTCATGTGTGAATGGCCTTTTTGCAACCAATCGAAATACCCAATTCATACATCATTTTGGGTTCTATATTTGATATCCTTCAACCACAACTATTTAATTGGCTGATCCAAAGGATATTTGGATACGATCTCCAAATAATGACACTGTTTCAAGTCCTTATAATATACTGTATTTGAAGTAACAGGAACACATGCCTTAAAATAATGCATACCAATATGTTTGGTTAGAACTTGCAAAACATATCGCTAAGTCCACATTTCTCAATCTCTGCACATGCCTAGAACATCCTGATTCTCTCAGATCTAGCCAATATACATGTCTGATATCCCTTTGTCACTCAAATTATATGGGTTTAATAAATCTCAGAATGAATCTAACATATACTTTTATTCAGCACGGCCATATTGGGAGGGACAATGTACCTCCAAAATGGGGGCCCCGGGCGGCCAAGTGATCTAAGGCATTCACCTTTAAAGATCACTGACATCTCACCTCTGTTCAGGTGGGTTCAAGTCTCAGGTTTTGGACAACGTGGGTATGTGAGAAAGCTTGCCAGTAGCTTCCCATGGGTTCTCCTGGGTTCTTCATCCACCAAAATATACTGGCCACCATGTATAACGTATCATGTGCTGAAGGATGGCGTTAAACCCACAAAAGCCAAGCCAAGCCAACCTCCAAAATGGAGAACTCCTAAATTAAACAATGGGAATCTGCTCTTCCAGTATGTACATACACATGCTGGGGACACTGTTTATGATATCACTGGTGTGCACTTATTATATGCACTTCAATCTCATCAAATTTACCAAAATAATAATTTCTGTAAGTGTACAGTGCATGTATTACATTGAATATGGTAGATTAATGTAGCATTGGGTTCTGATTTAATTCAGATTAAGGATACTGTACCTTGACTTCCTAGGTCTGTCTTTAGGTTTGCTGTAATCTGCAGTATGCTTTGTAAGAGGGTAATCTTCTCTATATACATCTGTTGTTTTGAGATCTTCTTCTTCAACCTTACTGGGGTCAAATTTCAGCTGACCTACAAATAGGAAAATACATCTAAACAGATATAGAATTAAAGTATCGTACACACTATTGTCATGGACGACTGAAGTAATAATACATAAGATCAAACAGAAAACATAACTCCAAAGATAATCCAATTCATAGTCCCTTTTACTATCATAAACATTCTGCTGTAAATAATCTTTTATTTTTCTAAATTTTCTTTCAGCAGAGAATTTATATTAACATCTGAAACTTTAACTGAGGAATTATTGTGGTGACTTATGTTTCAACATAAGGGAGATAACTACTATACAGTTGAATCATTTACCCAAATTTGAGTTGCCTCCCTTGACATATAAAAGTTAGACTTGCACGTTGATCTATACTTTCTTACTAATTTTAGTAAGACCATACGGTTTGTTACTATTATTAGTAATACAAACTATATTTGGTAAAAGAGAATGGATCCATTGCCATAGCTATCAGAGAGATCTTGGAAACCTAAACATCCATCACTCGAATACTATTTATCACTCAAATGACTTGCACAGTACCAGAATAAAGCCAGATCTTTTTTGTAACACTTAAAACTCAAAACAATTTGGAAATCTGAATCCAAAGTGTGCCCACACCACTTTTTATATTTTTTAAAAAATAGTAAGATATATTTTTTTAAACATACAGAAATATGCTCAGTGGGATTTATGGCACATATCTCATGGACCTGCAAACTTTTCTTCATCATGGTTCATAATACATCCTTTGAGGATTTTTTCAAAGAGTTTTCTAGGACAGCCAGAAGTTTGAAGCAGTATTTTTTCTTACAGAAATTGAACTTTCTCCGTCTATGACTTGATCACTGCATAATATGTACAAAAGGAGAAGAAAACACTTAACTGCACCACAACAGCAAAGGGATACTACTCCATCTGGCAACTACCAGCATAATGTCTTTTGAGCCACCCAATTTAATCCCATTTCATTTATTTATTACTTTTGGAAATTATGTATATTAACAAAAAACTGAATTCAAATAGTGATATATTTTATCCAGTTTAAACTTTTAGTACGTCTTCATATAAATGTAAGGAGTTTTAGTCAAAATTAAAGGACTTTTGAAGGCAACCCCCCAAATTCAAGGGTTTTCAAGGGCTGTATGAAACATATTCATCCTAATGTCATTTCTTCTCAAGAAATTGATACTTCTGAATGAACAAGTTGAGATTAACTGATGTCTTAGAATATATAAGAAGTCTTTAGCTGTGTAAAGGTCTTTCTTTGAAGCAAATAAACAAATGGATGACATTTTCCTGCATTAGCAGTGTCAAGGTATCCCACGCATACAAATTCATAATAAAAGGCTGTGTAGAGCAAACCCCTTCTAAAATGAAAAGATTTCCTCTAGAGAAAGTGGCATTTCTTGAGTGAGACCAAATGCTATAATGTAACTTTCTGGTGCTGGATCAGATTGGCTATTAAAAAGTGTGTGTGTGTGTGTGTGTCAAGGTTTCATTAAAGGGGGGCTTACTTTTTGTTGTGGAAATATGTGGAACTATCAGCTAGAGACATTAATTTTGACAGCTAAGGGGAATATTGCCCAGCTTAAGTTTGAGAGGTTTGAATTCAAGCCCAAGGCCCCATATTTTCAAAAAAATGTTTGAGAGAGAAACGAAATATTAGGTTGAAAGCCTGAAACTTTTGACAATCTGCAACTTTATTCAGAATTACAAATAAATTTATAATCATAACTTTCAAAATTATCTTAACTACAGTCCATCTTCTTGACTGCTAAATTTCAATAATGCAGACTTGCTCCAATGATCTATTAAAGTTTAGGATTTTGAGCATATGCTTGAGTTTTGAGTTTTTAAACAATGTCATGAAAAAAAGGGTCAAGAGTGATTATGCATATATCTCCTCTTGCATATGAGCCTCTGGGAGTTACTTTCAAACTATACAGCACCAGCAGAGATTCTGGATTTTGTGGAATTATTATGAAACTTTAGTGAAAAATCTGCATTCCAAATTTATCCAAAACAAATTTAGGGATAAAACTATGAACATGAGCTTTCGATGTGGACACAGGTAGGGCAAAAAGTACTTCAGCACCAACATGATAGACTGGTAGACAGAACACAGTTTCTCAATGTACACAGAACACAGTTTCTCATTGTAAAAAACAGAATGTAAATGACAAGAAACCAGTCAATTAGACTGTAAAAAAGTGAAAAATGGTGGCAGAGATGAACAGCGTGAAGAGGAAGATGAAGATAATTCATAAGGAAAACCTATGTTCATGGTTCTTTTTTTGGCCATAAATGTTGAATGAATTCAAGGTTCTGGAATGGGATGAATGGATACACAATTTATTGTAACTGGACCTTAATTGTCACTGTGTAAAGGTATATATAATCTCATAGGATGGTGCAATATGATTGTAAAGAAGTTGTTACTTTTGATGAATGCAATATCTATTCCAGACATGCTGCCTAGATTTCATAAAATTGACATAAGCATGATTACAGAATGACATACATGTACCAGCTTCAACACCAATTTCAGCCTTTACATAACACAAAGAGAGATTCTACAGTGAGCCAGAATGTGGGTCAAAGTGACACTATCAACACTGTTGTGTGTTTTCTTTTCTCTTATTATCACAAAGTTGTAAATTGTTACTATTAAATTTAAGTTTATATATTAAATTCCATCATCTCGACATATGTGCACAATAGAATGATTAAAAATGCAAAGGTGTATCTCATGAAACAGGTCATTTTACCAGTGAAATGAAAATGAAATGCAGAAAGAATGCAAATGAATGCAGAATGAATGCAAATTAAATGATGAATGCATTTTTTGAAAATGGTGACTGCAAAATGCAGAATGATAAATGAACACATAACAAAATAATGAATGAATTTCATGAACAGATTTGAAAACCAATTATTTTTAGGCTTCAACTGAATTTCCAGAGTCGAAAATTCTTTCACATGATAATCTGGGATCAGATTCTTCACATTGAAAATTAAGCAAAGATAATAACTTGCTACTGGTGGTTGTATACGTACAATTTTTTTTATCTGAATGAAACAAAATGAGACATAAAATTTGCTGGCATATACTCTGCAACTGTATCTTGACATTTACTGCCAATGCAGTTATATTTATATTTATCATAAATTAAATGCTGTCGTTTGCATTTTATGTATTTGCTTTTTTATTAAAGCACACTTTTAATAAGACATGATATGAAAGCAATAGATTTCTCCCTTTAACACTCTTGATATTGTAAAACACTGACTTTCGTAAACACATTTCCATTTCAATGCAAATGATCAAAAATGAAAGGAGAGAATAAATGGAAGCAATAAATGCAAAGTCAGAATGCATTTCTGAGACCATAAATGAAACAGAAGTCCCTGAAAGGAACTGATGCTCTACTGTCCAAAAAGAATCTCCAGGTATTCAAGATATCACCATTGCATTTTTTAAACTGCTGAGTGTTGAAACCATCTCTGATATTCTTCAGCAATAAGATTTTCAAATTAGCCACTGTGGCAGTCATTTTGGTTGTAAGATTGGCACAATTTTCATTTAGGAAAACTAGAGACCATTAGAAGACTTTTTGTGAAAACCATATACCAATGTTAACCATCCATTCAGGAGAATTAGTGACAAGATTTTCAATATATTCATTGTGACATCCATATTTTTGTGGCATTGTGGCATCCAAATATTTTAGGACCAACTAGATATCATAAAAGTCTTTTGGTGCAAACCCTATGTTGATATTACCATCAATTTCGGAGGAATAGCCTTAACGAGATTTTAAAGATGGCTGCCATCATGGTCATATTGGATGTTGGATAAGCATCATTTTCAATCAGGACCAAAAAACACCATAAGAGGTCTTCTGGTGCAAATCCCTGCTGATATGACTTTCCATTTAGAATCTGAAGCAACAAAAAGATTTTAAAGATGGTTGCCATAGTGGCCATATCTGAGGTCAGATTGGCACCATTTTCATTCAGAATCACTAGATATCATAATTAGTTTTTGGTGAAAACCCCTTGTTAATATGACCAATCATTTAGGAGGAGTAGCAATAACAAGATTTTCAAGATGGCTGATTGGTGTCAACATTGGATGTCCACGTGGTACCAACTAGACATCATAAGAAGTTTTCTGGTGAAAACCTCATGCTGATATACTTTCCATTTAGGACAAGTAGCAATAACAAGATTTTCAAGATAGCTGCCATGGTGGCCATAACGGACCAACTAGACATCCTAAGAAGACTTCTTGTGAAAACCCAATGTCAACAGGACTTTCCATCTAGGAGGAGTAGCAATAATATTTTCAATATGGTCACTGGTAGCCATACTGGACATCAGATCAGCACAATTTTCTGTTCAGCTCAACTAGATACCATAAGAAGTCTTCCAGTGAAAACCCATGCTGATATGACCATCCATTCAGGAGGAGTAGCAATGGCAAGATTTCAAGATGGCTGCTGTGTTGACCATATTGGATGTCAGACCGGCATCATTTTCATTTAGGACCAACTAGACATCATCTGAAGTCTTCTGGTGAAAACCCTATGCCAAAATGACTTTCTGTTCAGGAGAAGTAACAATAACAAGAGTTTCAAGATGGCTGCCACAGTGGCCATATTGTATATCAACTTGGCACCATTTTCATTTAGGACCAACAAGTCATCAAAAGAAGTCTCTTAGTGAAACCCCATGTAGATATTACCAACCATTCAGAGGAATAGCAATAACAAGATTTTCCAGATGGCCACTGTGAAGTCCAAATTGGATGTACGAGTCGAACCATTTAATTTAGGACCAACATGACACCATAAGTCTTCTGGTAAAAACCCCATGTCTATATGACCTTCGATTCAGGAGGAGTAGCGATAACAAACTTTTCAAGATGGCTGCATCATTTTCATTTAGGATTAAATAGACATTAGGTGAAGTCTTTTATTGAGAACTCCATGCTGACAGGACCATCCAATCAGGAGAAGTAGTGATAACAAGATTTTCAAGATGGCTGCTGTGGTGGCCATATTGGATGTCTGAGCAGCACCATTTTTATTCAGGACCAAGTAGACCTTAGGATGGATGTATGTAAAGTTTCATGTTAATCATCCAAGTAGTTTTGAAGGAGTAACCATATAAAACTTGTGCCCACAGACAACGTTGAATGAAGGACAAAGGACAAAAGGCCATTCCATAAGCTCTTCTGGTCTATGACCAGTAGAGCTAAAAATGGTGAGGTGATACCTGAATGCAAATGAAAAATGCAGATTTGATGAAATTACTGGTTCCAGGGTCTGTATAATGAAATATTCTAAGTTTCTTAATTTAATTTTGATATTTACTCAGCTGAAGACAAACAATTACAAAAGCTTGCATTATTTTTGTGTTCTCCTTGCTACATACACCAAATATAAATCAAGCTGGTTTTTTTCTTCTATTCTCTTCAAGCATGTAGTAAATAAATGTTATTCAATTGTTATTTAAAGTATTACCTTCATCAATGTATCCCAGAATATTTGCCTTTTCCAGCAACTGTTTGACAGACCAATGGTTTGGAATTCTAGGAAACAGCAGTTTGACATCGTCTTCCATTTGAAATCCCAGAAAATCCAGCAGGCACACAAAGAACTGGTTCTTCATCAAGGATTCTTGCTCACTGTTGTATAACACCATTGGGACAGGCCTCTTCTTCACTGTAGTGAGAACAAATGGGAGTTATTGTCTATTCAAACCAGACAAAATTATCCAAAATTTCATCCTTAGCTAAATATCATTCTCATTCTATTGCAGGATCATCTACCAAGTACTATATGCAGCTGCATGTCATTACTTTATTAATAACTGGATGAAAGAATAATAGAAAGGATTAAGAGGTACAATCAAGATAGAATAAAACTGTTAAACATGAACAAAAAATATTTACTGATAAATCAGGGAAACAAGAGTTCCTCGAAAGGACTTCTCTACTGTCCAAAAAGAATTTCCAGAAATTCAAGTTAAGACCATTCTTCTATTAACTGCTGAGTGTTGAAACCATCTCGGATACACCTGAGCAATAAGATTTTCAAATTAGCTGCTCTGGCAGCCATATTGGATGTAAGATCAGCACCATTTTCATCTAGAGCAAACTAGTAACCATTAGAAGACTTTTGGTGAAAACCCCATGCCAGTATCATCATCCATTCATGAGAATTAGTGAAAAGATTTTCAATATGTTCATTATGGCAGCCATACTGGATGTCTGCAGGGAACCATTTTTATTTAAGACCAATTCTATTGATGAAAACCCATATGTTGATATGACCATCAATTCTGGAAGATTAATGATAACAAGATTTTTAAGATGGCCAACACGGTGGCCATATTTAATGTCAGATCAGCACCATTTCATTCAGGACCAACTAGACACCATAGGACGTCTTCTGGTGTAAAACCCCATATTGATATGACTTTCAATTTAGGAGTAGCAACAAGATTTTCATGATGGCTGCCATGGTAGCCATATCTGAGGTTAGAGTGGCACCACTTTCATTCACAATCAACTAGATATCATCATTAGTCTTCTGGTGAAAACCCTATATCAATATGACTTTCCATTTAGGAGGAGTAGCAATAACAAGATTTTCAAGATGGATGCCATGGTGGACATACTGGATGTCAGACTGGCACCATTTTCATTTAGTACCAACTAGACATCAGAAAAAATCTCTTCTGATGAAAACCCAATGTCGATATGACTTCCATCTTGGAGCAGTTGCGATAAAATTTTCAAGATAGCCACTGTGGTGGCCATACTAGATATTGGATCGCCACAAGTTTAATTTGAGACAAACTAGATAGCATAAGAAATCTCCCTGTAAAAAAATCCCACATGGTGATATGACTTTCCATGCAGGGGGAGTATAAAAAACAAGACTTTTAAGATGGCTGCTGTGGTGGTTGTACTGGATGTCAGATTGACACTATTTTTTCATTTAGTTAAGTACCAAGTAGATACCATAAAATGTCTTCTTGTGAAAACACCATGTTGATATTTTTTTCCATTCAGGAGCTGTAGTGATAACAAGATTTTCAAGATGGATGCCACGGTTGCCATATTTGATGTAAAAATTTGAACCATTTACATTTAGGACCAACCAGACATCATAAAGTATCTTTTAGTGACACCTCCATGTTGATATTACCATCCAATCAGGAGGAGTAGTAATAACAAGATTTTAAACTAATTGCTGCGGTGATTATATTGGATGTCTGAGCAGCACCATTTTCATTTAGGACCAACTAGACCTTGGGATGAAAGTGTGTGTAAAGTTTCATGGCAATCCTGCAATGGTTTAGGAGGAGTAGTGATAACAAACCTGTGCTAACAGACACATGGACAACAGATGATGGACAACAGGCCATCCCACAAAATGACCAGGAGAGCTAAAAAGCAGTACTCTCTGATATAAATTTTATGATGGTTTAGTTTGCACACCTCCTGCTTGAAATAATATAAGCTAGATTTATCAAATCAAAATCAAATCATCCAAAAGAGAGTGTGTGCGTTAGGGGGTGGAATAGATAGATCTAACATATGCGGACAAGATTTGTGGCGTGCCATGTCCCATCAGCCTTTGGCAAGTTTCCAAGACAATAAAAAATAACTCTAACTCATACTCAATTCAATATTCTGACATCTGATCGGCCTCTGATTTGAAATTAGCCAATCAAATATCAGCATTTTTAAGCAAAAGGATATTGTTTTATAATCTTCAGGACTGATGAGCTAAATGCAGGATAATCTAGTCAAAACTACTCTTTTAAATGTGATTGTAAAATAATTATGTTTAATACAGCTGAATAAAATTATTTTAAAAAATCCATAAACTCAATGTATCAAAAAGACAAAAAATATAGATTGTTCTGAAAACACTGTTGATGATTCACATAGTTTGTTTAAAGCCTTCCCTGTGATTCATAAGGTAATACTAAATAGTTTATACCGTTTTCCATGGCATGAAGTGATTGAGTTTGTACAACTCTCCCTAACTAGCATGCCAGTCTTTTACTGCTTCATCTCCCACCAATGCATGCTAACACCCATTTACAGCAGGGTTGACTCAAAGCAAGCACCTGATTGATTGATTGATTGATATTTAATGGCACATCAACACATGAAAGATTATATCATGCCAAGGCAATTGGAGTAAAATGTCCTGACCTGAGACACATCATTGCAGCTTACCTGGTTAGATTCAAATCTACACAACTTCTGGTTGTGAGTCCAGCATGCTAATTCCTAACCCATCACAGCTCTTGAAGCAAACAAAATAAAATATGCATGCTCCAAGGCACACAGCATTGTCTGGCTTGGGATTTGATCCCATGATCCTGAATCCACAGTTTCCAACACTAGACTACACTGTTTCGTTTCAATTTAAAGACACTAAGTAATATTGCACTCCAGTGCATGCTATTAGCATTATGATGATGGGGCAAATATGATACTATGTGACTGCAGCACTTACACATGAAGAATTTGCAGACTGGTTCCTCAACTGGTACCTTGTCCACTTGATTGGGACCTGTAATCAGACAAAAGATATACCATATAGCGAGTATTTTTTCTGGTGGTACAAATTTAAGTTCTTTTGGAAACTTTTGAAAAATCACTATATAAAATTCAGCAAAATATTGTTTGGGTTAAAATATGACATGTCAAAATTTCTCCCAGAGAAATAGATTTTTCCACTATGCAGGCCATCGTACTATCACAGCAACAATCAACATGTGCCTAAATCACAATCATCAAGACATCACAAAGGCTAAAACTGTGAATATTTGTATGTGTGGTTGTGTTTTTACTTCATTTCTATTTAGGTTTTTCCAAATGTAGCCCTTATTATATTTATATAACATCTTAAAGGACAGATGAGCATCTAAGCATTTTAATGTGTCTTTGTACAAGTGTATCTGAATGATTCTTTAATTTAAAAGCACAAATCCCTATTGTCTGAAAATTATTTCCAGGATTCCATGATTATATCATTTCTTCTTTTTAACTGCTAAGTCTTGAAATCATCTCTGATATTCTTGAGCAATGATATGATTTTCAAATTGGCCACTGTGGCTGACATATTGGATGTCAGATCGGCACCTTTTTCATTTAGGACCAACCGGACATCATTAGAAGTCTTTTGGTGAAAACCTTATGTCTATATGATCATCCATTCTGGAGGAGTAGTGATAACAAGAGTTTCAAGACAGCCATCATGGCAGCCATATTGGACATAAGATTGTCACTATTTTTATTTAGGACCAACCAGACTTCACAAGAAGTCACTTGGTGAAAACCCATGTTGATATGACCATCAGTCAAGAGGGTAATGTGATAAAATTGTGAAGATGGACACCACAGTGGCTATATATGAGGTCTGACTGGCACCATTTTCATTTAGAACCAACCAGTCATCTGGTGAAAACCCCATGTTGATATGACTTGCTGTTTAGGTGCAGTAAGCAGTAACATGATTTTCAGGATGACTGCTATGGTAGTCATATTGGATGTCAGACTGGCACCAATTTCATTTTAGTTCCAACTAGAGATCATAAGAAGTATTTTGGTGAAAACTGCATGTCAATATAACGTTCTGTTTAGGAGTACATGTAGTGATAAGGAGATTTTCAAGATGGCTCTAGTGGTGGCCATACTAAAGAGATGTTCTCAGCATGACAGTTTTCAGTAAGTTAGACCAATTTTGAGTAAGGTGTAAAAATATCAAGTACTGGCAACAAGTAAAGTTTTAAACACTTTTTCAGTTCATTTCCGTGTTTTAACTTGCACTATATAGCTAATGTTGTGATTTGTGCATGGCACTTTTGCACTTTCTGAGAAACTTCTGGTCATTTTGAACCATTCTCCACCCTTCACTTCCATCACTAGTATTGCTTCCAAGGTATCAACTGACAAGGATGATCTGGATTTCAAGTTTTTTTTATGCAACAAATGAAAACACCCTCTCACAACCTGCATTTGAATGTGAAACAATAAGCACTTCCTTCATGATGCTGAACAACAATTTGTATTTCAACTGGCCATTTGCATTTTTGGGTTTAGTTAGAAGATCCCATTGCTTGTCAATTCTTCCAGTTTTAAAGATCTCAGGATTCAATTCATTACTTGACAATTCAAAAACTCTGCTTCCAAGTTATTTTGCCAGTTGCTTTCCTTGGGTTCAATATATGCAAATCTCTTTGGGAAATACATCCCACTGCTGAAATCATTGATCATTCTTTTTGACAAATCAGTAATTGCACTGTGCTTGAGAAGTTCATTATTCAAGGGACACCTCTTAACTATGTAATCACAAACACTTATATAATAGTCCCTTACATCTTTATAGAATTCACTGTGGCTACTTTCATAAAGCTAACTTTCAGCTATATATTTTCTTGTTTCTGAGCCTACTGTATGTAAGTGTATCATCTGACTTTTGTTGCTTGCAGTCATAATAATCAATGTCAGTACGGATGGGATAAAATATTATTCAAAATGTCTTCCTGAATTAGCTTACAGTGTTGTCATACAATGACAGTAATGTACCACACTGATAACTGTTAGCTTTTGAGAAATTGGGAAACATGCATCTGACTAGTTTAGAAGTGTGGCCTGATACAGCAATTTGAACATTATGCTGAACTGAAAAATTTGCAAAGTAGACTTCGGCCCTTATGACCTCCAGTTAAGTTTCTGACACCACAGATCCAAATCCCATAGAGGTCAATGACGTATAGCTAGATTTCAATGCAATGTAATCTTCAAGTTTTTGGAATTCACCTAGTGGTAACAATCATCTAGCCCACCGTGGGCAGTGATCAAGGGCAATGATCAAGTTGACATGACATAATGTACAATAAATGTTATGGTCACCTTTGTTGCTTTTTTTTAAGCATGACAAAGTATCTGAATAATCTTTTTTATAATTGTGAGCCCACGGTTTAAACTTTTTACAAGGGTGATTGTCCTCTCTGCTTTCAACGCATTGTTGTTTGGACTGCATTTTCAGATGATTGAATGTTATAATGTAAAAACAAAATCTCATTCAGGTGGGCATTTTGTATGAACAACATAGATAGATTAAAGTGTCTGATGTACCACTATACAGTTAGCCTGGTTCTCTAACATAATCCACTGAATCTAATATGAAAACCCAGATCAGGACACTAAGTCTAATATGAAAACCCAGATCCGACCATAACCATGACAAGCTGATATCCAGAATTAACTGCAGTGAGCCTATTTTTGTATTATTTGCTACTATTCCGTAAGTCTGTAATTTTAGGGTCGTTTTAGTAAGACTTGTATCAAAATCATAAGGGCTGGCATGTCTGATACTGATGTTAGATTGTCACCATTTTTATTTAGGACCAACTAGACATCATCAAAAGTCTTTTAGCAAAAACCCCATGTTGATATGACTTTCTATTCAGGAGTAGTAGTGATTATAAGAGTTTCAAGATGGCCACTTTGGTGGCCATATCAGATGTTTGAGCGGCACCATTTTCATTTAAGACCAACTAGACCATGGGATAAATGTGTGTGTAAAGTTTCATGCAATCATCCAAGTAGTTTAGGAGGACTAGCAATAATAAACTTGTGCCAACTGATGGATGAACAGAAAACAGACCATCTCATAAACTTTTCTGGTCTATGACCATTATAGCTTAAATACAAGAGGCACAAGTGACCTTGATATCACCACACTTGTTTATATAACTTAACAGTTGACCGTTTTGCTAAACAGATTCACATAGTACTGCAGGGACACAACCTATCTAAACTAACTCATATACTTTATACCATGTCAATTTTACCATTTAATTTTAGTCTGAAATAACTTCATTCCAGATGTAAAGGCATAATTGTTATGTATAGTATCTCATTCATAATTGAAGTCATTCAAAATCTTTGACAATGAAGTTTACGGACAAGCTTTAATTTGTGGTCTACATAACCACAAGGCTTTCCACAAATTGAAATTATAATTCACAAGGTTATACTTGTTAAGGCCATGGGTTTCTTTACTACTGGAAATTAATTCTTTAAATTGAAAGCTAAAAACACAAAACATTAATTTTTTTAAACATCGAGTGATGGCACTGTATATGAAATGCCATAAAATAATGCACAATCAATACATGTGATAAAAAAGGCAAATATTCAGGTGCTTTAACACTCTATTTCACCAAATACATCAAACTTGCTTCCAAATATTTATGAATTTCAAGTGTGGCAAAATGTTTAGAAATAATTCTCTGGAAATAAATTTATAAACTTACAGATGGTTTTTACAAGAAATATGTTCCTACAGGAGCAAAATCAATATTAGAAAAATCACAATTACTTTAAAACAAATATGTATAATTGTGTAAAGAAATTTTGATCCTAATTACAAAACTGCACATAGTTTATGCTAGCCTGCAATTGTACATATTCTCTAACAATATTTCAATTTATACTTTTTCTTCAGTCTCTTGTAAATTATAAATTGTTCATTTTAATCACCAAGGTATATTATTTTGGTAGTTTCAATAAATTGTTAAATTGGAATTTATGCATCTTGTATTTTAACATTTATTTTTTTAATCTGGTTTGAACAATTTAATGCACGGAGAAGAGCTCTGTTTAACCCAAGATTGTGATTCTTAATATTCAAAATCATGTCTCACGTACTAATGTTTTCCTTTAAAGAGAAGACAGGTATTTTAAATGCCAAAAAAACACAACTGATTATATTGCATACGAGAACTAGTTCTGTGATGAATTTAATTATTATGCACAGATCTTGATCATATTAATTTACCAAGTTACTCAAAATCAGATCAAAAATACAGTCTCTAGAGTGGTAACAGGTTAATCTAATTGGATGCAAGATCACCTCATTAATATTTGTGGATCTTGCTCATTATTGAACTCCTGATCACATGAGCCTACATTCCAACTGGCTCTGTGAGTGGTAATAAGCCCAGCCAATCAGATACAAGATCACCTAATTAAAATGCATGGGTCTTGCTCATTATCAAAGTCATTTATGAGCTTCATGATATAAGCCCATATTCCAAGTCTGATTAAAGCAAGATCAGAAATATGGCTTCCAGAATGATAACAAGCTCAGCAAATCAGAAAAAAGATCGCCTCATTAATAAGCATGTATCTCAATCATTATCAAACTTTTCAGAAATCTTGATGATATAAGCATATGTTCCAAGTTTTATTAAAATAATATAAAAAACATGGCCTCCAGAGTGACAACAACCAAATCTTGACAGATGGCTGGACACCTAACAAAGTGTCATGCCATAAGCTCATGTGGCCTTATGGGCCAGGTGAGTGAATCAACCCTTACTGTGCAACCAAACCAACTACTTAAAAAACCTTCCAGAAGAGTTTCCACATTTCTTGAAACAAAAATTTCCAGGTCTTTTCCAGGTTTTTTGGGGGGGAATGAAATTCATTTTTTCAAGCTTCACTTATGACCATTACTGAACAAAATTTAAAAAAACAAAAACATTCTGGCTTAGAAAACATGCATTTTTTAAATAAAAAACTTTCTATTTTGAGACTCACCCATAACATCTGAATTAGACACATGAAAATGTACTAAACAGCAGAATGTATCACCAGAAACAAGTATAACTACTGAAATTCATAAAAATCTGCATGTAAGTCATTGAATTTACAGAATAAAAATGTTAACTTTACTCTGCCTAACAGCATATGTTCATATGAAGAAAGGTTTATAGAAAAGAATTGTTTTTAAATTTTGCCAAGAAGCCTGTACAAATTATATACCGTTATATAAAAAGAAGGACATAATTTTTTTAACAATCCACTTATGCAGGTCTCAGGGATTGTTTATTCTCCATGCACTCCTCCTTAGGATGGGTGAGTTGTAACAGATACTCATCCGTGTCATCACTTTACTCAACACAGTACACTTATCACAATACTACTTATGTTCTTACTAAAAACCACTGGCAACTGATGCAAGATTGATACTCGAGGATTTTTTAACCTGTCGTCTTCACTCTAAGCATAATATTTTCATGATCTGAACCCATTTTAGTATCAAGCTTGCATCAGGTGCCTGTGTAAAAAGCAAAGTCTGCTTCCTTTGTGACATATTCTGGTCTGACAAATAGGCATAAGTAATGGACATATGATAGATGTTAAGCAACACTGAGCTTCAGAGCTTGTTAAGGATAGAAAATGCACACAGATATTCTCAAGGTGTGAATCTGCATCTACTCGGCCCAGGAATGAGTAAGTAGTAAAGTTTTCCTTGGCACATCCAATGTTTACACCCTCAGGATGAGAAGGCAAGTTTTTGTCTGGGCCTTGCTTATGTCTGGTTTGTGCCCTAACATCTACTCTCAATGTAATCCGACTATGGACTTTATATTTAGTACAGTCATTGTCAAAATGACACAAAACATGAGATTCTGCATGGAAAATTACCCAACAGTTGGTAGATTTCTATGTATTTAGCAAGGTCTGATTGTAAATTCACCGCAAAGGTAAGTTTGGGTTGTCAAAGGTTACTATTACCGATTATGCTTAACAATGTGTTCCCAGTGTGAACTACCAAGTAATAACCAAACATTTATCACAATATATTTTCATTAAATTTACATATCAAATGGGGAACTGGAGAAAATAAACTTTTTCTCTAACATTTACCAAGATCACATGTCAAACATGTTGGTACAGTGTAATGCTAGACTGGTCTTCTTACCTTCCACATTACGAAAAGATTCTGATATGGAGCAGACTAAGGAGTTACCAGTCTATTTGACCAATCAGATTGCCTGAGCGCTTGGATTGACTATACAAAACTGTTTAGGGCAAGCACCCAAATGATCCATACAGCAATTGTATTTCAACTGACTGAAGAGTTCCACAACCTCCAAAAATTCTGTTGAACTAAATTTAACTCATGATCTGTTCAATTATGACTCAATTACGTATTTTTCTGTCATCAAGTGGTGGCTGAAAATTCCCAGTTTTTCCCTGACTTTCATCAATATTTGCAAAATGTAAGGACTTCTCCTAGTCAAGAAAAAAATTATTCTTTCTCCCGACTTTTCCCAATTTCTATGTTCTGAAAGTTCAGAAGTAGTGACAAGCTTCTTCTGAGCATTTGACTTCTCAATATATCCTTCAAATTTTTTTAAAATTGGCACTAAAAGCTACCTATATACACTGTCCTTCTAATGTAGTTTCACAACCCTATAGACATACATACATACTCCTTTTTCCAAAAATTTTTCAAGAAATTTACCAAAACATGAGCCAGAAAAAAACAAGCAGGTCAGGAGAGACAATGACAAGTTTCCTCCTACTGTTTGACTTCTCAACATATTCCATTTTGACAAGTTTTTGAGAAATTTACCCCCAAATATGAGGCTGAAGAAAAATTCAAACCAATGATGGCCCATCTAAACTACTGTATATACTTGCATATAATCTGATACCAACTGCAAAGACCCAGATCTGCCATCACATAATGCGCCGGCAGATCTGGGTCTATGCAGTTTGTAAGGACTAATCAGTATAACAAACAACATAGACCCTGATCTGCAGTTTGTAAGGACTAATCAGTAGAACAAACAACATAGACCCTGATCTGCTGGCGCATTATGCGTTGGCAGATCAGGGTCTATGTTGCTTGTATTTGGACCTGGCTTATACGCGAGTATATACGGTAACCTAGAACAACAGTTTTCAGGTGCTACTACTGTCTTATACTTTCAATTATCATTGCCTTTAAAAAAGTTTTATTCCTGATTTAACTTTGTCTCAAGAATGAAAAAGTGCAAGGCATATTCAAATACAATGATAAATAAAGCATCAAATGGCAGTAATTCATTTTATACAAGACCTACAGGTATATGTGACACAACAAATGTGACATGACATGCATGAAATGGTGACCACTAAAATCTAGCTTTGGTTACAAATGTTTGGAACTGTCCATTCCCAAATTATTCCCATTATCACATATCAGGATCTTTTCATCACACAATTTTAATTTGATTAAAATTTTTAGCAAGAATTTGTTTCCTCACTAAAATTGTTGAATTTTATGCTTGTTAAAATTTTGCAATCTACAGTCACATGTCACTGTAATAAAAAATTTACTAACTTGCTCACTTTCAGCAGATTACAGCTACATTTAGATGTAAGTGTTTAGTTAAATCTGCAGTTTTCGAGCTTTAAATGTGAGTTTGTTAAAAATCAGTCGCACTGTATATAAAGAATTACTAGTATTTTGAATCAGTTATAATATTACTACAGCACTCTCTCACAACTGCACCCTTCATTATAACGTGTTTTCTGTTACAAGACAGATGTGGTCAATGATCACATTTTATTATGTAATACTAACATTATATGCATAATGCACTTCATTATAAGGTATTCTCACTATAAGGCAGTAAACTTCATGGCTCCCAAAGTCAGAATTATAATGAGGGAGTACTGTATATTGTACTTCTTTAGTTCTTTATAAGGTGATCTCAAATATAAGACAGTATACTCCATGGCTACTATGGACAGCATTATAACGAGGGAGTATTGTATTATAAACTTCATTATTAAGTGGTCTCATAAATAAGGCAGCATACTCCATGGCTACCATGGACAGCATTATAAAGTGGAAATACTGTATCATGCACTTCATTATAAGGTGGTCTCACTACAAGGTGGTATACTCCATGGCTACCATGGACAGCACTATAAAGTGGAAATACTGTATCATGCACTTCATTATAAGGTGGTCTCACAAAAAGGCAATATACTCCATGGCTACAACGGACAGCACTATAAAGTGGAAATACTGTATCATGCACTTCATTATAAGGTGGTCTCACTACAAGGCAATATACTCCATGGCTACCATGGACAGCACTATAAAGTGGAAATACTGTATCATGCACTTCATTATAAGGTGGTCTCACTACAAGGCAGTGTACTCCATGGTTACCATGAACAGCACTATAAAGTGGAAATACTGTATCATGCACTTCGTTATAAGGTGGTCTCACCATAAGACAGTATACTCCAAGGCTCCCATGCACAGCATTATAATGAGGGAGTACTGTATTAGTAAGGTTATACAAATCTGTATCTTCTTGATTCAAAGCATGAACTCACCCAGTCTTACGTAAGCTGCTTCACAAAGAACATTCTGCACCCATTTGAGATGATGTCCCCAACCCCTCTCCAGCATCTTACTTATGCAGAATGGAATTAGCTCTGCCTCTTCCATCCGACTGAGCTTGCCTATCTCATCTGCTCTTTCAGTATTTGACTTTGATCTCTGAAGCAAATATTAAAAAGCAACCATGACATCAATACATATAAGCAAAAATAAATGAAGAACCTTGCCCCTTATTTTCAAAACCTTCTGAGCATAAAACTCGAGCACAAACTCACTGACAACATATTCTGGCACCCTTCAACTTCAGTCAAAACAAAATTTGTATCACAGAACTTTCAGTATTTTCTTAACATTTAATTCCTACACCTGCATGCCGATTTTCAATGATGCAGGTTTACAACCTTATCTGAATTAGGGAAATTGAATTTGAATTTTATGCACAAAAAATTTCAATAATAATTGGCCTGTAATCACAAATCACATACATCTGGAAAAGTTTGCATACAAAAGAGTTTTATTAAAGAAAGGAAAAATAATATGGAACTATGGTTATAAAATCACAAACACCTAAAATACTACCAAAAAGTCCTTAAATCCAAGTTTTAACAGTCAGGTTCTTCTCTTGTTTTTTAATGTACCCACCTAACCTACAAATGATAGTAAAAGTTTTGAGTTCATATTAAAACCTCAGATTTTTTGTCAATCAATCACAAAGGACTTTACAGCTGAAAATGTTGCCTTTGATTGGACAAGAGCACAAACTCAATCTCAAAATAATGTCTTCATTTTAAAACTTCTAACCTCACATTTAAATTTGTATTTTCAACCAGTCAAAAAACACCTTACATTTTAAGAACCTCTTTTTATTGGTTGTAGTATAAAACTTAATTTCAAATTTAAGGTTTGCATTTTTAGGATTTAATTCTATGCATAAGGTTTTAGCTGCTTCTTCTCTTGTTGAATTCCCTGACTTCTTTTATACAAAGATGTAATAATGTCTTTTACTGTGTTTTGTGCTATAAGCATGTGATTCCAAAAGACCACCACATAATCAGAAGTCTTGCCTACAGGAAATGGATTTAGATCAAAACCTACATTTACTCCAACAAAACCATCTGCAACAAACACACAAATGCATGTATATGCAGGTCTGCACAAAGACACAAACACACATCATCATCATCATCTAACTGGGAGTAAATCTCTGTTGGTACATGAGGATTTGCCTTAACTTTCATATATATAAATAAATATATGCAAAAAATCACCCACATAGATACCAGGGAGTGTAATTCGTAATTCTAATTTGTTTTAAAATGACAAAACCTTATGACAACTACCTGTTGCTGTTGTTGGTGTCTGTCTGAATTCATCTGTTGATTATTCATTAAACCAAGCTCAGATAGGGTAATCTGAATCTGAAACAAAATGGGAGATTATTTAGACAGAATTCTACTAGATCAACTGTTTAGAAAGAAAGGCAGCTGTTAAGATTGAAAAGCTTGTCTGTTAAAATGAAATTTAGCTGTAAGGAGAAAGCAACCGTGGCTTATATATATTATGCAGACATAAGATTTGTATTTGTTGATGCCTGTGATAATCACTGTTGTCTGATGAAGACATCCAAGCAAAGCAGTCTTGCACTCTAACTAATAAAACCAAAAAGTGATCACACTAATATATGCATTACATGGTGGTGCAGTACTCCTCAGGATGTATGCACATACCAAGTTTCAAGACTGCACAAAGGACAGTGTGTCCAAGAAACTGACCTAACTGACCAACTCAACAGGAAAGGTTCATAGTCCATGAAGCACACTAAGTAGGTTATATAGCAAGCTCCAGAGTCTGCAAAAATGACCTAACTGATCTACACAAGCATGAGAAAGTAGTTCTGGTTTGCTTTTGGTGTTTTATGGCACATCAACACTTTTGAAGGTTATTCAGTGCCGAGCCAAGTAGAGTAAAGTGCCCTGCCCAAAGTCATACCATGGTAGCTAATATGGGCTAATCTGATGGTAGCTGATATGGGCTTATCTGATGGTAACTGATATGGGCTTATCTATCTCATGGTGAGAATCAAACCTGCTCTCTTCTGATCACAAGTCAAATGCCTTAACTATTGAGCCACCATGGCTCCCAGTGCGAAAAAGTAAATCAGTGACTTACTTCTGATATGGTGGTGTAGTATTCCTCAGGGTGAAGATAACAAGTTTAATGACTGTAAAAGCATTGTGTCTGAGAAAATGACCAAAACAGAAAGGCAGACATATTCACCTGAGGCATCAAAACAAGTTCACAGTCACCTACTCTGGGTAGGTTGGTGCACACACCTCAGGATATATATATATATAGTACATGCATCGTGGATTATGGATTGCCCACTCAAGCTGGTGTACAAGGATACAGGAGCATGGGATTAAGTGTCCACTATAAGTGGATGTCCACTCAGCCTGGTGGATTTTCCCCAAGTCTAGTGGAAATCCACTCAATCTAGTGGAAGTCTGTCACAGATTTTATTGCAGCCATAGTGGGTTTTATTGCATCCCTCGCTCATTTTATTGTATTTGCATTGTGAGTCAGCACACTAAACAAACAGATGGAAGAAACCCCGATGCCGTAAACCCGACCATGGCTGGTGTCAATTTCATACCTTTACCTGTACAAACTATACAGTGGTAGTTATCAGTGGTTTAGCTAAGGACACCTATAGAAGAACAAGTGTACCATAGAAAGAAATACGAGGTTTTAACTTTCTTGGATATCTTCGCACCCTTGTCCATTAGAGAGCATACATCTGAAAAAATTGCCTAGCTACAATGTACATCCCTGCTCATTGATTACATGTACATGTTCCTGTTAGCATATACATATGTGGAAATTTACATAGTGTTCTGCATCAAGCAGTAACTTTGCTGTTCTTCCTAAACAAATGATATTTCATAAAAGTGCTCTGTGTACTGGTTATTAAATTGTCATAGTTTCCCTTTTATTTCTATACTTTTGCCAAGACCCACTTTGAAGAAATTATTGAAAACAGTAATACAAACAAAACTCTTTCATTGAACGCCGTACTATTTATACCATACATATACGATCAAGAACACTGGAACATTATCCTTTCCAAAGTTGATTCTAGAAGAATAATGTGGCATCATATATTAAAATAAAAAAGATACACAAACTATGCCACAAAAATGTTCTTCTGTAGCTTTATCCTTAAACTTTGAAAATAACATTGTTTATCAGAGAGTATATCAAGAAAACTTTTTACATGGAATTGTGTACACTGTATTGACTGTTGTGTTCTATCAGTGGCCACTCATGTCATGAAAGTGATTTCAATGAAAAAAGTTACTTTCTGTTGTCACCTTTTTCGTGAATCTACATCCATCACCAGGCAATGTAGACTGAGTGACATTCTTACTTTGAAGTCAGCCACTATACCTGTTACTGTAGCTTCCTGCCTCGAGTCAACAATGGTCAGTCAGACAATTCCTACTAGCTACTGTTTAATGCAGTGCTTCGATGTTTCAAAATTCACATTAACTGTTGAATAAAAATGTTGTCACAAAACCACACACCTTAAAACTAAACAGATATTAGTTCCTGAAAACAAATTTGAACCGAGAAATGCATTCATGTTAAGTTCTCATATTATCACATAAAACTGGATTCTACCATTATATGAAAAACTAAATATAATTATTTTTTAATGAGAGACTAACCATTTCAATTAAATTTAGAAAAAAGTATAATGGCCTTGATTCATGTCTAAACTTGTTTTTTTTTCTAAAAATCAGAAGAAGTGTATTTGTTTCAAGCTATATCCCATCCCTTCTGTCTCTCTCTTGCAGCCTACCCCTCCTCTGTAGCATAATATGTGAATAGAGAAGAAATTTTCAATGACTTAAATTAGGACAGCTCCTAGCAGCTACTGGTCAATGTCACGCTTTGATGTTTCAAAATAAACATTTACTGATGAAAGAAATTTTTCTTTTTGTCACAAAATCAAACACTATAAAACTAAGAAAATATTAGTTTTTGAAAAATGAATTATGACAGAGAAATGCATATCAGTTAAGTTCTGATATTATCACATAAAACTGGTAAGCCTAATAATTACAACAAATAGTGTTTACAAATGCCCAACTATTTATAGCATACATGCACGATGAAGTACAAGGAATTTAATGACATGTATGTTAAACAAGATACAAATAAATTGTATCTTCATTAACTTAAAATAATACATACAAGTTTACCTCCTACTGAAAATATTTCAGAGATAATGCTTTTTCGTAACTTTCACTGATTTATTTGGTAATATTAAACTTGTCAGATTACCAAACCAGCAATCATAAGTATATTTTTTAAGCTGTTGGTTATAGAATGCAGCATCATGTACTTCATAGAGTCTGTGTAAAAACAGTAGGTCTATGGTAAAAGTAACAATGTGTCTAGTTCCTGAGAAAATGTGTTGCATGGACATGTATATTTGGGTCGCAAATACTAAACAAAGGCTGGACTAGTAGAGGCTGTATTTTGAATAGCGCTGTGTACATTTCATTTTATGGGAACATGTTAAGCAAACAATTTACAAGTGACTGGGGAAATGAAATTAACTAATACTTAGGTGTGATTTCTTTTCCTTTTGTTTGTTTAAAAGCAGAAAACAGCTTCCATTTGCATTTGACTGTTTCCATTTGGTCAAGTTTAGTAAATATTTTCCTAATTAGAGTGCCAGTATACACTGCAAGTTAATGATTAAGACACTTTGTTGTTCTATTACATACTCAGCAGAAAATATTATACAATCCCTCTTTATCAGAATTCTGATAGCAGAGAGACCCAGAGAAAGTAATATCATACAATCCCTCCTTATCAGAATTCTGATAACAGAGACCCAGAGAAAATAATATCACACAATCCCTCCTTATCAGAATTCTGATAGCAGAGAGACCAAGAGAAAATAATATCATAAAAACCCTTCTTATCACAATGCTGCTATCAGAGAGATTCAGAGAAAATAATATCATACAATCCCTCCTTATCAGAATTCTGATAGCAGAAAGACCCATAGAAAATAATACCATACAAACCCTTTTTATCAGAATTCTGATAGCAGAGAGACCCAGAGAAAATAATATCATACAAACCCTCCTTATCAGAATTCTGATAGCAGAGAAACCCTGAGAAAATAATATCATGCAAACCCTCCTTATCAGAATCTCTCTCTCATTAAAATTACTATCATTAAACTTTGTATATTTTGTGAAACCCCTAAATAGTCTCAGGATTCTTTGCTTGGAAATTTATCTTTCATCTCTCGCAAAACACATATGTGAATGTGTTTTAATGGGCGAGTCTTTGAATATTAAACAGCATTATGTATAACTTAATAAAAGCATTCTGCACTGTGTACTGTAGCTCAGCAAACAGGTAAGTTCCAAGCAATGTAGTGGATGTCCACTATTACATAATTATATTGCTGTGACTTTCTAATTGGGGCAATAAAACTTAATCCATCCACTATAAGCCACAACATGGAAAATCCACAATGACAGAAACAGCGTGGATGGATTAAGTTCCACCGTGCAAACGTGGATTTTCCGTAATACTCGATGCATATATATATATAAAGGGAAAGAATATTATCATACCAGTTAGAGAATTTTTAATTAATTCCCTACTGAGCTTCAAACCTGGATCCATGGGTTATGGCAACAACTGCTTTGCCTGCACTCACCAATCCCATAAACCCTAAACCCTCTCAACCATGCACACATACCCTCCCCCCCCAAAGGATAGAACATAGTCACTGGTATAAGCATTCATGCGTATCAGACACAACCACATGCTGACCCAGCAATTAACTCTCATGTAATTCACAGTCACTCCAGACTCGTATGACAAAAATCAAGGCATACAGAAATTAATATTAGGAAAGAATTAAAAAATTTCAAATTATTATAATAATATTCTTTCGCAATATATAATTTCACTCTATATCATCACCCATCCTCATGTAAGATCCAGGGATAGCACTTTCCGCTCTGTTTGGTGTATATTTGTACCCATCTATATTTAATTTCAAGTTGCCTTCATTTCTGATCTGCTTAAGTGGATGTGTGGACTGGATGCATGCCAGTACACACAGTTTGTCCATAAACTCATGTCTTTTAATTACAACATGGATGCTCTCCCCCCCCTCCCATTGTAAAATTGAAGAAACCTTGATTCAATACGCAAAAGCATAATTCTATGTCAAAAAAGGGCCATACCTAAGTCAAGTCTGGATGGAACAAGGTGAATATCAAACCTACTCTAGGACATCTTGATCTTAAGCCCCATATCAAATTTGTTTTCAAGCCCTATAGTTCTTCAAGTACTACAGAAATGAAATCATTGATGCAAAGGCAAAGTAATTTACTTGTCAGGACCAATCATTTTGCCAACAGGATCACATCTGAAGTAGCTGACAATATACAGACTGGTACAGAGGTAAATAACAGCCTGCAAATTAGGTCACAGTGTCCTACTTTTGGTATGGTCGAGTTATTCTTTTTGAGATACCACATACAATTTTGTATGAGCGTAGGCAAAATAGGGTCTAAACTGGTCGTGGTGTAAATAACAACCAGCCGAAAATGCAAACATCACTAAAGTATTTAAATTAAGTCAAACTTACCTAATTTTTGTATGGCTCAGTTACTTTTCTTGCGATGTATACACATCACAATTTTTACGAGTGTAGGTGAAATAAGGTCAAAGATATTGAAGGTGAAATGGATGACCAGCTGAAAATACTTAAGTCACTTAAGCATGCAAATTAGATTCTAGTGACCCAGTTTTTGTATGGTTTTGAGTTACTTTTATTCAGATGTATCTACATACTAAATTTCATAAGTATAGGTGAAACAGAGTTCAAGATATTGAGTGTAATGAACAGACAGCTGAAAATATACATGGCAATCAAGCATTCAAATTAAGTCAGTGACCGAGTTTTGCTATGTCTAAAGTTACTCTTCTCGATATGTATCCACATACCAGTTTTTATAAGTGTAGGTGAAACCGGGTCTGAGATATTTAAGCTGTAATTAAATATTGACAGGATAATCAAATGACCACATGAACATACAACATATTAATGGCAATATGCAATATTCCCTCCCAACTTCTCTGCGAGGGGATAGCGAGGGGGCATAACGATGTCAAATTTTATCAAGAAAAGGTGAAACTTAAACTTAACCTATGTCTCCTTGGTATTAGGACCAACAGATTTTATTTCAATCCATAAGATCTTTAAAAAATTAGTGACTGCTAATAACATTTACAGAAATACACAAAATGTGTGACAAACAGGATAGACATGAGAGAAAGACAATGGTAAAACTATAAGCCCCCTCCACAGAATTTTGGAGGAGGTTATAAAAAACTAGAAATGTGTTCATGAAACATGCCCCACCACATGTCCTGAAAGGTAACCTGAACACAAATCTTAACTAAGATGTGGTGGACAAATGGACAGACATGCAAGGTTAAAACTATATACTCCCACCACTATAGTGGTAAGGCAAAAAAATACATGTGTATACCTCTTTCTCAGATCGGTCAAATCCCTCCTCCTCAAGACGACATACAATTTTCTGCAGTATATCTGGGTCATCCTGAAGCTCAAGATACCAGGTGAAGAGTTTATCATTCTCTTCACTTGAAAGATCTATTGCATTCTGCTGAATGTCTGCCTTGTCTAGCTCCCCCTCAGCCTTGTTCTTCTCATTTTCTCCTATGTCTTCTTCCATGCTATAATGAAGTATTGAAGGTTTACAATTAAATTTTGATCAAATAATTTGTTATAATAACATATATTTTTACTGCTGTAACATAGTCCTAAAATAGTCCCAAGTGCTATCTGTTTAAGTTTCATAAGTCAAAAGAATTATTGTGAATCACTTCAGATTATGGGTATCAAATTTTGTAGTTAGATTGAAAACATTTAGACATTTTTTGTGGGTATTTTACTTCATGAATTCCTCATAAAAAATAACAAAAAGCTCAAGAAAAGATTAAGATTCATGATACAAGAACAAACACTGATCTCCTGGATTAAAGACAAGACCAACATCCACAATACTTCTTTGCATATACTGTAATCAGTCATAAAAAGTTGCCTCCCATAGTAAATTTGCTTGCTGATGTGTGCATAACGTATGACTTGCGGTGACAATTTATTGATTTTGATGTCGACTGTAATTATATTTCACAAAAATGTGTAGTTCCAAGATACACTAACGAAAGCAATCTGTGACTTTAACATTGCCATATTTAGTTAGTAAAATATCCCTTTCTTGTAAGTGTTTGTAATGGAATAGAAATGAGACTAAAATTTTCAGAATGTCATATAGGTTCATAAATGTTTATACTTGAGGTCTTGCTTGAAGCAACTGTTGTGTATTGTAAATACAATTCCAAAATTGTTATAAAAGTTGAAGGATTCACAAAGCTTAAAAATCATTTACACACTGCATGAAAGCTTCATGACTTCTTGAATCCTTTAAAATCTGACATTTTTTTAACTAATATGCTGGCTATTGGTAATGTTAGAGGGTGGTTGTCCTTGAGGGGTACTTTTGAACACAAAGTCATTGGTGCCAAGGGATTCTGGCTATAATAGTGGTTGGCTGCTGATGGGGGGGGGGGACCTTTCAAAGGGACCACTGTATTGTATGTGAAATTGATCAAAATGTTTTGTAACACCAATTCTTGACAACTTGGACAAATCCTGAGAGTAATGACAGTGACAGATGTTCAATAGAAAGAAAGCCCCAATATATATTCCAATGGGTGAAAGTTTGCCCAGTTGGGCATGCTCATGATTGATACTATAGATTTGGACTGACTGTACTATTCGTCACTGCCACAAATGAGGCAAAAAGTACCTTTTGTATGGCAGGTACAGTACACCCATATACTATAGGTAGATCAGGGTCTATGTTATTTGCATTTGAACCTGGTTTATACACGAGTATATATGGTACCTAGCCCCATCTTTGTTACCCAATGACTGTAAATCCACTTTGTTCGTCATCGATTTGGATCCACTTTGTTAATCATTGATATGGAACTAGATGTATCAACTACACTTGGCAAGTGAAGATGATACAACCCGTACAAATCACATCCCAAGAGTTAATAAGGTTCACCATGATATTTTTAAGCACATATATTTTACGTGTTTAGCGTTCACTGTTCTTACTTTCTATGCATTTTATATATATATATATATATATATATATATATATATATATATATATATATATATATATATATATATATATATATATAAATGGTGTCCATTTTTACTGAGATTCTCTGCTCTTGCATCTTGACCAAATAACAGGTGATTGAAACACGTGCTTAAGCAAAATTGCAGAAGTATAATTTATGTAACTACAGTTGGTCATAAAGTCTACCATATGCTCTGTTTTGGCTACAGAGGTGAGCCTACCATATGCTCTGTTTTGGCTACAGAGGTGACCTACCATATGCTCTGTTTTGGCTACAGAGGTGAGTGTTTGGGCACAGGAAGGATTTGCAATTTCAGTTTTTGAACTTCTAATTGGTGATTTTGCCTAGGTTACAAAATCTGATCTGAAGTCAACACAGAGAGGGGTTAGGGTGAGGGAGCATACCGACTGGGAATTAAAAATAGGTCCCAAAATTTATCTGTGTAAAAAATTCCAGATCAGTATCATGTGACTGTTTACATTCAATCACAAGGCAGAAAATGCAGTAAATTGTATAAGTTGGATTTATTGCATAAAATTTAATGAGCATGACATTTTTGTACTAAAAAATTGCTACAGTTTTTATTTTTTATTTTTGTTCATCTTTCACACATGTGAATTACACACACACACACTCACACCCCTATCTAGAGGAAAAGCAGTAACTCAGTTGGTAGAGCAATGGAGTTGTAATCCATGGGTTTTGGATTTGATGCCCACCCAGGCCAGCCTGAGTTGGTTGCCTCAGTGTGTCATTGGGAAAGACACTTAGCTCCTATTTCCATGGCATGATACAGCAAATACTCTGTTAAAAGTGCCATTAAAAACCAACCAACAACACAACCCTTATCTAGATCTGAAAAAAGCCTATCACTTTGTATGGAAACAGATATGATGGTCCTGTCACTGATGAATGAGAGGTTAGTGTACAAATTTAAACATTAAAAAAAAACTGAATTTGAAAATTTAAAATATTTCAAAAATAGAAATAATTTTCATCCAATTTCTAGCAATATTGTGCTTTTATTTAGTCAGATCTAGACAGGGGAACAAGCTGAACAGGGTCACAGAGAAAACAATAATTCTTTATAGGAAACCATCTTACTTGCATCAAATTCCTGAACCTTCATGAGAAAATAGTGAGTAAGTTCTTAATCTAGAAATGCAACCTAAAGATTAGGTTCTCAGTAGTTGATTGCCAAATCTGATGCTGATGTTACCACACTCATTTCAATCAAGTTCACTCTTAGAAATGAAGAACATGTCAATTACCTGCCACAATCGCCATCCTCATAGAACAGACTCGGTATAAATTCTGGTGAACTGTTCTCCAACAGATATGTAAACTTCTGGACAATGTATTTAATCAGATCTGCCATATCCTGCATGAGGAAATAAAACAATTTAAATTTGTTTTTTATTTCATTCATGATGAACAAGAACAACAACATGACTTATCTCAGAAACTTCTGAAATAATAGGGGTTCCATGTAGTGTTGGGAACTGGTTTAAATTTAAAGACTGAAGACCAGTTCATCAAATCCAATCAGCCATATTAATTGGTTGAAGATATCTTCTATATTTTTCATTTAAAATGCATTTTCACATACTTTGAAAGGTTTCTCTGTCCCTGAATTCATGAAATTATCATTCACCAGATTATCTTGCAAAAAAACACGTCTGGTACTGGTCATAAGCAACCGATAAAGAATACTATATATACTCGCTTTAAGTTGATTATAACTGCAAACTTTAAGTTGAATCTAACTGCAAACTGCACAGACCCAGATCTGCCATTACATAATGCACCAGCAGATCTGAGTCTTTGCACTTTGTTAAGAATATTCATTAGAACCAACAACAGACCCCGATCTGCTAGGCTAGCACAGTATGCAATGGCAGATCAGAGTCTATGTTGTTTGTAGTTGTTCTCGACTTATAAGCAAGTCAAGACGGTAAACATCTGAAATAGTTTATAACTGATCTAATAAGCATGTTGGATTGTGATGCAGTGAAAATGTTAAATCAGAGAGGTAAAAAAAAAAGTATTCTAAAGAAGAGAACTTTAATCATTTATAAACATTTACCAAAAAAGATAATTCAATGCTTGATAGTTTGGCTTTTTGACCAATCTTTGATTATTTTGATTAGTGTGTACATAAATATATATAAAAAGTATATTCACTGTATATGACTTGCAAAAGCTTTAACACAAAACATGAGCACAGACTTTAAAGCCATAACCAACAGAAATGTGATATCTCTGTCTCAGCATCTGTAACACGGGCTTGACAACAAAAATGTGTTCTTGAACAACACAGAACCACAGTGCCTGAAATGTTCTAAATGCAAAGCGTAACCGAGGTATGAGCGAAGCCCGTACAAAGGTAACACTATATGCCCCTACCACTGTTGTGGTAGAGCATACAAATGTAAAGTACACTTCACTACTTAAATTTTAATTAGTTTGATTGATTGAAAATCGAGGATTCCACAAAATAAAATTTACTACAAACACACACAAGTTTTATACTTTTATCAGCTACTGTAAATGCTTGAATATAACACACACCCTACTGGGAAAAACATGGATCAAGGCCCTGTACTCTTGAAACTTTTTGAGCATGAACTCAAACCCCAAAAATAAGATTAATACTTATGGTGCACCTACGTTGTGGAAATTTGGCAGTCTATGAGAAGGAAGCAAAACAAATATGAATGATATATGATTATAGTTTTTGTTCTAATTCAAATAATTGTCTGTACACAATTTTGGGACCTGGACTATGAACTTGAATTTCTTGCTCTAAAAGTTTGAAGACTATGGGGTTAGATCTTCCTGCAGATTATGTAACAGCAGGTCTGGACCAATGCTGTTCACTCCAGCAGATTATGTAACAGTAGGTCTGGATCAATGCTGTTCACTCTAGCAGATTATGTAACAGCAGGTCTGGATCAATGCTGTTCACTTTAGCAGATTATGTAACAGTAGGTCTGGATCAATGCCATTCACTCTACTTATGATTTTAAAGAAAATATAATTGACCCTACACTGCCAGTGCATTATGCAATGGCAGATCTGATTCCATTTTGTCTGCTAATGGATGCCTTTTTAAGGACAGCAATGAAATAACTATAGTGAAAATAACAAGAGGATCTGCATCAATTACATAAGTTTCATATGAAACTAAAGCTAGTCATGACAGGTAAATCACAAAGGCCTTATAAATAAGGAACTTTTGTTGGGAAACCAAAGTGAGGACAACAGGCAAGGAGGGGACATAACTCCTCTAAATAATGCCATGGAATGCTGGAAATCCAACCCATGTAAGGTCTTATACCTACCAACATGCATACCAGTAACAAGCAACATCCTATGTGAAGATGTGAAGTTAACTGTCAAGAGCCATAACTCTATACAAAATGGAGATGACATGAGAAAAACCCATAAAAGGCACATCCAGGTCAATGAGATAATGTTGATACAAAACTGCATCAGAATTTGTTCAATGGTTCTTGTGCAGTACTGGTTACAAGTAACATTCCAGATGTTAAATTGTCAAGGGCCATAACTCTATCCCAAAATGGAGATGCCGCGACATAACCCATAAAAGGCATGTCTATGTCTATGAGATAATGGTTACCAAGCAGCATCTCATGTGAAGATGTGAAGTTAATTTTCAAGGGCCATAACTCTATCCATACCAAACTGCATCGGAATATGTTGAATGGCCCTTGAGCTATGCCAGCTACAAGCAATATTCTATGTGAAGACACAAATTTAACTGTCATGGGCCATGACTCTATACAAAATGGAATGACGAGACGAAACACATAAAAGGCATATCTAGGTCTGTAGAACGATGTTCATGCCAAATTGCATTAGACTATGTTGAGTGGTTCTTCAGCTGTGCCTGTTAAAAACGACACACCATCTGAAGATGTGAAGTTAATTTTCAACAGCCAAAACTCTATCCAAAAATGTAGTCGATGAGACAAATTCATAAAAGGTACATCTAGATCTGTGAGAAAATGTACACAGCAAATTACATCAGAATATGTTAAATCATTCCTGAGCTATGCTGGTTACAATGATCTGCTGTATGGGAGATCTACAATTTATCAAAAAAGGGCAATAACTCTGTCAAAATTGGTCCTGAAAAGATGAAACCTTTAAATGGCACATCTATGTGTCATAGACAATTCACCTACCATGTTGCATCCAATTATGTGTAAGGGCTGCAGAGCTTTGATGGTTACAACAAGTGTAAACAGATAGAAAAAATGAATGACAGATACATATACAAGGTGATTATTATAGGGGTCCCACAACATTGTCTCATTGTAAACAACACATAAGAAGGTAAAATTCTGTTGAAATCCAATAAATATTGGTAAAGTTTTGCTATAGAAACCAGTCAGAAAGCTGGAAAATCAAGGGGCATAACTACTGTAAATGATGTCATGGAATGCTGGAAATCAAAGTCATTCATGGTCTCATCAATATAGTGCTACATGCCAAATTTGGTTGAAAACTGACAATCCTTGGGAGAGTTAAGCTGATGAAATGAAAGTTAGAGGAATAGGCAAACAAGGGCCATAAATCCTCTAAATGATGACAGAGAAGGCTGGAAATCAAACTCTTTCGAGATCTCATCAATATAAAGCTGCATACCAAATTTGGTTAAAACCCAAAAATTCCAAGGAAAGTTATCTTGCTGAAACCAGATTGTTGATGGACAGACAGATGGATGGAGGGACATGACTGCTAAAGGACACAGTGGGGTCCTAATAAGCACACTTTTCAGATTATATTCATCACATGGTGACAAGTCACTACTAAAAAGTTCATACATATCATCTGAGTTACATGTTAGTGCCACAAACATTATGTTTGCGTCTTGTGTGATGTTTGATACAGATCATTTTCCACTAAATTCCTATGTAGCTTCCACTCATTTATACCCGACTACACGAAATAATAATGGTGTAGTTAGGCCCACTATACACTGAGCTGTGCAATGTCAGACTTTGATTAATTAATAAGAAATGGAAGTTTTACCACTTTCTTGGGTCCTGTAGGGAAAGAGTTAAATAAACAAGGTAATCCACAAAGATATGGCCATCTATTCAGGAAGAGTAGCAAGATTTTCAAAATGTCACTATGGCAACCATACTGAATGCCTAAGGGGCACCAGTTTCATTATTGACAAACTAGACATCATAAGAATTCTTTTTGAGAAAATCTAATGTTAGTATAACCATGCATTCAGGAGAAGTAGCAATAATGATTTTTTTCAAGATTACCGACATGCAAGCCATACTGGATGTCAGATTGGTATCATTATCATTTATAGCCATCTAGACATCATATTACATCTTTTAGTGGAAACTCCATGTCAATACAACCATCAGTTCTGAACAAGTAGCGATAACAAGATTTTCAAGCAGCCACTGTGGCAGCCATATTGGTTGTTCAGAGGCATGTCCGACAGGCACTATTTGCATTCAGGACCAACTAGATACCACATTAAGTTCAGGAGGTACAGTGATCAGATTTTCAAGATGGATGCCACTGTTGCCACATTGGATGTCAGATCAGTACCATTTTCATTTAGAACCAACTGGACATCATAAGATGTCTTTCAGTGAAAACCCAATGTTGATATGACCATCCATTCAGAAGTAGTACTGATAACAAGATTTTCAAGTTGGCTGCCATGGTGACCATACTGTATGTCAGACCATTTTTATTCAGAACCAACAAGACTTCATAAGATGTCTTTTGGTGAAAACCCCATGTTTAGATAGCCATCAATTCAGAAGCAGCAGCAGATACAAGATTTTCAAGATGATCACCACAGTGACCATATTGGATGTCTGAGGGGCACCATTTTTTTTAAGGTCTAAGTAGACATCATAAAAATCTTTTAGTGAAAACCCCATCTTGATATGACCATCCATTTAGAAGGAGCAGCGATAACAAGATTTTCAAGATGGTCACTGTGGCAGCCACACTGGTTGTCACATTGGCACCATTTTCATGCACGACCAACTATACCTTGGGATGAATGTGTCTGTAAAGTTTGGTGGTAATCCTCCCAATAGGTTAGGAGGTACATCAATAACAAACTTCTGGTAAGGGATGATGGATGACAGACACCTGACGACAGACAAAAGGCTATCACATAAAAATATGGATAAAGAAAACACTAAGCATTAGATGTTGATTTTTTTTTTATCAAAGAAGAGGTAAACATCCAAATGTATGCATGTATGAGCAAACAGACTTACCAGTCATTAGTTTTGTCAAAGCTGTCATGTGCATGTAATTTCTGCATGCAAATTAAATAGTGTCCATTAAATTTTTAGTCAATTTAAGACTTTACAAACTTATATTTTCCACATTTAATACAGCTCAAGTTTAATTACTCACAGGGGTCAAATCTTCTGATTCCCACAGCTGGACGAACATCTTGAGAATAGAGACTTGCATCAGACATTGTGATTGCTCACAGTCACCAGCAACATGGTGCATCATGGTGAATATATAGTCATTCACTAAGGGATTGTTGGAATGGAAATTCTTCAGGAGCATTCCATATTTCTGCATCACCTCATTTGTAGCAAACCTGTGTTAAAAGATGAAGTATAAAATGCACACACTATGCAGCAACTGTGGCCACTTATACAGTGCCAACATTTTGTATGTGTGAAGTGTAAGCACCCACTGATGAGTGGTCAGGGGGTTCATCTCTTAAACTGGACCAACATTTTGTATGTGTGAAGTGTAAGCACCCACTGATGAGTGGTCTATGGGGTTCATCTCTGAAACTGGAAGTGATGGGCTGAAATCCACACATTGGCAATATGTACCTCTTTCCCCCCTCCCCACTCCGATTGATAATTCAATCAAAGTATTGGAAACATTGATGGCTTGGAGCGCCTAAGTGATACTAATTTACATAAGATGAGATGGAAGAACATAACATATAGCTACTTTTATTCCTTCTTACTCTCATAATCAGACTGATTTAAATAATCTTTCTTTTACTTTCTATCTTTTACTTTATATCTCACTAGAGAATTTATATTAACATTTAAAACAGTATTTCAGGAATTATTGTAGTCATTTCCTTTTAAAAGCATTTTCTACTGTTGTTGCAAGTATTACCAACAGTGGAACAATTTACAAGGGAGATAACTACCATAAAGTCTAACCATTTACCCAAATCTGAGTTGCCTCGCTTGACATATAAATTTTACCTGAAAGGGAAGAGGATCTATACTTTGTTATTAATTTAGTAACACCATGCAGTTTCTTACTATTATTAGTTATACAAACTATGTTTGGAAGATGAGAAAGAATATTATGCCATAGGCATTGAGGGACTGAAATCACTCCAAACAAAACATCAAGTTCAAATATTCACAAGAAGAAGACGGTGAAGATAAAGAAGACAAAGAAACCAAAGTTTTCACAGGTCTGCAGTACTGCAGAAAATATTTTACAATGGTTCTGTGAAACATTGATGCAAACAGCAATCTATTAAAAAGGTTATATGCCTGTGCAAAACTTCAATACACAATTTTTCAAAAATTGTTGACAATTACATTTCTACCACTTCTGTGCTGTACTAATCTCTCCCTGTCTGCTTACACAAGATAAAGAAAATCCAACAACAAAGTGAACACCAGATGATCCTGATCTTCAAACACACAAACATGCAATATATTTTGGTGAAAGCTTAACTGTGTAGTATTATTCATCGCTGATAATGTTTAAACTGTTCAATTTTCATACACAATAAATAAATTGAAAGCTAACCTGAAGCTTTTTAGAGTCTATATACATCCGTGCTCACAAACCAACGCTGAACAGGGATGTAGGCCGTTACAATCTGCCGCATATCTGGGACAATTTGTTAACATCGCTCACTATTCCCTCAGGTGATGTTAACAATCAGTAGAGAATAAATCATTCTGCTGATGAAGCCCTTAGTACAATGATGAAAGCTTCAGGTTAGCTTTCAATTTATTTATTGTGTATGAAATTTAACAGTTTAAACATTATCAGACATGCAATATATCATACACATGTGTATATATATATATATATATATATATTACTATCTGTTGTTCTACATACTTGTTCTTTAAGTTACCTTTTAAGTTTCAAACAGTTCTGAGAAAGTTACAGAAAGTACTGTAAAAATCTGCTGACTACTTTCAATCTGTTTCAAGCATGGAGAACATTTTTGTTGGTACTTATAATTGTGATTGGGGAAGGTGTCCTACTATTTCCAAAAAAGGAACACTGTTTGTTGGCTTTGTAAATTTGTGGTGTGTTGCAACCACAAAATTCATGAAAATGGGTACCCCAATGAAAAATGGTGAATTCAAAGTATAAAACATATGAACTGAGCATGAATATATAGTGGCCTAACAGCATGTCAGCACAATCCTGGCTATATTGTGCCAATTATAAGTTTCATTTGAAAAATGAAAAGATAAAAATATTGCAAAAAAAATTCTGGAAGATCAATCAATCCAAATAAACGTAAACATTAGTCTTACAAGATAAATGACAAATGTTGAAGAATTCAAATATATTTTAAATGTATATAAATTAATGAAGGTAAAACACAGAATCCTTAAAATATATGGTCAAAATTTGTTTTATAGACTGCATTAATTTAAAAAGTTCAATGTTTTCTATTGTGGTACATCATCAAAAAGCTTCTTAATTGAGTTCACATTAAAATAGGACCTGGAACCACAATTACCATTCTTGGTAGCAAAAAATTTGCAAGCAGATTTTCACTAGCTGGCATAAGCACAGAAAAAGTAGCAAATTGGCTCTTTTTTACTGTATATTTTGAACCCTGACAATTAGATGATGGAAGTCTAAGAAAAAATTCATCTCAACTCAACCCCCACTTAAAAATATATATAGTCTGGAGTTGACTTTATTTGGCAATCTTTTTTTGTGACTCCTTAAAATTAACAACTAACAGCACCATGGAAAATTACTCGTAGCCCCCATTAAATATTATGTTCTAGGTTCAATACCTTCGTACTCTTAAATAAATCAAGAGTGTTTCAAAATTTTTCAATGGATACCAAAGATTTAATAAATTATTATACAAATTAAATTTTTTCTGGTTATATATATGGCCAACTTATGAAGACAAAAAAATATCATTAATAGCCTGCTGAATTTTCCAAATGCAAGAGCTTGAAAAAACTCATCACCTGATAGCCTGGGACAAGTTAAACATTATGCAACACAAGTAGCATTTTAAGTTCTTTGCCAGGATTTTATCTAAAATTTAAAAGGAAACATTGGGTTTGTGTGCATTTTTTTACCAAGCATGCAGAAATTTGTTAACTTTCCAGCCCGTACAAGATGCACATGAAATAGGCACTGTTGCTACTTACTGTTTCATATGATCAAGCATACTGAATTTATCACTGCAGAATTTTCTGGTGATCCATTCCTCGCACAGTAGCAGACAGATGTGATTAGTCACTATAATGTCTGTCAACAACATCAGACTGTGGATATTTGGGTCGTACTGACGAATCAACAACAGGAACAACTGCCGCAAATCATTCATCTGTGCCAATTCACCTGTTTTAAATGAAGATCCCTATTGAGTGTTATTGAACAAGAGGCCCAAGTTGGCCTAAGATTGCTCACCTGCTAACATCTGCCTAAGAGTCAAATGCAAGAGAAGGTGGACAGGATATCTAGGTCAATAGAATGCTTAATTTCTGTTTTACGAGTTCTCTATATTTTGTGTCTTCAATATTTTAAGGTTTCTATATATATTTTGTATCTTCAGCCATATTTGAATGCCAAGCCCTTTTTGCCAGGATGCTTTCTGTCAAATTCTGTTCAGCAGTTAGTGACAAGGAGTTGTTCAAAGGTTTTTCTTTTTTGAAGTAACAGCATATTTTTTGGGATGGTGAATTGCCATAATTTGTACAAAACTGAAAGCCTTTTTTGCCAGGATGCTTTCAAATTCTGTTGAATTGTTTTCGAGATCTTGATTAAAGGTTTATCTATTATTCATAATGGCAGCTATATGTAATGTGCATCAGCACCATTTGTACAAACTGTAAAGCCCTTAATACCAGGGTGCTTTCTGCCAAATTTGTTCAGATCTTGTTGAGCATTTCTTGAGAAATCATTAAAGGTTGCCTTAAAATGCCAAAAACACTAACCAAACTTTTTCTGTATATAGTAAATGTGGCCATAATTCATGGTGAATCAGCATAATTTGCACAAATTGACCTGCATATCTGGATTTATCTGGATTCTTTCTGTCAAATTTGGTCCATTTCATTTGAGTGGTGTTTGAAACAAAATCATTTAAAGGTTATTCTTATTTTAGTAACAGTGACCATTCTTATGGTGGATCAGCATCATTTGAAAAACAAAATATGAAAGACATTCATGTCAAAATGCTCTCTGCCAAATTTGGTCAAAATTTGTTCAGTGTTTTTTGCAAGGAAGTTTAAAATAGCAATTGTTGATGGATGTTCGACAGACAATGCACTATGGATGCAAGGTCTAACCATAAGCTCATTTGGCTTTACAGCTATGTGAGATAAAAATTAGATCAGTAACTGTGCTAGGTAATGTTACATGTACCAGTATTGTGGCTTAAAGTAGATTGCAATATTTATGACATGTTAATATATAATTGATAAATATATATATCAAGGATGAAATGAAGTGTTAAATTGGGCATCTGTGAGGTAGGTGAGACCAGAAAAAGTTCTTAAAACATTAATGTCCTGCCATTCTCTGCACAACCTTGTAGTCAAATGACATAAATGGAAACCTAAACCAGAGTCAATGAGGTGTGAACTTAAAGATCATGGTGACCTAACTGTGGTAAGGTTGCATTGTACTCACCTTGATGCATCCACACACAAAGTTGCATGCCTGGAAATTGACCTGAACACAAAACTTAACTAAAGTCACTGAAGATTGAAATGTAGGTCACAGTGACCTATTTTTGGTATGACAGTGAAGTACTCAACAAGACATCTGCATACCAAGTTGCATGACTGGCAAAAAATGTATGAGAAATGGGCATAAACATAAAACTTAATCAAAATCACTGAACCATAAAAAGTACGTCACAGTGACCAAATTTCGGGAGGCTGTTTTAGTGTACTCCCCAAGACACATCCAAACACAAAGCTGCATTCCCCTGTGACCATGAATGCCTGAGAAACTGATCTAAATGTAAAACTTGACCAAAGTCACTGAAATCCAAAATATAGGCTACAGTGATCAACTTTTGGTAGGGCGATGTTGTACTCTAAATACCAATGGTTATGTCTACGGTAAAAAGTCCCTGAGAAACTTACTGTTCAGAAGATATTGACTGTCAAGAGTGTGATGAAAATGGACAACACAATTTGTTTTAAATGGGAATAACTCTCAAAAAGCTAATTAGACAGAGTCCATCTTTTACAAGACACATGGTCTTCTCATGATACAAGTGCATACAAAGTTTCAGGTTTCATAACGATACCTCAAACAGCTAAGGAGTTATTAAGTGAAAATACATTTTTTAAACATGGGGAGATAACTCTAAAAGTACTAACCTGGCAAAGTCGAATCTTATATGGGACACAAACTTTTTTATAAATGCATACCAAGTTTCATAAAGATATCTCTGACAGTTCAAGATATATTAACTGAAGAAGAACATGATGGATGGATGGATACAATTTTGTAACGAGTTCCTCGAAAGGACTGATGCTCTACAGGCTTTAAAGAATTTCTAGTAATTCAAGATAAGACCATTTCTTCCTTTTAACTGCAGAGTGTTTAAACCATCTTTGATATTCTTTAGCGATAACAAGATTTTCAAATTAGCTGCTGTGGTGGACATATTTCATGTCAACATGGCACCATTTTCATTTAAGACCAACAAGGCATAATAAGAAGTTTTCTGGTGGAAACCCCATGTTGATATGACTTTCCGTTTTGGAGGAGCAATCATAACAAGATTTTCAAGATGGATGCTATGGTGCCATATTCGATATCAGACTGGCACCATTTCTATTTAGTACCAACTAGACATCATAAGAAATCTTTTGGTTAAAGCACAATGTCGATATGACCAGTCATCTAGGAGAAGTTGTGATAACAAGATTTTCAAGATGGCCATTGTGGCAGTCACATTAGAAATTGAATCAGCACTATTTTCATTTAAAACCAACTAGACATCATAAGAAGTCTTTCAGTGAAAACTCCATGCTGAGATGACCATTCATTCAGGTGAAATAGTGGTAAAAATATTTTCAAGATGGCCACTGTGGCAGGCATATTGAATGTCTGAATGGCACAATTAGGACCAACTAGATATCATAATAAGTTGTTTAGTAAAAACCCCATGTTGATACAACCATCCATTCAGGAGGAGTAGTGATAACAATATTTTCAACATGGCCACTGTTGTGGCCATATTAGACATCAGATCAATACGATTCTCATTTTGGACCAACTATATGTCATAAGAAGTCTTCTGGTGAAAACCCCATGGCAATATTACTTTTCATTCAGGAGAATTAGCAATAACAAGATTTTCAAGATGGGCACTGTGGCTGCCATATCGGACATCAGATTGGCACCATTTTCTTTTAGGCCAACCAGACATCCTAAGAACTCTCCTGGTGAAAACCCCATGACAATATTACTTTTCATTCAGGAGGATTAGCAATGAAAAGATTTTCAAGATGGCCACTACAGATGGACATCAGATCAGAACCATTTTCGCTGAGAACCAACCAGATATCATAAAAAGTCTGTTAGTGAAAACTCCATGTTGATATGACCATCCATTCAGGAGTAGTTATAACAAGATATTCAAGATGGCCACTCTGGTGGCCATATTGGCCATCAGATCAGCACCATTTTCATTTAGGACCAACTAGACATCATAAGATGTCTTCTGGTGAAAACCCCATGCCAATATGACCATCCATTTAGGAGTAGTGATACAAATATTTTCAAGATGGCCACTGTGGCAGGAAATATTGGATTTCTGAGTGGCACCATTTTCATTTAGGACCAAGTAGACCACAGGATGAATGTGTGTATAAAGTTTCATGGCAATCCTCCAAGTAGTTTAGGAAGAGTAGTGATAACAACTTGTGCCAACAGACAGATGGACAACAGATGATGGACAATGTACAACAGACCATCCCATAACAAAAATAAAAATGTGCACAACTCTTAAAATGCTGATTAGACAGATTCCATTGTGTACAGGACACAGTGTCTAGTTATGATACAAAAGCAAATGTTTTTTCAGGAGATAATAAATTAATAAGTGTGATGGATGGATGCATGGACAGTTGACTCCAATATACCCCCCAAAACATCATTTGCTGGAAAGGGGGGGGGGTAAAAAAACTTTTATCCAAACTTTGCTGGAGCATGAAAATTGGGTCACAGTGACCTATGTTTGGTTGAGTGATGTTGTACTCACCAAGAAACATCTATATACCAAGTTGCATATCTCAATGGCAAACAATGCCTGAGAAACTGACCTAAATCACTAGAACATGAATATTAGGTTACAGTGAACAACTTTTGGAAGGGTGATGTACTCATCAAGATGCGTATACATACCAAACTGCATGTCTCAAGGGCAAACAATGCCTGAGAAACTGACTTAAACACAAAACTTACCCAACGTCACTGGAGTGATAAAAATAAGTCACTGTGACCTATTTTTGCTTAATATGCATGATACTCACCTAAGCTGCATGGTTCTGGAACTTACAATGCCCAAGAAACTGACCTACACACACAAAACTTAACCAAGGTGGATGGAGGGACGGATGGATGGATGGATGGATGCACAAGGTAACACTACAGTCCCCTTCTGCATTCATGGCAGGGCATAAAAACTGAATATGCAAAAATATTTTTCATGGTAGATGTAAGAAAGCTAAGATTATATCATGAATTGTTGGAAACTGTTTTTGGAAAATATGCAATATTAACTAAACTAACTCCTTTATAACAAAATCAGACATAAAACAAGAGGCTGGCCATGGCCTGCATGTTGAACCTGCACACAAGCTATATTCTACATGCTGAGGTTAATCTAGGGTATGGATGGATGTACAGACAGATGACTGGAAATGCACATGGATGCTAAAGTCACTGCTATACTGAGCTTTAACTAAGGCAGGCTTGACTATTATATCGGTTTTTACAGAGCATTTGGCACAGTCACTTTTGGTGTTTTACGTAATATTTTTAACTGATTATTATGAAATTTAGATATAACAATATGATTTGTGGAGTTCCTTGGTCTTCATTACATCCAGCGTTTACTATATACAAGATTAAATGATGTTAAAATATTAGGATTCTCAGCGGAATAATGAATTAAACTGTGACTTACATTGCAAATTGTCCAGATACAGTTTATTCTGCTCCTCTAAAGTTTGTTTCTTGAAGTACTGTAGGGTTCTTACCATCTCTTGCAGTCCAATAATGGCCAAGTGTAGCCTAAGACGAGAAGAAATTATTCATTAAAACTTGTCTGACTTGGCCTTGAATTGATAACACTTGCCTCAGATTTAAAAAAAACTTGTTTCACCAGGCCTTAGATTTAAAACAAAATTGTCCGGCTAAACCTTTGATTAAAAAAAGCTGTCTGACCAGACCTTAGACTAAAAAAACTTGTCTGACCAGGGCTTAGACTAAAAAAACTTGCCGGACCAGGCCTTAGACTAAAAAAACTTGTCTGACCAGGGCTTAGACTAAAAAAACTGTCTGACCAGGGCTTAGACTAAAAAAACCAGTCTGACCAGGCCTTAGACTAAAAAAACTTGTCTGACCAGGGCTCAGATTAAAAAGACTTGTCAAGCATGCAACTAAACTCAAGCTAGACTCCCCATACTCTGATATTAAATATAGAGTATATATATATATATATATATATATATATATATATATATATATATATATATATATATATATGTATGTCAATGAAATTATGCATAAAATTAAAGAACTTCCTGACAGCTTTACAATTCTACCGTTGTTTTAAAGTAGTTTAGATTGTTAAACACATTTGGATTTGGAGTCTAGCTTAATCTCAAAAGTCTTAAAAATCAAGGGCCATATACATGAAAGATGATATACAAACAGAAACATTATGTCCACAGAATGGTTCGACTACAAAGGTATACACTACTGTTGATTTACTGTTCTGAGTTGTGACTGTTCTCATCAGTTCTTCCAGTTCTTCATCTTTTCATGCAAGTTTTGGTTGTATATGTAAATACACACCATTGTTTTTTCTATTGATAGTGATTCATATTCTACTGATAAAGTTGTTTTTTTAAAAATTCTACTCATAAACTGGTTTCAGACATAAATTTCTACAATGGTATTATGGCAAAGAAAGTTTTATTTAAAATTCCTTACCTTCATATTAAATGAAAATGTTAATAAAGTTTTGACAAATCTTGATTAAGAAGGGGAGATAAAATCAACAATTATCATGTAGAACACTGAAGTTATGTCAGATATAGGGCAACATTTAAAGATTTCCATCATTTACCATCTGAAATCAATGCAGTTCATTCTCAGATTGTTTCTGTCTAAAATTTTGATGAAAATATGTATTTTACCATACTTCTTTTGCTAACTTACTGTATATAAAGTGATAGAAAATGCACCCTTAAAAGGCCCAGATTGCACTGGAAGACACGCCATTTTTGTATTTCTGCCCAACTGCCATTATCATTTTTGTTTTTATAAACATCCATGGTTATATTGACTGTAGGTTTAGCATTGTTCATTTTAACTTCTTGAATTTCCACAAGATCACTGTTTGTTTCATAACTTGGTGCAAGTCACTTTCACTATAATCCCTACTTTAGTGAATTGTTTGTTCGTCATATATGCCAATTTCGTATTAAGGGGAGGCGATGCCTGCATCAACTTAAGTGTAACACTTTTAAACACAATAGTTTGAAAACTATGCTAGAGAATTTTATGAGCAGAATAAATATTGGGTTTGCTATGAAAGATTCACAAATAAATTTAAAATGAAACCTGCATATTTAATCTTTCAGTTAAGGAAAACAAATCTGTAACACTAGTGCCCTATGGTGATGTGCTAAAAAGATGAAAAAAAAGGTTAGTACCATATATACTCGCGTATAAGGTTGACTCAAATGCAAACAACATAGACCCTGATCTGCTGTCACATAATGCATAATGTGCCAACAGATCAGGGTCTATGTTGTTTGTTCTACTAATTAGTCCTCACAAACTGCAAACATATCTAGGTCTATGCAGTTTGCAGTTGGTACTGGCTTATACATGAGTATATACGGTATGTAAAAGTTGCAACAATTCTTTACAAAATGCTTCTGTTCATATAATAAAACATCTGAAAGACCTGCCCTTCTGGAAGTTTTAAATTTAATGGAGCTGAAATTAATTTTTGTCTGCTGACAATTTGTACTGGTCAGTAATGATTAGTCTCACCTTCTCAAGATGAGTGCTCTTCTATTTAGGTCATTATGGAAAACTAGCAGCTCTTCACTGTTCTTGACTGCCTCAAATACCAAGAAACCATACAAGTCACTGGTAAAAATTGGCCTGAAAGATACACAAACATACGATTAGACCTTCTGTTTAATTCTATAAAATAGCAAGCTTCTGAAGGACAGAAAAGTTTGATTATTTAAAGTACTACAACAAGCAGTCATAGTGGTCTGAGATAATTCACTTGGCTGACATTGGTCTAAATGTCTAATGCAATAGCAGTTGGTCAAGAAATTACATCAGTAGGATACTTTCTGTATATTCTTCATGGACATCTGCAGTAACATCAGCATCATTTGTCCAATATTGAAATTCTTTCTTCCAGGATGCTTTCTGTCAAAGTTGCTCAATTCTGTTGAGTGTTTTATATATATATATAAAGCTGTTTAAATGTTTTTCTATATTTAGCAACAGTGGCTATATTGGAAGACATATCGGCATCATTTCTAAAAACCCGAAAGCCCTTTAATGCTTTCTGTCAAATTTGGTCAAATTCTGATAAATGTGTTTTGTGAAGTTATTTAAAAGTGTTTCTATATTTAGTAACGATGTCTGTATTTTATGTCAAATCAGCAACATTTGTACAAACTTGAAAGTCTTTCAAGCCAGAATGCTATTTGCCAAATTTGGTTCAATTCTGTTCTGTGGACTTTAGAATAAGCCTTCAAAATGTTATTCTCTTTTGTGTAACAGTGGCCATATTTTATGGTGGATTGGAATCATTTGTAAAAATCTGAAAGCCCTTTATGCCAGGATGCTTTCTGTCAAATTTGGTCAAATTTTGTTAAACAGTTTATTTAAGAAGTTATTTAAAGTTCTTTTTTGTTGCTAGTTATGGCGGTCTTATTTCAATATGGATTGGCATCATTTGTACAAACTGGAAATGCCAGGATGCTATCAGCCAAGTTTGGCTGAAAGTGGTCAAGTGGTTTCTGAGAAGTTGAAAACAGCAACTGTTGATGGGTAAATGGAGAACAATGGACAATGCACTACAACCATACCATAAGCTCACTTGGCATTACAGCCAGATGAGCTAGTAATTACAACTTGCCATAAAACTTAATGAAGGGGAATGCCAGTGCTGACATCAATGATTATGTTGTGACAACATGTGTGTAAGTGCACTCCCTATTCTTCAGTACTTGAGCAAAAGATTTATCATGCTGATAAATCTAAGAAAAAGCATTAAAGCTTTTTGTTCTTTTTTTTTAAGCTGAGGCATAAAATGATATCTTGACTTGCACACTACTGCAGTCTACATATTATATTATCTTTAATCAAAGATCTTGAAGACCACTGATGAATCTCCATCTCGAGACCTGTTCTCTTTCAAATGTCTGTGCACTGGACTATTTTGAACTACTGTGTAATTTCATGACCAAGACTGGAGCACAAAATGTATGTGCCATGTCAAAGCCTTACCTGGTCCTGAAATGGTCAAGGTATGCTGTCTTGAACTAAACTTACTGTGCAGAAACCATTATTTTCTTATCAGACTCGCCAACACCATGATCTCAGACTTTTAGACCCCAAAAGTCTATAGGTCTCTTCCTTAGCCTTAGTGCAAGTCATCCACAAAGTTTGGTCACAGAACAAAAATTACTGAACAAAACCCTTGTTTCTACAATCACAATGCCCCGATCTTTGAACTCCAAATCGAAAGGCCTCTTTTTTACATTAAGCGCAAGTCCTTCACAAACCCTGGAGAAGGAACATGGTCAAGAACTGAAGATATTATGTACAAACATTTTTCTTCTTTCATTCAGTGACCTGAACCTTTGACCTTTTGACCTTCAAATCAATAGGTGATTTCAAAATCAAAGAGTAAGTCATCTGCAAACTTTAGTGAAATTACTTTGTTGAAAACTTAAAAGTTTCTGTGCAGAAACAATGGTTAATTTTTTCAGCCAGTGACCTTGACCTTTGACATTCTGACCCCAAAATCAAAAGGCCTCTTCCTTACTACAAGTGCAAGTCATCCACAAAGTTTAATCCAGGTCTATTACGTAGAATTATTATTACTGTACAGAAAGCATTTTACTTCTTTCTGTCATTGTGACTATGACATATAATCCAGATAGGCTTTTTCTTCATCCCAAGTGCCAGCCATTGACAAAGTTTGATCCAGATCTGCAATGTAGACATGTTAGTATGCAGAAATCATTTTTTTTTCTCAGTCAGTGACCCTGACCTTGGACATTTGGACTCCAAAATCAACAGACTTCTTCCTTACCCCAAGTGCAAGCTACAGACCTGCCAACCCTAGCAAGGCCTTCTCAGTAAGGCCATCTAAATTTTTCTGTAAGTTCGACCAATTTACAGTAAGGTGTAACAAACTGTCATGTACTGCTACTGTCCACAAGGAAACTAAAATTTAAAAAGTTCAGAAGTGTGATCTGAGACTGATGCAGTGAAGGCAATCAATCATTATGTTCAACTAAAAAAGTTTGTAAAGTACACTTAGACCATAATTACCTCCAGTACAGTTTCAGAACTGTAGTTCCAAACCCCAGAACTGCCAACCCTTACAAAGACCTTCTCAGTAAGGCAGTCTATTTTTTCTGTGAGTTAGACCAGTTTTCAGTAAGGTGTAACAAATATAATGTAATACTACTGTCAAGTTGGAAAACATGCATTAAAAAAGTTCAGAAGTGTGATTAAAGACTGATGTAGTGATGGTAAACATTATGTTCAACTAAAAAGCTTGTAAAGTACACTTAGACCTTAATTACCTCCAGTCCAGTTTCACAAACTGCAGTTCCAAACCTTATGGAGCTCAATGACTTCTTGCTCTCTCTCAACTTGACATAATCCTGTGCCGTTTTTTTTCAATTTCACATGCCAACGGCAATCACCTCATAATCTCTCCCACCATGAGACATACCAACAAATGATGTCCAATAAACGCAGTTGTTGCTCTTCCTGCTTTTTTCCCCCCAAGAATCTGAATATTCCTTTTTATTGTTCTGTACTGACTATTAGAACTTTTTAAAAGGCTTATTACCCCTTTCATCCTGAACATGTATCGCTTGTTGAACACCATTTTTAGAAAATTCTATCAGCAATAGCTTGATCATGCAGACGTTTTGCATGAAAACATGTGCAGTTTAAAGCATCTGAGGTACTCCTGTAAAGTTAGTCCACTGAATCTAATATGAAACCCAGATCCAAATCAAACACAGACAAGCCAGTATCTGGAATTTACAACAACAATAATATTTCCGTAATGTGTGCATTTATTCCGTAAGTCCGTATTTTAAGGGTCATTTCCTTAAGACTCATGGCCAAATCATAAGGGTTGGCAGGTCTGCAAACTCCATGGAACTCAAAGGCTTCTTGTTAGATCTCTCAACTTGACATAATCTTTGGGTCTCTTCTGTTTTTTTGTTTCTTTCATGTCAAGTGGCAACAGCAATCATCTCTCCCGCCATGAAACATACTCAAATCAACACAACATGATGTCCAATAAATGTAATTGCTGCCTTTTCTGCTTTTTCCACAAGACTCTAAATATTTCTCTTTATAATCCCTTTCATCTCCAAAGTGTTTTTGTTCATTGGATGCCATTTTTAGAAAATGCTATAAGCACCAGCTTGATCATGCAGGCGTTTTGCACGAGAAATATGGTTTGTTTAAAGCATTTGAGGTACTATTTTAAAAGTCAGACTGGTTCCCTGACCGACTCCACTGAACCTATATGAAACCTGGATCGAGATCAAAAACGGACAAGCCAGTTTCCAGATTTGAATGCAACAACTGTATTTTAATAATTTTTGCTATTATTCTGTATGCCTGTAATTTATGGGCCATTTCAATAAGACCTATGGTCAAATCATAAGGGTTGGCAGGTCAAAAACTGGTAAAAGTAGATGGTGTAAAACTAAAGCCATTGTACAGAAACAAAATAGATAAAATATGTACATACAGGCTGATGTACTTAGTACGTACATAAGGATGGCAGGATGGATATTATAATATTATATACTGTCTTTCTGCAGGTGTATACAAATTATTTAACAAAATTGATGTTTTTAACTTTACACTTATGTTTTTATAGCAAATAAAAAGTACATAAAGCGTAAACTAGCATATGAAAAAGTGACTATAACCATTTTTGGGTTGAGAAGTCACCTTTTTAAGCACAAAAGCAGTTTCTACCTTTCCAGCTGATTTACAGACAACTCCCAGTGAATCATGGCTATGAATCATGCTCTTACTTCCTAACAATTTTTCATTGCTCCCAAGTTCCAAACCACCATATCAATTTTTTTTAACACTTGAGATAATAACATCACCTAGAGTCCTATTATGCAGCACATTCATAGTTGGAATCCATGTGGCACACAGAGCCTCTTTTCAGTTATCGGTAAATTGGTCTTATCGAAACTGTGCCAAAGAATGAAATCAACCAGCTTTGCCCATTATATAATGAATGATCCACTGCTTTGCATTGGTTGTTTTATGTGGCAGGGTGACCTAATGCAACTACCGTATGTACTTGCGTATAAGCCAATACCAACTGCAAACTGCATAGACCCAGATCTGCTGTCACATAATGCGCCAGCAGATCTGGGTCTATGCAGTTTGTAAGGACTAATTAGTAGAACAAACAACACAGACCCTGATCTGCCAGCGCATTATGCGACGGCAGATCAGGGTCTATGTTGTTTGCATTTGGACTGGGGTTATACGCGAGTACAGACGGTAGATTAATCCACTAGCTTGTATGGGTTGTTTTATGTGGCAAGGTGACTTGATGCGACTAGATTAATCCGATGACTTTAACTGCTTTATTCCAAAAGACAAGTTACTGAAATACCGATTGACACTGCCAGACTTGTGAAAATATTATCCAGTAATATCCAAGGTATTCCAAACTGGGAAAATTTATTTACTGGTTAGAATTAACAGGGTGGGGGGTCTTTTTCTAGAATGATCCTAATTAAAAACTAAAAAAACAAGAAACCAATGAAATAAATACACAGGTAAAGAAATAAATAGATGCATGAATGAAAAATAAATATGATCAATGAAATTAAAGATGATTTTAATATTTTTGCAAAGTTCTCATGAAAATGATGCCTTTACACATTCTTGACAAGATTTGTGTAGATACTGTGAATACTTCAATTACTCAATAGTAGAAGCAACAATTTCTTTCAAAAAACTCTCCTTATTTTAACAATATATTATTTTTAAAAGATTGCAGCAGTGTAATTCTTTTATTTGAAGACATGGATAAGGCATTCTGTGCATATCAAACAATATTACTGTTAACCACAGTTAAGATTATTCATTATACTTTAAATCAACAAAATTAATGTTTGCAGATGATAATTATACCATATATATTCGCGTATAAGCTGATACCAACTGCAAACTGCATAGACCCAGATCTGCCATCACATAATGTGCCGGCAGATCTGGATATATGCAGTTTGTAAGGAATAATCAATACAACCAACACAGACCCTGATCTGCCAGCACATTATGCGGTGGCAGATCAGGGTCTATGTTGTTTGCACTTGGACCCGGCTTATACGCGAGTATATATAGTATTTACTTTATTTCTCCCTAATTTCTCCCATTGATTTTGTCACTTCTCTCTTTTTTATTTGAAAGGAGAAGTCATTTCTGACACTGGTTTGAGCCTTCATAAAATAAATCAACAAGGCCAGCACCTACATATCATGCCTACAAACAATGCATTGCTGTAGACATTGTGACCTTGACCCCAAAGTAAAAAAGGATGAATGTGTTGAAGAATGAATTGTCTTTGCTTCACAATGGTTCATTCCAAGCATGAATAAAAGGCATTGATGTGGTTTAGGAAATGTAAGCAAATGAAAAACTTGACCCAAAACCTTCACAAAACTGTTAAGGATGAAAATACTATCACCAGCAACAGAAAATTAGTGTCATATCTCGCTTTTCTACTAATGTGGGCTCAATAAAAAAAATATCAATGTGCCCAAATGTTACCAAGGGTTACAGGCATCACTATATCTTACCTGCAAACAATGCTAGGATCAATGTTATACGATTATCAGAAACTTTATTACAAAATCTCAATTATTGTGACAGTTATAACTTAATTGCGATAAGTGATACCTCCTCTCGCAATCTGATAAAAGTCGAGACTGACACCAGTACGAGGTCATGTTCTGTTGACCTTTTGATTCACCAATCATATTATAGCTATGAAATTAAAAAACGTCATATAATTTCTAATGATAACTCTCGCTAAGATGAAATGCAATGCTTTATTTGACCGGTTACTAAAAATATGCGGATCGGAAATTCCAAAGGTCAACAGGAACCTTTATAGGTGCCTGTCCGATGTAATGATTATAAGACTTCAATTTTAGTCAGACTGCCCCCTCTTGCTATTTACGAACACAAGTGAAAAAGTGCTACTCACTTGACATCCGAGAAGGAGACATTTTTTCTTGCAAACTTGGTAAAAAAGCCAATAGCCCATAGTACATAGGTCTCATCTACTGTCACTTTGCAAGGGGAGGCAATAATATGCTGCAAGGGATATAAATCAATTCTAATACCTGTTTCTTTAAATCATAATACAGCACTCCCTCACTATAGGGACCTTCATTATAAGGTGGGTATTGTAATGGATCCCATTCTGTTATGCAGTAGTAAAATTATCTGTATAGTGTACTTCATTATAAGACATTTTCACTAAAAGGTTGTATACTTATGCATCCAACAGAGAGTGTTATAATGAGGAGTGCTGTATTTTCATTCCTTGAAATGATTTCAGTAAATTCAGGCATATAAGTGACATAAAATATATTTTCTCATTTGTATTACACACACTATATAAATATATTGCTACAAAAGGGAATAAAATTCTCACACATTTAGTTGCCTTGATAAATTCTCAAACATTTTATCATCAAAATATAAAGTGACAAACAATTATTTATGTCAACATCAGTCTAGGTGTTGTAAAGTTGTGAATATCTTTTTCACATCAATAACATTTTTCTTACTTCTTGCAAGCTATCTGATAAATTCACTACATTACTAAATAGTGTTCACAAAAATAAACAAAAGTCCCTTGACGGGTTTTGTGCTCTACTGTCTGAAAAGAATTTCCAGGAATTCAAGATCAGACCATTTCTTCTTTTCAACTCCCAAGTGTTGAAACCATATCTGATATTCTTGAGTGATAAGATTTTCAAATTAGCTGCTATGGTGGCCATACTGGATGTAAGCTTGGCATTAGTTTCATTTAGGTCAAATTAAACATCATTAGAAGACTTTGGTGAAAACCCCATGTCAATATGACCATCCATTTATTAGGAGTAGCAATAAGATTTTCAAGATGGACATCATACCAGCCATATTTGATATAAGATTGGCACCATTTGCATTCAAGACTAACTAGACATCATAAGAAGTCTTTTGGTGAAAACGCTATGTTGATGTGATGGTCAATTCTTCTGGTGTAGTGATAACAAGATTTTCAAGATGGCCAATATAGTGGCCATATTGGATGTCAGATTGGCATCATTTCATTCAGGACCTACTAGACACCATAAAAAGTCCTCTGGTGATAATCCCATGTCAATATGACTTTCCATTTAGAAGGAGTAGCAATAACAAAGAGTTCAAGATAGCTGCTATCTCTGATATTCTTGAGTGACAAGATTTTCAAATTAGCCAATATGGTGGCCATACTGGATGTAAATTCAGCACCATTTTCATTTAGGTCACACCCGACATCATTGTAAGACTTTTGGTGAAAACCCCATGCCAGTATGATCATCCATTTATTAGGAGTAGCAATAAGATTTTCAAGACGGCATTCGTGCCAGCCATATTTTATATGATTGGCACCATTTGCATTCAAGACCAACTAGATATCATGAGAAGCCTTTTGGTGACAATCTTATGTCAATATAACCATGAATTCTTCTGATGCAGTGACAAGATATTCAAGATGGCCAACATGGTGGTCATACTAGTTGTCAGATTGGTATAATTTTCATTCAGAACCAACTAGACACCATAAGAAGTCTTCTGGTGAAAACCCCATGTTAATATGACTTTCCTGTTAGGAGGAGCAGCAATAACAAAATTTCAAGATGGTTGCCATGGCAGCTATACTGGGTGTCAAACCAGCACCATTTTCATTTAGGACGAACTAGATGTCAGAATTAGTCTACTGGAGGAAATCCATGTCAAAATGACTTACCTTTTAGAAAGAATAGCCATAACAAGAGTTTCAAGATGGCTGCCATCTTGGCCATACTGGGTGTCTTATTGGCACCATTTTCAGTTAGGACTAACCAGACATCATGAGAAGTCTTCTGTTGAAAACCAAATGTCAATATGATTTTCCATCTTGGAGAAGTAGCAACAACAAGATATTCAAGATGGCAACTGTGGCATTTATATTGAATGTCAGATTGGCACAATTTTTATATAAGACCAACTATATACCATGCAAAGTCTTTCTAGTGAAAACCCCATGTTGATATGACTTTCTGTTCAGGAGTAGCAAAAATACGATTTTGAAGATGACTGTGGTGGTGGCCATGCTGGATGTCAGATCAGCATCATTTTCATTTAGAATCAACCAGACATCATAATAACTCTTTTAGTCCCAACCCTATGCTGATATGACCATCCATTCAGAAAGCGTTGCAATAACAATATTGCCAAGATGGCCACTCTGGTTACCATACTGGATGTTCGAGAGGCAACATTCTCATTTAGGACCAACTAGATATCATACAAAGGCTTCTGGTGAAAACAACATATCGATGACTTTAAATGTAGATGTAGTAGTGCCAAAAAAAGTCAAAATGGCTGCCATGGCAGCCATATGGGAAATCAGATTGGCAATGTGTACATTTATGACCGACTAGACATCACAAGAAGTCTTGCAGTGAAAATCACATTTTGATATGACCCTCCATTCAGAAGGAATAGCAATAACAAGCTTTTCAATATGGCCACAGTTGTGGTCATATTAGATTTCATTTAGTATCAACCAGACATCATAAGACGTCTTCTGGTAAAAACCCCATGTTGACACAACTTCTGTTGAGAAGGAGAAGCAATAACAAGATTTTAAAGATGGCTGCCATGGCGCCTATATTGGACATCAGATCAGCACTATTTTCATTTAGGACCAACTAGACATCATAAGAAGTCTTCATTGAAAACCCCATGCTGATTATGACCATCCAGTCAGAAGAAATAGTGATGACAAGATTTTCAAGTTGGCTGCTGTGGCATCCTTATTGGATGTCGGAGTGGCACCATTTCCATTTAGGACCAACTTGATGCATCACAAGATGTCTTCTGGTGAAAACCCCATGTTGATACATAGCACAGCATCACAGCAAGAATCATGATCTGACAATGTCATCAGTTTCTGTATATCATGGATTATACTGCCAGAAGTTTAATCAAACAGTGTAAAATAATGGCAGATGTGTTAGAATTCAGTTGTAATGTTCTATAAAGTTATGGTTTTATTACTAACATTCAGTTTCTTAAGACAGCATTATATGAAGATCATCCAGACTTGACCTTTTAAGGTAAAAAAATGTACCTCATTATCACTGTAACTGATACAGCTGGTTAAATATCAGCAATGCAATATTTACTCTGGTGATAGTGTATCCCAATCTAGACTTGGACTAGCAATTAGACAATTTTAAAGTGTTATAGTCATAGTTATGTTTTAAAGATTTTATATTTATCTTTAACTTTTATTTTATATATATATATATTTTAAAGAATTTTAACATCTTTACGTTTTATATTTTATCTTGTTGTACTTTATGTTTGCATTCATTTGGAAGGGTTTATCTTCCCAAAGTTTTGTGCAAACTATTTCTACATTTTTTCAAACTTTACATTCAGTTGGCTCCATATAGCCAATATTGTGCTGAGGTACCATAAAATACTATCCATGTACATACATACACACATACATACATACATACATTCCTACCTATACAACACAAACCGTTTTTATACATACCATGAAAATGTGGGCAAGATAAGGAAATCCTCTAGCTGTAAATCTAACTGTGAATGTGGAGATCCCTTCTCTGAAAAAAAATGAGATTAATTAAGCTTTGTTTAACTTGTTTCATGGAACGAGTGAATGAATGTTTAGGGTTCAATCTAATCTGTGTTTTTGCACCAATGGTGCAAACAAATTATAGCTGGCCCACTCAAATATGAAAGATGCATCCAATCAATGCAGTGTCAAAATAATCAGCTCAATTTTCACACATAACTGTGCCCATCATATTCCTGGTTGTGAATTGAACTCTTTTTCCTGTGATGTGCATTATGTAGATGAGCATTTGACTTACAGGGACTGGTAGTTTAGTTAGAATGGTTACACTGTTTATGCTGGCAAATTCATAATTATGTATGTGATAAATGATAACCATTCACACCACATGCAAACAGACACCTTCGCATGAGGTGATTCACAAACATGATGATGGCTTTTTTTGCAGAAAATCACCCAAATTAATCAACCAAAGTGATACTATCCAAATGAAATTGTCAAAAGTGGTTTCCCTTTTTGCCCAGTCCACCATCATAACCAAACAAATTCAACATTGGGAAAGAAATCCGAGTGGAAATAAAGCCAGCAGTACACACATGATTGTCTACTATGACCATGGCATGAATGTTGTCAAAGCTAAAGTCTGTATCTCTGACTCTATCAATATACAGACAGTGCAATGAAGTTGTGGTCATTTTAAAATTATTACACTGTACATGAAGTAATCATTATTTGCATATCACGAGATGTTTGCTTTATAACACTGATTTAGGTTACTATTTAAAACCTTTGTATAAGCAAAAGAACACATCAGGAGTGAGTATTGATCACAACATAAACTGATAAAGTCTTTTAGTGAAACTCCCATGTCGACTTGGCCATCCATTCAGAAGGAGTAACGATAACATGAGTTTCAAGATTGCTGCCATGGCAATATTGGATGTCCAAGTGGAACCACTTTCATTTAGAGCCATCTAGACAGCATACAAAGTCTTGTGGTAAAACCCCATGTCGATATGACTTTCTATTCAGAAGGAGAAGTGATAACAAGATTTGCAAGATGGTTGCCAATGTGGCCATATTGGACATCAGATCAGGACCATTTTCATTTAAAACAAACCAGTCATCAAAAGAAGTCCAGACCTTCCAACCCTAACATGACTTTCTCAGTAAGGCAGTCAATATTATTCCATAAGTTAGACCAATTTTCAGTAAAGTATAACACAATATCATCTACTGCTACTGGTAACTCGAAAAACATGCATTTAAACAGTTCAGAAGAGTGATCAGATGCTGATGCAGCAAAGGCAAACATGTTCAACCAAAAAGTTGGTAAAGTACACTTAGACCTTAATTACCTCCAGTACAGTTTCAGAAACTGCAATTCCAAACTCCATGGAGGTCAAAGGCTTTTTACTTATTCTCCCAACTTGACACAATCTTTGGGTTTAGCGAAGGCAATTTCTCAAGTGATAATTTAACTGTCTTCATCAAGATGACCAGAAAAAGAATGATGAATAGTGGGTGACACATGCAAAAGACTCTGGGTTTACACAAGGAGTTCTATTCACTAGAACTTTCTAATCAACACTATGGGAGGATGAATTCTCATCATACAGTTGGGTATTTCCCATCACAGAAATAGATTAGCTAAGCAATAGCAACAGAGTAAGCTATTACTAATATTAAACTGAAACATTTCTTCAAAATAAAATGTCACTCATGAAATGTTCTGTTGATGAATTTTTTTTTAAAGGTAAATAATATAATTGAAAGAAATTTCCATCAGCATTATTAGTAAATCAGCATGATGCATTGTGTCATGTGTGGTACATCCAATTTGTGCCAGCTTTAGCTTCTTTCTAATAGTGCCATGTGTGATATGGAAGTCATCCATACTTAAAAAAACCAATATTTAACAAGAAAAAGCCCATCCTTAATACCAATGTGACAAAGCAGCCTACAGTACAGCATAGGTTATAATAACCGCCATTTTTAAGCTAAAAAATCACATGGGGCAAACTAATTCTCATTTTGTTATCTACTTTTTAAATTAAATGTGAGGAAAGAAATCTTACTTGTAGAACTGGATATTAGAATATGATTCCATGCCATCTCTGTCTTGTGACTTAAGGCTTGAATTGGAACATGATTGTCTGGGGCTACTTCCCTTTTCAGACACTCCTTCCCTGAAGCCACTTATTGGAACTGATGACAGAAAGTCTTCCTCTTGATCCCTGCCTGAATACTCAAGTTCCCTGTCAAGCTGGCTAACTTCCATCTTATCTAAATTATAAGTACACCAGTTGGATTCAGTTCCTGCCCCATCGCCTGAATCTAAAGAATTCTGCCTCTCTGGCCGAGATAATGAGGACTCACTTGAACCAGAACTCTCCATCTCCTGAGTTCCAGGTGTGTTTGAGTCCTCACATGACTCTGTGTCATCACCTACCTCTGAGTCTCCAAATACACTTATATCCAAATCCTTGTCATCCTCACCATGATTGGGAAAATAATCCAGCTATAAAAAAAAAGTTATAGAGATTGTTGTAGTCAAAGATAATTTTTGTGAGTACTCCTGATTTAACAGATAATTGGAGGGTTGTAGTGACTAATTTACATAAGATCAAAATGGAGGAGCACAACTCCAGAGATATTTATTTATATAATCCCTTCCATGATGATGAAACATGTCTGATAATATGGAAAGGTAGTATTTTTTAGTGATAGTGGCTAACTTCTGTCTTCAAAGAGGCAAAGGAGAAAGTATGCTATATGTGTTTGGCAAAACAGCGTAATCTGAGCATAACAAGTGCAATCTATATATTACATGCCATAATTACAATAAACTGTATGAAAAATGTACATTTAGTTTTGCTACTAATCTAGATCTGCAGCTAGTTAAAGTTCTTGTCACAAATGGGCAAAATCCTGGATTAGTGCCAGCATCCAAAGTCAGAAAAATGTGAAATATGGGTCACAGTGACCTAGTTTATAACAAGAGTGTAGTACTCGTCAAGATGCATCCTCTCACCAACTTTCATGATTTCATGTATAACAGCGTTATACAGTAGATAAAAAAACAATGTGGTCATAAGCTAAATGCAAAAACTTAACATAAGCCAGTAAAAAGTGCAAGCGATATCACAATGATCTTCTATTTTGTAAGGGTGTGGTACCAACTGAGATGCATACAATCATCTAATTTGAAGATTCTGGCATAAACAGTGCTTAAAACTGAACCCAAGTTAGTGAAACATGAGATAATAGTCACAGTAGCCTACTTTGTGATGAGGGTGTAGTATTCATCAAGATGCATCACCTCACCAAGTTTCCCAAATCTTGGTATAACAGTAACCTAAGCTAGTAAAATATGAAATATAGGTTACCATGACATTCTTTTCTTGTAAGGGTGTGGTACTAATAAAGATGCATACAATCATCTAATCTGATGATTCTACTATGAACAGAGCTTGAGAAATAAACTTAAAACATGGAGTTTAGTGAAACATGAAATATAGGTCACAATTATCAACTTTTGTGATGAGGTTGTAGCTCATCAAGATGCATCACTTCAACAAGTTTCATTAATCTAGATATATACAGGGTACAAAAATCCATCATAGCCAGTAAAATGTGAAATGTACATCACTGACATTCTTTAGTAGTAATGGTGTGGTACTAATAGAGGCAAACAAACATCCAGTTTAAAATACTAGCATGAACAGAGCCTGAGAAATATACTTAGAACATAGAATTTAACCAAAATCACTGAAGCGTGAAATATAGGTCACAGTGACATACTCTTGTCATGAGGGTGTAGTACTCGCCAAGATGCATCCCCTCACCAACTTTGATGATTCTAGGTACAAGAGTCTATATACTGGGTGCAAAAAAACCTATCTGGTCAAGAGCTAAACTCAAAAACTTTACCTAAGGCAGCAAAATGTGAAATGTACCTTCATTTGTGGTAAGGGTGGTACTAATTGAGATGCATATGATCATCTAGTTTTATGATTCCTGTATGAACAGAGCTTGAGAAAAGAACCTAAAGCACACCATTTTTAAGTCAGTGTAGTATTGAATATAGGTCACTGTGACCTACATTTGCAATGGGGGTGTAGTACTCATCAAGATACATCCCTTCACCAAGTTTTATGATTCTAGGTATATGAGTATTTATACAGTGTGCAAAAAACCTGAGCTAAACACAAGAAACTAAACCCACAAAAATGTGCACCTGATGAACATGTATGTAAAAAGTTAGCCCAACCAGCCCCCTCCACCTACCTACTCCAAACTGTTGCCTGGGACCTAAGAATAATGGTTGAAATTCAGTGAGAGTGTACATATGTATACGCTTTTATTTGTGCAAACACAGATGCTGATTCCAGGTAGTACAATAGCTTCCTAGAGAAGAGCTAACAATGTAATAAATCAGCAACTCAACCATACGTAGCTGTTTGAGTGTCGGCTGATCATTGTTGTTAAACAGATTGACGGACACAAGAACTTTGCAAGTTGCCAATTATGCCATTGTAGGAGGCGGGCACACTCAGGCAGCAGAAAACTTCTTCAATTGATGTGTGGAAGGCTGAGTCCTCTTTGAACATTGTCAGATTGAGTATGGAAGATGACACTTGTAAGCATGAATCCTCAAACAGAAGAACAGGTGATATGAATGCCTCTTGCAATGCATGTGACGAAGCTGGCTGAAAAGGATGGTTTATTGGACTTGGGGTCTGGCAAAGTTGCAACACTGTTATTACTAGACATTCAATGAGTGAATTGTTGATGTCTGGGAATGGTACTAAGCATCAGGGAGTGGAGCGTTGATGTAGACATTGCCAGATCATGATGGAGCTGGGCCAGTGCTGGAGCTGTCTGGACTCAGAATGCAATACATCCAGAAGGCCTGGATAGAGGTCACTCATTCTTCTATCCCAGCCAGGAATTGATATGTCAAGACAGAGCCAGTGTAGGACTAGCAATTCTGGATGTCGAGAGCTATCTCTTTCATGAAGCTGGGACTGAGTATATCAGAAAAAGGAAACTTTAGCAAATTATGTTTCTCTGCAAATACTTACCTGTTCACATTATCATTTGGAAAGTACTTTCTGCTACCTCTGAATCCTGCAATCACTGAAAGATGAAAAAATGTCTTTGAGTCTACAGATCATATAGATGATGGGAAGTAACTCTTACATATTAACTGTCCTTGTTTCTGCTAGGCAGCCACCCATACCCCAGATGTTACCAGTTTAATCGTGAACAGAACCTATAACAGGATGCTAGCATTTGTGGGGAAGGGTGGGAGGGATTGGTAGGAATGTGATCGGGTCAATATTTTTGGAGAAACATATCTTACTACAAAATTTCCTATCTTCATCAAATACATTACTTGATCACATTAACATTAGGTAAGAGGAGGAGGAAATGCTGGAGCTTCCAACCTCTACCAATGTCACCATGTAGGAGCACAATGACTGCTCTACTGAAAGGATGAACTAACGTGATGTTAGCACAACCGAAGATTATGTGTTTATACATGTGCAAGGGCAATCGCTGTGGGATCCCGCATCTGGCTATTGCCTTATATTCAAAAGTTTCCTGGGCATATTTCCAGCGAAAGTTGTAAACTCATGCCTGGGGCTGAGGTTGTGCTGTCATGAATGAGGCATGGTAACTGTCTGGGCAGCTACCAGTGGCCCAACAAGACTCAACTCTCTCCTTTGCGAAACCATGTCGCACAAATAAAACCTGGAGAAAGTAGACTGAGAATGCCAGCCAACTAACTTCACTATGTCTCGAATTGAGATATTACTTTCGAAGGCCAGGCTCATGGAAATTGCTCTTATTTCGTGAGCCAAACTTTTCATGGGTTGAACCTGATAGCGTGAGAGTTCAGAGTATGCCAATCTAATAACATCCTGTAGCCAAGTGACCAGCGCTTGTGGGGTTATGTCTTGGTTTCCTGCCTTAACTGGTAGGAAGAGCCTTTGATGGCCACCATGTGCACCTCAAATAGCATCTGAGGGTGAGTACTGGGTTTTGCAGCTTCGTCTCTCTCGATGGGTTGACTAAGAAGAGAGAGAGGATAGTTATTTGGTTCCCTATCAATGGTAACCTGCTTTTAGAAATGAAACCAGGTTGCATCATTAGTAAGACTGAGCCATCACAATGGAACTATATGTAATTCGGATCCATGGAAAGCGCATACAGCTCATTCACTCTGCAAGCTTAAGTTAGTGCTATCAGGAAGCAAGTCTTGTATGATAAATGCTGCAGCATGGTGGAAGACAAGGGCAAACCTGGACAAGTTCAGCCACATCAAGACCCAGGAAAGGTTCCATTTTGGGAACAAGGTGAGCAAGCATGGCCTGGATATGTCAAAATTGGACAACAAGTCAAAAAGGTCTTTGTTTGTGGCCAATATTGTCTCTTCCATGATGTCTAAACATGTCTGTGATCATGGAATGGTATCCCTTTATTGTGATGGGGGCTAGCTTCTTGTATTTAATGAGGAAAAGAAAGTTAGCCAGTTGAGAGTTGGAGACTGAGAGTGGTGTGTCATTAACTTGGCACCAGTCATAAAAAAGTTGCCACTTTATCTCATATGCCTTCAAAGTGGAGAAATGTCTAGCCATTGTGATTCTCTCCACAAATGACGTGCAGAACTCATTTTTGGGCAAATTTCTGTATATCTCTTTGATTGCTGCCTTAAAAGTGAATTCCATCTTTTCCATGGTTGGATTGGTATATTCAGGCAAGTCCATGTCCCCCCCCCCTCATCAACCAAAGAGTTGTACTCCTCCTTTATACTATGCCCAGGGGTACTGCATCTGATATAACAGTGAGTGAAAACATTGAGTCATCACCATGCATAAAAATGATGATCTAGCGAGGTAAGTTAGGCTGGGCTGGATGGCTGGATCCAATTGTGATGCTGGTTTGCCATGTACTGGTATCATGGATATAGTCGGTCCAGCTGGTCGGTCAGTCAGTGCAGCCTGCTGGGTGTAGGATGCAATTGCTGTAGAAACTGTTGAGCAACATGATGTTCGCCAGTCCAAGATGACAGATTCATGACTGCCAAAACCATACATTAATTGTCCGGATGGCTGGATCAGTTAATCAGCAGCTGGGATGGTGTACAACGAATGATATATATAACTCATGGGCCAGCCTGGAATGCAAAATCAGAAGGTAATCCCACATGCCTGGATTCAGCATTCCTAAATCCATGAATGGGCAGGGATAGGGACATATGCCCAGTGGGCTACCAATAGGGACATATGCCCAGTGGGCTACCAAATTGGGTTAAAAATGGTCATAGTTTCATTTAACTTGCTTATTGACATTCTAGACAACAGAGCTAGTTAACTTGCTTATTGACATTCTAGACAACAGAGCTAGCTGTAGTATGCTTATCATATGCAATTTCAATATAGCTCAGTTGAATCATTTGGCATGGCTTTGACTGGATCTTCAGTGATCTTCATCATAGGTACTTCTTTTAGGTATCTTCATTTGGGTAGGGGTGGCATCTCGATGTCCCCCATAAAATGAGTCAATGATTCCAAATTCAGATCAATGCTTAATACTTTGTGTTCGAAAAATTTGGAGTGTGCCCTTTTTTGCAGCCGTTCAATTGCCTTTTCAAGACACTAGACCAAACATCTTCTGCCCACACTGCATACACATTACATGGGTGTGAGGAAGAACAATTTGTGCAGCATGCTGCCCTTCATGACTTTAAAGCATCTGCACTTCTTGCACTTGATTGACATCTCTGTAATTAAATAGGGAAGAAAAAACAAAACAAGAGCATACAACAAATATACAAATTGTTCAAATAGGTGAACTTAAGCAGTGCATAATAAACCAAAATTTACAGCATAATACCATTACGCTAGTGAAAACTTAAGTGTTGCCGATCAATATCACATGGACGATAACATCTGGCAAAAAAATGCATAAATACTAATAAATCACTGGAAAAATTGCAATGTTATATATACCAAGTATATCAACATTTTGAATTACCATACCAATGAAAATAATGTTGCATGGTCAAAATTGATTATAAATTGCAATGGATTCTTCAGAGGCACTGTTGACAGTTGCAAGCGAAAGTTTAAACTGGCAAGATCCGGGATCCAAATGGCCACCTAGTGGGAACAAGGGGAGTTAATCTGTAAGAGTTACTTCCATTTGTCTACATGATTTATATATATAAAGACATTCTTTTCATCTTTCAGTGGGGGATGGATTCAGAGGTAACTGAGTAATTTCCTCCTGTTCAATGTGATCAGATGATGTATTTGACAGAAATAGATTACTGTAACCAGTCTTGGGAACCCCCGACATAAGCTCAGACTGTGTTGGAGCTGGTCTTGTCCATAACCAATTAACATCTAATGCTAATGTCCAGTACTGGCTATCATAGGACAAACCAGCAGAACCAGTACCAAGATGTGTTGCTATGTCCATCACAGGTCCAGATTGTCTGGTGATGGTACTGGCCCTTCTGGTACTGCCTAGAAGACCTGTTTCAGTTGTGTAAGTGTGGGTGTTGCTGGTGCTGTATGTGAAGTTCATCATGATGTGGTGTGCTTAATTTTCTTCGGGTCTCTGCTAATAGGAAGCTGTTAATTGAGGCAGCATTGATGGCAGTACTAACAAAGTCAGCATGTTTAATGGTTCATATCCTCACTCTCTCACTTGATCAAGTAATTTATTTGGCCAGGATGGTCACCCATACATTTTCTGACTATCATGTACATATCTTGCATGTATGGCCCGAATTGCACCCTACACAATTAAGATAGGCAACATGGTAATCTTTCACCAGCATAAAACACTTGCAAAAATACTTGCACCCCATGCACTTTGTCATGTCCATTGTGTTGACACTTGTAGTTATAGAGAGCAAAAAAAACCTTAACAGGTGAAACCAGTCAAGCATCACAAGAACTTACTGTGAAGAAGACACTAATAACAAACACAAATGTCTAAAATAATTACATGAATGACCTAACTGCATGTAATTCTAGACAATTAATGGACAGAATTCATATACCAGGTTGAGTACTAAGTGAAATACTACAGACCTTAGAGCAAGTAATTAGAATGGTGCTGACATGTTTAACATATGATAAAGGTACACAAATAAAGTGTGAAGTTTTCATCTTTGATAGAATAAAAACAAGAAATAGACAGAAATAAACCTGGAGTATACTTCCTGCTGTGACAAAACTCCTTACAATTGCTCAGATAGTGATAAGACACAAGTGGAAATCGGTTTTGTGAGGTCTCCAAAAAAAAGTCTGCTTCATAGCATGATCATAAGTAGTAACTAGAGTATGGATGGGATTTGGCACCAATCCCACTATCCAAGGGAAGCTCACTCTTATCCGACTTGTGTCTAGGTGGGCAGATGACTTTAACCACTTTTGTTCCTAAAAACAAGCTTGGGAGGGCTGCATTTGTGATTTAGTGCATGTGTTCCTAATGTATTATGATCAGGTAATGTGATGTAGTGGATGTTTTCCTAATGTATTATGATCTGGTAATGTGATTTAGTGGATGTTTTCCTAATGTATTATGATCTGGTAATGTGATGTAGTGGATGTTTTCCTAATGTATTATGATCTGGTAATGTGATGTAGTGGATGTTTTCCTAATGTATTATGATCTGGTAATGTGATGTAGTGATTGTTTTCCTAATGTATTATGATCAGGTAATGTGATGTTGTGATTGTTTTCCTAATGTATTATGATCAGGTAATGTGATGCAGTGATTGTTTTCCTAATGTATTATGACTGGGTAATGTATCTGCTGAACAATCCAAAGTTGAAAGCATGGGCAATAGGTTTTAAGTCCAATAAATGATGACACTGAAAGCATAGGCAATAGGTTTTGAGTCCAATAAATGATGACACTGAAAGCATAGGCAATAGGTTTTAAGTCCAATAAATGATGACACTGAAAGCATAGGCAATAGGTTTTAACTCCAATAAATGATGACACTGAAAGCTGAAAATCAAGTTCATACATGTGGTTTTGTTAATACCATATATACTTGCTTATATTTAAAGTCCAACTGCAAACAACATAGACCCTGATCTGATGTTGCATAAAGCGCCAGCAGATCAGGGTCTGTGTTGTTGGTTCTACTTATTACTCCTAACAAACTGCACAGACCATATCTTCTGGTGAATTAGGCAATGGCAGATCTGTGTCTTTACAGTTTGCAGTTGGACTCAACTTATAAGCGAGTAAATATGGTAGTTGCATACTGATTTTGATTGAAATTCCACTTTATTTAGTGAAGGTATGTTGTGGAAACCAAGTTGCTAACACAACGATCGACAAATCAACTAATGAAAGGACAGAGTGATTTCTAAAGCTCTCTTGTCAACTTAGTTGAGCAAGACCCAATGAAACTAGCCTCTTTTAGTTGGGGAGCTGCAGTGTCTCAGTATTTAGCATGGTGGACTTGCAACCCACTGGTCGTGGGCTCAAATCCTGCCCAGGTCAGCTGCAATGGTGAGGTGCATTGGTGCTATATAGCCTTCCATGTGTTGTTGTGCCATTAAACACCAAACAAAACAAAAAAAAAAAAAAAAAAAGAACAAATTAGCCACATAGCTAGGGCATATTGCAAAGTCACGTTCATAACAATAATTGTGAGAAACTGACCTCATGGCTTACTTTATAACTAACAGGTTGACCTGTAAACATAACAGGTTGACTTGTAAAATGTCATAAAGATATATAACTTACATAGTTCTTGTAGAACAGTGAGATGAGCTGGATTATGCAAAGACTCCAGAATTCCTGAAAAAAATAATTAAATGTTAATCATGTCACACAATTTTGAATTAAAATTGTTACAATTATATACTATATTATAATTCCTGGTATCAAGCAATCAGATCTTGATGTAAGAAGAGGATTCCTAAGGAAGCTTATGACTCCATTATACAATATTCCCTCTTGATAACATTGTTTACAGGAGTCAGAGAAGTGGACTGCATTAAAAGTGATGAAGCCTTATAATGAGGTTTGTTCCAAACAAGACTGTGTCCAAATAGTGTATTAAAACATGAAAATATGAAATCACATTAGAATGACTTCCAATGAGCCTTGAACTAAAACAAAGTGAAATAAATAAAGTGCCAATAATAAAACCAAATCTGACCAATTTAATGGGATCCTCAACCATACTTGTGTTAAAAGAGAAGCTTCAGTCAGTGTAAGACTAGCACACCAGTCACCATTTTCTTGAAACTTTTTGATCATAAAACTCCAGCTCAGACTCTAAAATCCAAGTTTACATATCCAAGTCATGACCTTGACCTTGAGGCTGGAGGTGTTGCCATTGTAAAAGTCACACTGTCTAGTCATGATATATATTTGGGCAAAATTTTATGAAACTCTCTTCAACCAAGGTACACAGCTCAAGATCTATTCATGATATATACTTGGGCAAGGTTTCATTAAAATATATTCAGTGGTTCAAAAGTTACACTCTCAATGAGATAGAAGTCAGAGAATTACATTTTCAGTTGCTGTGACCTTGACTTTGAGGAAGGAGGTCTGGCTATGATGTGTGACACGCCTTGTAGTCATGATATATACTTGGGCAAAGTTTCATGGAACTAATACAAAGTTATGAGCCAGACAAACAAAAGTTAACATACTCATGGATAGACAATGCCATAACACAATACACCCAACTTTAGATGGGTGTATAAAAGGTATATCAAAGTGGTTTTACTCAAAGAAGTGTTTATAGGTTTAACCCTTTTCCAATGGGATACGATTCCCGTTGTACTTTATCTATTCTGATGGAATACAATTCTGGTCGTGTGTTCACTACATTTTGTCTACCACTTCGCAGAAGTGTGCATTTAACTGTGTAATACGTCATCATTTTACGTGTCTTCTTTTGAAAAAAAGAAAATAAAGGTAGAAGGTACACAAATGCAGTCACAGAATGAGTTTAAAATACTCCCAAAACTATTTAAAAATTGGATTAAAAAATTTAGTTTTAACCTGTGGAGATCAAAATGGCCATCAGTACTGAAGAGGCAAATGAAGGCAGTTATGTGCTTGCTGAATTAGTTGAAAATAAAGATAATTTCATGTGGAAAATTGACATTTTAGGCAGTGGGGATCGTTATCTTTACTTCATCAACATTAACAGAGCTGATGATAACTGGTTATTTGAAAAGTTGATTTCAAACAGGAGTTTTAATGTGCAGAGATCAACATGGTGGAGAGCACTGATGTGGCAAATTATGGCAGTGATGTGGATGTCAATTTTAATGAAAATATAGACAATTCTGTGGGAAAATTGACATTTTATGCAGTGCAGATAGTGATCTTGGCTTCGACGAAATTAACTTTAACATGTGGAGATCAAAAGGGTGGACAGTAATGAAGCAGCAAGTGATGACAGTGGTGTGGATGCTGATTTTGATGAAAATGTAGACAGTTCTGTGTGGGAAATTGATATTTTAGGCAGTGGAGATCGTGATCTTCACTACACTGAAATGAATTGAGAAGATGATAACTAGTTCATTGGTATTTTTTACTTGGATATCGACGATGATGAAGACTTTTATGTTTTTCAAGCTAGCTAGACATTTTGTGAACTTCATTTGCTCATAAAGTTCACCCGTATACCAAGGTTAGATGTGTGAATAATATTAAGAAATTTTACTGCACTCCTGGAAATGGACCAAAATAAACCCAACAAAACAGCTTTGTTGACTTTCCAGTAAGGATCTGTTCTGCTTGTTCTCCAATTTTCATGTGAGTAAATTTAATAAAACTGAAATAATCTTTGATATTCTTGATGGATTTGAATTATTTTGTCACCATTTTAAATGGCGTAAAAATCCTCACATTTCATTCACTATCATATAGGAGGTAAAATGAATGTTGCAGATATAAAAATTGCATTGAAAGTTAGTTATTAAAAAAAATGTAAAAGGTGTTTTTAAGTTTACTTAACTTTACTTTTAAGTGAATTTTTTACACATGAAAATTTTAAATGAAATAATATATGACTTTAAAGAAAACTTGATGCTTTTTAAAATGGTACATAACTTTGAAAAATTACTTGAAAAGCTTGTCCAGTAAAGCCAGATTGATCAGCATCACTGCATTCTCTCATGCTGATACACCACTGACTGAAAATATTTCCAGTTCGACAAAACTGCCTGGTTATAGAGCTTCAGTATGAAAAGGGTTAAAGAAGAACTGAGCAGACCTTTTAACAGAACCCGAACACCCTCTGCCCCATAATACTAAACATTTCACTTGTAACATGCAGCCTATTTTATTCTGGTGGAGGTTGTGTGATGAAGCCAACAGCTTGAGTAGCACAGACTAGGGACTAGTGCTGTAACAATACAGCAATATGTATCAGGAATTTCCTACTGTATCACCACAATATTTCCAATCCCCATCACCATAACATCATACAATATGCACAATACAACAGAAGAAATTAAGGTCACTATATCATTTTTGGTACCATTTTTAACACTTATTCACAAGTAGGTCAATTAATGATTTTGCTAAGACTTATTTTATTATTTAAATATCATTTCATTCTTATCTGAAGTTTCAACATTTTATGGCTGTGAACAGCATAGACACAGGCCTGCCATTTGACAATGTATTGGAAGATTAGGGAATACAATGTTCATTCTAGCTATGATTTCAAGCCAAAAACAAAAAGGCCCTGGACTGCAGGTGCTTTATGTGGCAGCAAATCTGGTTGTACATTGTTTGCAGTTAGGTGCCCAAGTAAATATGGTAGTGACTGCCATCCAAGATCAGAGGTTTTCTGGTTTCCTCCCCCTGAATTACCACTTTATGGCAGGCAATATCTGGGATGAGAGCACTTCACAAAAGATGTTTTGATGTGTTATATGAATCCACATGAAATTAATAAAGTTTGACTTTCTCTTTTGAACTAATGAATGACACCACAGCAAATCAAAACCACCATTACATAATCCAGGATATAAAGAATACTGTAATAAGATACATATGCCAGGATAGAAAACCTCATTACAGACCTTTACTAAAGCAAACAATTTGTATAAACCAAAGCCACTAGTTAATACAAGGAAATACTCTAATAAGGGATGTTACCAACTACTGTATTCAATGCAATACCAACATATGCTTTAAAATGTGCCCCCATTTTGGTCAAAACACATTAAAAAAATTCTCTAAGTAAACATTTCTCAATCCCAGCATGCCTCATGGGAGACACATGGATGCTGAATTCTGCCTAGAACATTATGATTTTCTTGGAACTTAGCATTATGCATATCTGATGTCTTGTTACCACTTAACTTAATATGTTAAATCAGTCTCAAAATTGAATCTTATGCATGCTTTATTTAGCTCAACCATATTAGGAGACAATGCACCTCCAAAATGGAGAGCTCCCAACAGAGACAAAAAAAGTTAACTCTTCTAGTATGTACATTGGGCACATTGTTTATAATATTGTAAGTGTGTGCTTAATATGACATGCATAAACCTCACAAAATTGACCCAAATAATAACTTCTCAAGTGCACAGTGTGGGTATTATGTTGAAAATGGTACCATATATACTCACTTATGTCAAGCTCAACTTCAAATACTGAGCCTGATCTGCCATTGCATAATGCTAAAACAGATCAGGGTCTACGATGTTTGTTCTACTGATTACTCCTAACAAACTGCATAGACCAATATCTGCCAGTGCATTATGCAATGACAGAGCTGGATCTGTGCAGTTTTCAGTTGGACTCGACTTATAAGTGAATATATATGGTACTAGATCAAACAGTGTTCTTACCCTCTGTGGGATGGATAACAGATGAAGAATGATGTCATCCAATCCACTTTCAAAGAGGTATCTGAAAAAAAAGAAATGAATGAAACAAAAATTACCACAAATAAAATGTATTTCTTTTCTATTTAAGACTTATTATCAATGTGAATGAACAAAGGTTCGACTGTCATAAAATAGGTTGTGCTAGCCTGTTACTGTTACCATGCAGATTTATCCCCCTAGAAAAAGATGCCTCACTCTACAGGCATATTGTCATCATTTCAAAAATAGTTATAAACAGATGACATGTACAGTGAAAACTATGTAACCTGACAATGAATGGGACCAAACATTAAGGCCAGATTGAGCAGTGATTCAATGTCACACTCATTATGATGAAGCTAAGATTTTGTGGTAGCATTTGTCAGGGATCTGAACACTTGAGGACTGGAAAAAACAGGTTTCAATGCATTATCGTCTACCCTCCTAACTTCGTTCCTTTTCTTGAATTGTGCACCATGTTTCTCGCAACCTAATGCGCTTGTTTCAAGATAATGATGTCATCAACTGTGTCACCAGCATTCTTCAAGGGTGACAGCAAGTATTTAACAAGTAAAATCAGACAAAATGAGATTTACACAGGTAATTTCACATAATTTAAACAAATCAGAATGAAAATGTATATTTTGACTAATGCCTTATTTGTGTCAGACATTTGGGCTTGAATTTTGTATTATATGCTAAAGATAGGTCCGATGATCACATGTTGGCTTTGTTTACATTTCTTGAACAGGAAAACCCACTTTTCGAATTTAAACAATGGCGAAGCCAATGTCAATATTTGGTTTTAATCATGTGGGGTTCTTATACAACATAAGAAAATTTACACTGGAAATGTATTTTCACTATGGACTTTTTTGTTTCAGTATTATTTCACTGGAAAGAGAAATATTTTAAATAATTTTATTTTTTTTATTTCAAAAACACGGAGACGCTATAAACTAGTAATATCCATACCTTGGCCTAACTGGCTCAATCCGGTCATATGCCATGTTAAGGGCACGAAATATTGTGGATTGAGGATATAAGTAGGTAATGTTTATTTTTGTCAATTATTAACTTTGCTAGCAAAAAAATCTTAAAACGCTAGATGACTGACAAGTACTTAAATACAAATAGATTGCAAATTTTACAAGTCTTTCATCCTTCCCTACCGCTACCACCACCACCTAACCCCACCCCCGGCAAGGTTACCCACTTCCATTCATCCTATACATCCAGCTGAGTGTCATACATTTTCTTTTTCTACTCAACAACTTTTGGATAAGGAATAAGGGATAAGGGATAAGGGATTGAAACCAAATTTTGGTATGAGGCTTTGCATGAACAAAGACCTAGGTTAAACTAGGTTAAGCTAAACACAAACATCAACCATTGTGTTGACATTGGACAGGCAGGCAGATGGGCCCAGCAAACATCTTAAATCCATAGACTAGAGTTATTTTATAATCCAGGAAAAAAATGCAATAAACTGAGCAGACATATAGAACATTGTACACAGAGGAGAAACGGATACAAGCTTGATCGGATGTAAAATAACAAAAATGCAAACTAATGATTTTTTTTAATTAGACAATCTTATATAATTTTCCTAGCACTGGAGATTAATTTACTAAAGTTTCAAAATGTCTGAAATAGATCATGGAATACATTGTTAGATCTAATACACAGTTGCTTCTCTTTTCTTTTCGCTGTTATATTAAGACTAAAATACAGTCTAGTCATGCTAATTTGACTGCCATTTATCCAGCTACAACACTCCCTCATTATAATTCTGTTCATGGAAGCCACAGAGTAAAACACCTTATAGTGAGATTGCTTATTTATATTGAGACTACCTTATAATAAAATACATGATACATATAATTTTACTACCACTTAATGAAATGGGATCCATGACTATACCCACCTTATAACTGGAACTGTGTTATAATGCAGGGCCTTATAACAGGAACTGTGTTATAATGCAGGGCCTTATAACAGGAACTGTGTTATAATGCAGGGCCTTATAGTGAGTGCTGTATTAGAGATAAGTCTTACACTGCAGGATTTGAGGATGTTTCTTGTAGTTTGGTTGTCACAAGGAGATATACCTGCAAATCGTCAGCCCAGCCAGTAAAATAAATATTTGCTACAGTTAAACAACATCCTGAAATCCTTAAACACAAGACTGCTATTCCCATTCTAACAAACTGTGGAAAATTAAATTTAAATTTTAAATAAAAATTTAAAAAAATAAATAAATGGAAATAATAATAAAAATTCCCTGTATGAATGTGTCACAAGGAAAGTCATGACATTACAATGGCTTGAAAGTTGCAATCAGTATTTCAAATATTTTACTGTGGCAAATTCTGAAACTCTACCAATCAAAATGAATGATAAAGTTAGAGGCGTGTTGGAATAATATATCATAAGGTCCGAACAATCTTGTTGTTATGTTGCTTGTAGCCCAGGTTGCACAAGAATTCAGTAACAACAGTAAGCACTCGAATCACACCAGCATCTGGCATAGAACTACACCAAGCAACATTCTAGCACATATTAACAGAGGATCCAGACATATAGACAAAAGTTACCTCATCAACTGGAGATGTAAACAATTCTCTCCCCCTTGTAGTTCATCAGGTTCCTGGATGTACAGAATGTTACGGAAAAGCAGTAGGGAATAGTTGATAGTGGTGCACTGCTCATGGCTGATCATTCCATTTCCATTCTGAAAGTAAATTATGACAAGATGAATGTCTTATTATTTGTCCTGTATTATACTAGACCAACCCAGATCTACTGCTACCTGATGTATCATCAGAGCATGTTATATGCTGCTTGCCCTATTTATGACTGCAAGAGAACAGTGCAGAACTTGTCTGCCTGTGCATTATGTGATGTCAGTATGTATGTATACAGTTTAATGGCATGTCAGCACAGTCCTGGCTATATTGTGCCAATTAAGTACTTGTCAATAGGCATCTCCTCCCAAAGCTTCACAATTCCAGGTAAAACAGCATGTATATAGTGTGCAAGAAACCGGAGCTAAATGCAGAAACTGAACTAAGAATGTCTTAATAATGTACATATATGTGAAATGTTAACCCCCTCAGCCCTCTCCCCAGGGGGTAGGTGCTATGAAACCCACACTAAAATGTTGCCTAGGATCAAGAAAGAAAGAATGGTTGAGATGCAGTGAGGCTGTACATAAGTATAACCTTTTTGATACCAATGCTGATACAGAAGCTGATGCAGGGTGTATTACAATAGCTCTCATCTACTTTGAAGAGCTTCTTGAGTTCACATAAAAAAGTGTCTCACAGGTGCAAGTTGGTACATGAGCTCCACCATATCAACTCATCGTTGCTTTGTGTTCTCGATGAGGGATGCCGCTCACCAGTGATAGATTTGAAGATCAGAAGCTTGTTTGTGGAATTTCTATCTTCATTTTTTGCCAGGTATATAGAACATGACAATGTATATAGTATTTGAAGAGATACTAACCTATGAGCATGCTCATCTTTTTTGAAATTTACATACCTGACAACTTGAAGAAAGGCACAAGTGTAATTTCAGTGCTCAAAACAATTATTCTGAGTGCAAAAGGCATAATCTACCAGTTTTCTGTCTTAATTACAGTAAACTGTATTCAAGATTTACATTTATTTTTTATGTTGAACTTTCCACTGTGACTGACTGTAAAATCAACTCTACAAATCTCACAATAAGCATGGTGATGTCCTATAAAGTTGAGACTACTGTATCACATACACTGGTTATTCTTCTTTAAGTTTCAGCAACACCCTTAATTTATATATATACATGTATATCAATCAGAAAAACAAGAAACATCAAGTTTCATAATTAGTTCTTGTAATAGCACTGTGGATGTGTGACAATTACAGAAAACACACACTCCATATATCTATATAATCAGTGGCTACCAATTCTATGAACGAAATAGATTATATAATGTAATTATTTCAGTTCCTTTAGGGTGAAAACCACTGTTCTAGCAGCTTTTTTAAGTCGCAAATCTCCTTGCTTAGTTTAATCAAACATTCACACAGGTACTGCTTTATATATTTAACTTGTGATGCAATACCAAGTAAGCAAGACAAGTCAGTGCTAATTATAGGTAACCATAGAAATACAGAGAACAGAAATATTGAGTGCTACCACAATGTTCTAGATGTTTGATCGCTATATATAACATATTACAATATGCTAGATACTTGATTCCTATAGCCAACACATCACAGTATCCTAGATACTAGATTCCTATAGCCAACACATCACAGTATCCTAGATACTAGATTCCTATAGCCAACGCATCACAGTATCCTAGATACTTGATTCCTATAGCCAACGCATCACAGTACCCTAGATACTAGATTCCTGTAGCCAACACATCACAGTACCCTAGATACTAGATTCCTGTAGCCAACACATCACAGTATTCTAGATACTTGATTCCTATAGCCAACGCATCACAGTACCCTAGATACTTGATTCCTATAGCCAACGCACCACAGTATTCTAGATACTTGATTCCTATAGCCAACGCATCACAGTACCCTAGATACTAGATTCCTGTAGCCAACGCATCACAGTACCCTAGATACTAGATTCCTGTAGCCAACACATCACAGTATTCTAGATACTTGATTCCTATAGCCAACACATCACAGTATTCTAGATACATGTACTTGATTCCTGTAGCCAACACATCACAGTATTCTAGATACTTGATTCCTATAGCCAACACATCACAGTTTTCTAGATACTAGATTCCTGTAGCCAACACATCACAGTTTTCTAGATACTTGATTCCTATAGCCAACACATCACAGTATTCTAGATACATGTACTTGATTCCTATAGCTAACACATCACAGTATCCTAGATACTTGATTCCTATAGCCAACACATCACAGTATTGTAGATACATGTACTTGATTCCTATAGCCAACACATCACAGTATCCTAGATACTAGATTCCTATAGCCAACACATCACAGTATCCTAGATACTTGATTCCTATAGCCAACACATCACAGTATTCTAGATACATGTACTTGATTCCTGTAGCCAACACATCACAGTATTCTAGATACTTGATTCCTATAGCCAACACATCACAGTATTCTAGATACTTGATTCCTGTAGCCAACACATCACAGTTTTCTAGATACTAGATTCCTGTAGCCAACACATCACAGTATTCTAGATACTTGATTCCTGTAGCCAACACATCACAGTTTTCTAGATACTTGATTCCTATAGCCAACACATCACAGTTTTCTAGATACTTGATTCCTATAGCCAACACATCACAGTATTCTAGATACATGTACTTGATTCCTATAGCCAACACATCACAGTTTTCTAGATACTTGATTCCTATAGCCAACACATCACAGTTTTCTAGATACATGTACTTGATTCCTATAGCCAACACATCACAGTATTCTAGATACTTGATTCCTGTAGCCAACACATCACAGTTTTCTAGATACTAGATTCCTGTAGCCAACACATCACAGTATTCTAGATACTTGATTCCTATAGCCAACACATCGCAGTTTTCTAGATACTTGATTCCTATAGCCAACACATCACAGTTTTCTAGATACATGTACTTGATTCCTATAGCCAACACATCACAGTATTCTATATACATGTACTTGATTCCTGTAGCCAACACATCACAGTATTCTAGATACTTGATTCCTATAGCCAACACATCACAGTTTTCTAGATACTTGATTCCTATACCCAACACATCACAGTTTTCTAGATACTTGATTCCTATAGCCAACACATCACAGTATTCTAGATACTTGATTCCTATAGCCAACACATCACAGTATTGTAGATACATGTACTTGATTCCTATAGCCAACACATCACAGTATCCTAGATACTTGATTCCTATAGCCAACACATCACAGTATTGTAGATACATGTACTTGATTCCTATAGCCAACACATCACAGTATTCTAGATACATGTACTTGATTCCTATAGCCAACACATCACAGTATCCTAGATACTTGATTCCTATAGCCAACACATCACAGTATCCTAGATACATGTACTTGATTCCTACAGCCAACACATCACAGTATTCTAGATACTTGATTCCTATAGCCAACACATCACAGTATCCTAGATACTTGATTCCTATAGCCAACACATCACAGTATCCTAGATACATGTACTTGATTCCTATAGCAAACACATCACAGTATCCTAGATACATGTACTTGATTCCTATAGCCAACACATCACAGTATCCTAGACACTTGATTCCTATAGCCAACACATCACAGTATCCTAGATACTTGATTCCTATAGCCAACGCATCACAGTACCCTAGATACTAGATTCCTGTAGCCAACACATCACAGTACCCTAGATACTTGATTCCTATAGCCAACGCATCACAGTTTTCTAGATACTAGATTCCTGTAGCCAACACATCACAGTATTCTAGATACTTGATTCCTATAGCCAACACATCACAGTATCCTAGATACTTGATTCCTGTAGCCAACACATCACAGTTTTCTAGATACTTGATTCCTATAGCCAACACATCACAGTATTCTAGATACTTGATTCCTATAGCCAACACATCACAGTTTTCTAGATACTTGATTCCTATAGCCAACACATCACAGTTTTCTAGATACTAGATTCCTGTAGCCAACACATCACAGTATTCTAGATACTTGATTCCTATAGCCAACACATCACAGTATTCTAGATACATGTACTTGATTCCTACAGCCAACACATCACAGTTTTCTAGATACTTGATTCCTATAGCCAACACATCACAGTATTCTAGATACTTGATTCCTATAGCCAACACATCACAGTATTCTAGATACTTGATTCCTATAGCCAACACATCACAGTTTTCTAGATACTAGATTCCTATAGCCAACACATCACAGTATTCTAGATACTAGATTCCTATAGCCAACACATCACAGTTTTCTAGATACTTGATTCCTATAGCCAACACATCACAGTATTCTAGATACTTGATTCCTATAGCCAACACATCACAGTATTCTAGATACTTGATTCCTATAGCCAACACATCACAGTTTTCTAGATACTAGATTCCTATAGCCAACACATCACAGTTTTCTAGATACTAGATTCCTATAGCCAACACATCACAGTATTCTAGATACTTGATTCCTATAGCCAACACATCACAGTATTCTAGATACTTGATTCCTATAGCCAACACATCACAGTATTCTAGATACTTGATTCCTATAGCCAACACATCACAGTTTTCTAGATACATGTACTTGATTCCTGTAGCCAACACATCACAGTATTCTAGATACTTGATTCCTATAGCCAACACATCACAGTATTCTAGATACTAGATTCCTATAGCCAACACATCACAGTATTCTAGATACTTGATTCCTATAGCCAACACATCACAGTATTCTAGATACTTGATTCCTATAGCCAACACATCACAGTACCCTAGATACTAGATTCCTATAGCCAACACATCACAGTATTCTAGATACTTGATTCCTATAGCCAACACATCACAGTATTCTAGATACTTGATTCCTATAGCCAACACATCACAGTATTCTAGATACTAGATTCCTATAGCCAACACATCACAGTATTCTAGATACTTGATTCCTATAGCCAACACATCACAGTATTCTAGATACTTGATTCCTATAGCCAACACATCACAGTTTTCTAGATACTAGATTCCTATAGCCAACACATCACAGTTTTCTAGATACTAGATTCCTATAGCCAACACATCACAGTTTTCTAGATACTAGATTCCTATAGCCAACACATCACAGTATTCTAGATACTTGATTCCTATAGCCAACACATCACAGTATTCTAGATACTTGATTCCTATAGCCAACACATCACAGTATTCTAGATACTTGATTCCTATAGCCAACACATCACAGTATTCTAGATACTAGATTCCTATAGCCAACACATCACAGTATTCTAGATACTTGATTCCTATAGCCAACACATCACAGTATTCTAGATACATGTACTTGATTCCTGTAGCCAACACATCACAGTATTCTAGATACTTGATTCCTATAGCCAACACATCACAGTATTCTAGATACTTGATTCCTATAGCCAACACATCACAGTTTTCTAGATACTTGATTCCTATAGCCAACACATCACAGTTTTCTAGATACTTGATTCCTATAGCCAACACATCACAGTATTCTAGATACATGTACTTGATTCCTACAGCCAACACATCACAGTATTCTAGATACTTGATTCCTATAGCCAACACATCACAGTTTTCTAGATACTTGTACTTGATTCCTGTAGCCAACATATCACCGTATTCTAAATAAGGAGGCACTCTACAGATATTATGTACTTCTGAGAGAGTGACAGGTGTAAGGTGAAGTTGTTTCAATTTGCAACATGCACAAAAAAGAAAATGGCATACCTCTATGCCATTTTCATGTACTGTGGCTGAAATTTCTTTACATATTGTGGAAATTGTACATGATCCAAGCACACAGCTGACAAAAATGGCCGCTCCCATGTGCTGAATTAGTCCTAAGTACACTATTTTTAGCAGTTATTAAAAAAGGAAATGAATTATGCCAGAGTAGGAAATATCAGATTCTAAGTACCATGAATGAATTACAAAATATATAAAAAGTAAAAAAGTTATCAGCTATTTTTTTTTTAAATTTACCTTTGAAGTATAGGAAGTGAAAATGACCAAGCGGAGCTATCAGTTTTTTGATAGGTGCACATCTGAAGTAAGGCCAAGCTGTATACTCTATAACCCAAATTGCACCCATCAATCATACACCAAAATAAAGAGAATTAAAATAATACCTAAGATATACAAGGTCTTTTTTAAATAGCCAGGATAACCAGTGAGGAAAACCTGGGTAATTCTTTTTCTTTAAAAATCTAACCCTGTGCAAAATACGAAACTGCAGAGCACCATCTAATTGAACCCTATAGCCAACACATCACAGTATCCTAGATACCTGATCCATATAGCTAACACATCACAGTATCCTAGATACTTGATCCATATAGCCAACACATCACAGTATCCTAGATACTTGATCCCTATAGCCAACACATCACAGTATCCAAGATGCCTGATCCTTATAGCTAACATATGGAAGATTAAGTGGTCATCCATCCAAAGTCATAGATTTTTTCAAGGTTCTTTGGTATTCCCCACCTCAAAAGAACACGTCATGCTACCAGCATGCTGGAGTACTTCACACAAGTTTTGTTAGAACCTGTTGTTCAATCAGAGTACAATGAATCAAGTGAAAACTTCTCTATTATCAGTGCAACTTGCCTCCTCGTGCAACTTACAACTTACCTGTTCATGCAACTTACCTCCTCAAGTATGTTCTTCATCTCACGGCAAATGCTAGTGACAAGGGTGGGGTTTGTGCACAATGACTTTGCAAGCAGGAGAAAGGACTGTTGATGCTGAGGGTCAGGACTCTGCCCCTCCTTCCAGCCATTCTGTATTAGTAATCGCTGTGTAAGCAACGTCAACAATCTAAAAGGGAAATGCAAAAATATTGTACTGGTTAATTAGGTTCCTAGATTTATCTCCTGGCTATTTGGCACCCATAGCACATACAGTTACTCCAATTTGTGACTGATGCTGTCAGTGCCTGAGTTGCATCTCTCCAAATCAAGAAGTATAAGGAAAAACTTGTTGAAAAATACAATCCTGTAAAAATGTAAGCACAGGAGTTATTTGGAATAAGTATGTCCATGAGTTTCACTTTACATTCTGGTATTATTCAATATGTGAAGTTTCTTTTATTTGCATTCTAGCTACAACATTTGAGAATACATGTACCGTATTTGCCGGCCTATAAGTCGATATATCAGAACCTGGAAGTCTGGGCTTCGTCTTATACTCCGAATCGACTTATATATGAATTATGTCATTGAAATTGCTTTACCGTAAAAAAAAAAAAAAAAAAAAAAATTCAAAGTACAAAAAGTATAGTGTAACAAAATAATTATCATTTTTGGCAAGAGATCGTGTGCGAAAAAATATAGGACCTGTCATGGAGAAGGATTCCGAAATATTTACGTGATTGTCAGTATTAAATTCACGTGCATCAGATGTAATTGCACTAAAGCAGCATGCACTAGTAAAATATGTTGTTTAAGTTTGCTTACATATGTGTGTAGTAGAATAGACAAGTTAGAAAACGGATAACCATGACATGGACATGGGTATTCCATTGCACATTTTTCTTATTGCATCTTGTGATCGAAGTAAAAGAGAGACAGACAGACAGATTTCAGTCCTTCTTCATGCTATTTTGCTTAATGTACCTTACTGACCCCTTTTAGCTGAAGCTTTTGTCAAAGAGAGAAAACAGTAATGAAATAGTCAATGGAAATTAAAACAATGCATATCATACTCCTTAAGTTTCAAAGATATATAATTTATATTTAAATATTCACAATATTTATATTCATATAGACTCCATTTAGTTTAAATCCCAAGATGACCATTTAGCATGCTGTGTTGTTTTTTTTTGTTGCAAATACAATGAACTCTATATTCCCACGAAATAAAATTACCCTTTATCAGTAAGTGCATGTACACTTCCTGTAGTTAGGCGGCATTTTGGTTTGATCTTGGCTCATGAATTCAAAGCTCTGACGCTTCTGTCTGCGAGATCAAAAGATGTCACTGGTTGAGAAACTTACATGAGCAAGCACCTGGCATTACAGATCATTACACAGTCCTGCATACATTAACATGCTTTACAGGATCGATTACAATACCCCATGGGTAGCCTCATTTCCCTATTGGTAGCCTCACTAATTTGATCACATCTACTGCAGGTGTCAACTGGAATGACCTGGCCAAAGCTGTAGGCATATTTAATTAGAATGTAAATAACACTGCAAAGCCAGTTGGTTCTTTATGATAATGGATATAAAAACAAGAATGAATTGTTTATTCAGAGATATTAATTGATAATGGAATACAGTAATGCTCCTGTACATGAGTAAGATCACAATCATCAGGTAACTCAACAATACATATTACAATCGTCCTGTAACCCCCCCCCCTCTCCAAAAGCTACAAGTAAAAACTGCTCTGAATGCATACGTTCTTACACACTGACATAGCGTTGTTTCATCTTCTCTCTCTCTCTCTCACACACACAGACACACATTCACTAAAAACAACAAGTCTTAATCAAGTTCTTTTAGTTTTTATTGTACATATAATTTGATAATGAGGTCACTGTTGCTCTAAGAATACAAGTTGTACTTATTTTTTGACAACAGGAGTTCATATCATTGCGTACTATGTACCAATAAATAATACCTATAAAAAAAACGTGTACAGACCATCTTAATCATTTTCCCAATTAATCTGGAAAATCATAGTGATACCATTAATATTCATAAAACCGGAAGTTGCTAGCGAATATGACAAAGCCAAGGTGTTGATCTGGCTTCGTCTTATACTCCGCATCAACTTATATATGGATGAAGGATTGAAAATTGACGAAATTAGCGAATTCGACTTATACTCCGCATCGACTTATAGGCCGGCAAATATGGTATTGTTTTCTTCTCTTGAAAATACAACAACCTATTTTCTGTTAATTTACTGTAAATTAGCAACCATACTGACAATTAATTATTATCATTCTCTCTTTTTCTTAAATCAGCCATGCCTTAGTTATGTTTTTCATGTTGTCCTTGGAAAATGTACAAATAAAACATGCATCCAGAGTAATTGTAGCATTCAGAAATTATGTTTCAAAAACTTTATGATTGGGAATATGAGCCAATTGTTTTACAATTCAAAACTGCATTTACATGTTTATAAAAAAACAAATATATATTATACAGTGTGTGGTCTAAATATATGTATTTTCACCTTGATATACATGTTTTTTAAATTCATATGTAAAAGCTTATAATAATTTTGCTCCACACAATTTGATTGCCTCTTTTGAGAACAGAAATAATTATTGTATAAACTAAACAATATAAATACTCAAACTTCTTAATTGGCAATTTCTAGAAATTCCAAAAAGAGTTGTTACTGTTTGAATTTTACATGCTGACAAGCACCTGAAGGCTTTTGGGAAAATATCACAACTATGACATGGCCACAACGTGATAAGAACCAATCAAAATCACACCTTCTTTTTTACTTAGTATACCTTTCACACAAGTATGAACAGAATACAGTCAGCTGTCTTGTAGCATTATGTGTGAACAGACTAGGGTGTACGTTGTTCATAACTTAGCTGTCTTGTTGCATAATGTGCCATGAAGCTACAGTCTATGTTTTTCGTAACTTAGCTGTCTTGTTGCATTATATGCCAACATACTAGGATATATGTTGTTTGTAACTTAGCCATCTTGTTGCATTATGTGCCAACAGACTAGGGTCTATGCTGTTCATAACTTAGCTGTCTTGTTGCATTATGTGCCAACAGTCTAGGATCTATGTTGTTTGTAACTCATGTGTCTTGTTACATTATGTGCCATCAGACTATGGTCTATGTCATTCTTAATTTGGCTGTCTTGTTACAATATGCAGGGCTCATAAATAGCGATAGTCCGCAAGCCTGAGGTTTGTAAACTTCCTGTCAGACTAGTAATTTTCATAATTTCAACAGTCCAATGGTTAGTAAATGTCGTTATGTATCTAACATTGTTTTGTGTGACAACTGTGAAGATTCAGGACAAGTAAAATTCTCAATCTACTAGTCCTTCTGGCTAGAATGAAATTTATTTTAAATTCTAGGCCTGTTATGTGCCAACAGACAAGGGTCTATGTTGTTTGTAACTTACATGTACCTGTCCTGTTGCATTACATGCCAATGGACTCGGGTCTACATTGTGCATAACTTAGCTGTCTTGTTGCATTACTTGCCAACAGACTAGGATCTACATTGTCGTAACTTCTCTTGCTTTCAAGCAAATAGCATAGACTCGGGGTGCCTTTACCCATGTCACATATAATAAAATTCATTTTGTTATAACTTGGACATGCCCTCCCTCCCCCACCCCCATGCAGGGATAGTTTTGTTTTGTTTGTTGCTTTAGCAATGCATGTAGGTTATTTCGTGCTGAGGCAATTGGAGTAAAGTGCCATGCACATGAACACACCACTGTAGTCAACTCTCAATGATCCAATGGTACGATTTAAGCATGCACTCCTTCAGTCATGAGCCCCTCACACCAACCACCATTCAACTGCTGCAGCTCCTGCCTCCACTGAGCCTGTTCTACATCCCCAAGCCTGCAGGGGTTCCAGCTGGGACAGATACTCATCAGAGCTGCTAAAGATGTATGCAAGTCTTACAGAAAAAGCTTTTAACTTTTAATCAGATAATATGCTAATGAGTTACTACAACCATATTTATCCAATAAGCCCATGTCAGATGATAAATCCATCCCATTTTTAAAAAATGTTGGCAGATATTTTTATTAGGGATACTGTTGTCTGAAAATCAGACCAGCCTCTAAATTTTAACAAATTTCATAGGCACAACCCCTGGTCTTATAATGGAAGAAAAATGTAGGTCAATTGTCATTCACATACAAGGATCAACCAAAGAACATTTGAAAGCACAAAAGGTTTCACACCAACAATATCCATATAACCACTATTATGATTCAAAGATGAATAGGGTCTGGATAAACAATTATCTAACAACAGTATTCACCTGACCCTAATGCAGTTTGTACCTCCCTACTGATTTTAAAAACTAAAAGCATCAAGGAGACAACAAGTGCACAAAACTTAGTCATTGCATTCATCAATTTATAATTTCTAACCTGATCATCGCCACAGGGTCTCTAACACTGTTATCTTGTTCGGATTCAAACCAACGGGAGTTTCTTTACTAACATTGTCGCCATATCTGTTTGGGTGAGTATATTTTCTGCATAAAACAGATGTGATGTAGTCTGCCATCTTGGATAAGCCCTGAATAATTCTGTAAATTTGCATAACTTTGGGAGTTACATAGAACACATGTACATAAGAGTTACACCTTTTTATTTTGTTCAATTTTTTTATAGAAATATTAAAACCAGACATTGCTGGATGCAGATGAGATTTTACTGAAAATGGACTGTTCTAGGAACTGAAAAAGGACAGTGAACAGTCTGGTTGTTTACATCAACAGCTTTCATTTGCTTTGAAATAAGAACAAGATGACAATGTTAGGGGCCCCCAGGAGACAATCGGGTTAGAAATGATAAATTGATGAATGAAATGACTAAGTTTTGTGTACTTTTTATATCTTTGTTGTTTTTCTTTCTTAAAATCCACAGAGGGGTTCAAACTGCTGGGAGTGTAGGTCAATACTATATCTGATAATGATGGAATTTTCAATTCTTATATACTGGAGGAAAACTACATTATCGTATTTGCAAATGTATTATCTTGTGCACAAATAAAGTGTAGAGGTAATTCTGTTGCTGCATTATGCATCAACAAATTAAAGTAAACATTGTTTATAACCTCTACTCTTGTTTTCATGCACAATGCATAAATCCTTATCTGCATGCACATTTTGCAACACCAGAACTGGCCCCCATATTCTCTAAACCAGGGGTGTCAAACATAGGGCCCACAGGCCGGATACGGCCCACCAGACTCATTATTTTTTATTATTTATTATATCAAATCTGGCCCACTATAGCAAATGAGTTTGACACCCCTGATCTAAACCTTTTGTGCAAGAAACTCAAGTGAAAGCTCAATGCACTAAAATCAGAAGATACTTAGGGAGCACTTATGTTATCAAATTTGTTAGTCTAGTTAAGAGACCACAGTTAAAGAAATCTTATCTGTGATTCTGGATTTGTTTTAATTAAAGTAATGGACTGTGATTCTGGATTTGTTTTAATTAAAGTAATGGACTGTTAATTAAAGTTATAGACCGTCAAAATTTTACAACTTTGAGCTCAGCTTCAGCTTCTTGCTCAGAAAGTTTCGAGAACACCTTGCTTGAGCCCACTTTCATAAAACTTTTCAAACTGGGTACATGCTGAACTCAAATAGGTAAATTTATGGTCTGCATCTCAATGTTAAACCTCAAAATTACATGCTTGTATCAAACTGTTGGTTTCATGCAATTACCCAATTAAACTTTACAAATAATCAGCATGCAAACTTTAGGAGAGTTTATACTCAACGCTGAGATGCTTTAAAAAGTGGGACATACATCTACTCTGTTCACCAATGGATGCATGTAATACACACAGATAAAAAACATATTTCCATAGCTCAAAAAATCTGGAAAAGTAGTTTCCTGGTTTCTGACACTTTTCCAATTTTTCAGAATGTACCCTAATTTACTGACAAAAATGTATCCCTGTAAACATGCAGATTGAGAGACTGGGACACAATATTGATTTTGTAATAGTATTACAAGAACAAAATATTGAGAATACTGATGGCTTGGAGGGTTGAAGTGATACTAATTTTCATAAAATCAACTTAACTCCAGAGATATTTCACTAGTGTAAATATACTGTTCTAAATAATCTTTATAATATTTTGCCAATTTTCTTTTTCTTTATATTTCACAAGAGAATTTATATTAACATCTGAAACATCACATTCCAGGAATTACTGATTTATTGTGGTGATTTCCTATTAAAAGCATTTTCTACTATTATTTCAAGTACTACATGTAAGGGGGGCAATATCCAAGGGAGATAACTATTATGAGGTCTAAATATTTACATAAACTTTAGTTGCCTCACTTGACATACAATTGACATGAAACGCCAATTGCTCTAAAATTGTTGCTCATTTTAGGAAGAACATAAAGTTTATTGCTGTTATTAGTAATACAAACTATATATGGTACAAGAGAATGGACACAATGCCATAGAAACAGAGGGATTGAAATCCCTCAATGGCAAAAAAAAATAAAAATAATAAAAAAAATGTTCTTAATTACATTAAAGTATGTTGCACCAAAAGAAACAAACAAAAATCTTCAAGGGCAATATTTATTTCAAATAGGCTTTTTGTGACAAATCATCATCAAAATGTCTTTAATATGATTCTTGTTATTTTTACTGCAATAAATTTCTTTTTTCTATGTATGATGAAACCTACCTATAAAGAACATAAAAGGGACCACAAAATCTTTCCTTTTTTGACAGGTATCTTTTATATAGAGCTAAAACATATGTGAATAACAAAAGGAACCTATAAACACTTTCCTTTATGGTGAGACATCGTTCATATAGAGGTAAAACATGATTTTAAATTAACATAAGGGACCTATAAATACTGTCCCTTTATGGGTAGGTGTCCTTTTAAAAAGAGGTATCCACTATGGCATGCTCCACAGCATCATTCTGTATTAAGTTCAATTGAGATCTGCAGTTTCTCAGTTGGTACAGCACTCAACTCGTAATCCAAGGTCACAAGTTCAACATCCACCAAGGCCAGCTTAGGTCAGCTACCTTGGTGTGTCGTTGGGAAAGGCACATACCAGTAGCTAGCACTTGCTTGACATGATATAGCCAATAATATGTCAAAAATGCCATTTAAACACACAAAAACAAAATTAAATCATTCATTAACAAAATGTCACCGTTGTCTGTGTATTAATTGCTTAGTTCTTTAATTATACTTACATGACTCCATATTGGAATACTGTAGGACAGTCATCTATATAGCACAGCAATGGGATCAAATCCTACAAAAGATTAATACAAAAAATGAATGAAAAGCTTCATATAAGCTCTTCCGTTTTATGACCTGTTTGGCTGAAAAATCATATAAAACTGCAACATATTGAATTTTTAAACAAATACAGTTACCATGTCTATCTATGTATAATATGCACACCACTGCAAAATGGTACAGACCCAGATTTGTCATCACATAATGTGCTGTCAGATCAAAGTCAACAATTCACTGTGTGTTTTGTTCATGTCTTTAACAGCCAGACTTTGATATGGCTGTCAGATTTCCACCAAATGAAAGTTTGGTAAAAACTAAATTTACCCAAAATATGGAAAAAGAGATCTCATTGGCTAATGAGATGAGATGACATAATAGGTCACTATAATGACGAGATGCCATCATCTTCGGAATACACAGTTTCACTGGTTTACTGAGACATATGCATTCTAAGCATCTGATTTAGCAAGTGATGCTGAATCAAATATTTTTAAGCTTTAAATTTACATCTATTTTGGTTTGATTGATTGTAAAGAGTATCACAAGTAGGTCTGGAAAAAATCTGATATAAGAATATTTTTCTTTGCAGTTTCATTTCTACAAAGTATTAACAAAGTGCCTTCTATCAGTAACAGAGATCAATGAAGTATTTTATCAGACCCTTTCATGGTAGAGATCTCAAAGAGTCCCTCAAGAGTGTGGTAGAACAAGACTAGTTCTATACATGATAATATATGAAGTGTACACCATGATCTTCCAGTGTGCAAGATATACTATTAAGGCAAAATTGTCCTTTAGACCACGAGTGAGGGTATTTTTATGTACTCAACCAATGCAATTAAGATAACATTTGCAGTGCAAGTGAAAAACAGGAGTTAACGAATACTATGTTGATGTCCAAAATGTACATGTAGAATGTTACAATGTGTCATGTGTTGAAATTCGAGAGATTTAAGACAGGGCAGCACCATGGAGGGCAGGGCATGACCCAGGAACGGCAGGGTGCAGCGCCCTCCTAAAATGGCAGCTCTGTGTCTACAAGGTAATCAGATGGGTGTGTGTGCTGCATGTGATTAATACAGCACTCTGTTATTCCCTTCAATTTACTTGAGGAAAAAAAACCCAGTATAAACTGTGCATACTGTGCAACACCTGTGGTCAAAATAGGACTAAAATATTTCTTCCTTGTACAGTGTAAATGTCTATGACCTAGTCTTCCTTGTACAGTGTAAATGTCTATGACCTAGTGGCTGAGAGCATTGGCCTACAACAGATGTATGAACAAATTTGGCAGTCTTGAGTTCAAGCCCACAGGTGAAATTTTCATCAAAGCCTTAATTACAAAATGGATTTCCAAGATAGACAACAACAATAACAACAACAAAATGTAGGACAACCCTTAAATCTCAAAGATCTCCATGGAAACAAAAAAGAAAACTCATTGCATGAGCTATATTAGAAAATACACGGCAGTAAAAGGAGCACCGTATCAAACTAAAAGTTCATAACTGTAACTTAGAAAAGCTGACTATTTCCTGAAAAATGTGTGGTTATTATGCAGAAAACTAAACCCCAAAATGGATTACTCATCTGCAAATCCTTACATGGGTTAGCTCCTGATTATCTTACAAGTAATTGGAAATTTGTGGAAAATGTACATGTGTATACTAAGATCCATCTCAAATAATGGTTTATTTTTTACCTAAACCAAATTCTGAATGTTATAACAAGAGTTTTGCTTTTACTGGAACCAAACTAGGAAATTCTGTCCCACCCTATATACAGTCAGCTGACTCATCCAAAAGTTTATAGGTGCATCTTTGTCAACATCTACAGAAACAAGCATTGGCATGATCTTGTGTAATTCAGTGCTACTCTTTTTTAAAATATTGTGCTTTCATATCATAACACCTGTAATGCCTTATGCAAGTTCACTACTATCTTTATATGATTATGTTACAATAGTCATATGTAATGCTTGTAGATGTTTTATAGCAGTAGTAGATCAATTATCTTGCTTGATAACACCACAGCTAGTAAAATTTCACATCATATACATATATTGTAGAAAGTCTCATGGTAGACTGCTTTGCTGACCAAATAATAAATGTTGTTTGTTCTACTGATTAGTCCTTACAAACTGCGTAGACCCAGATCTGCTGGCGCATTATGCACTGGCAGATCTGGGTCTATGCAGTTTGCAGTTGGTATTGGTCTATACACAAGTACATAAGGTATTCTACATTCCCAAGCCTGCAGCAGGGACCAATGTTAATTGGTATCTGGGTCAATCCAACTACGACAAATTAAAAATTATTCATTTTTATTCTGTGATAAAGTGCCATAACTTCATAGGAAACAGGAAAACAATGCACAAATTGAACTTTTTGCAGCAGAGGAATTTTAGCGATTTAGTGGTCTCCAAGATCCCACAAATAAATACCATAAAAATCTACCTCCTTAATATATTATATTAATATAAAGTGTGTGTTAAAGTGAAAGAGTAATTATATTTTTACTAATTAAAACACATTTAAAGTTAAATGTGTTTTGTCGTATTTTGTTGAAAATGGGCAATATTTAGTGAAAACGATGCTTAAAAAATACCGCAAAAAAACTCCTTATATTAGGTCCCAACCTCCTTATATTAGGTCCCAATCTCCGTATTTTTTTTATTCAAACTCCTTACTTGGCTTTTGAAAAGTTGACAGGTATGGAGTCACGTAACTTTATTTATGAAAGTTAAATTTACACTGAAGTAAATGTAAGGTGCTTGATACATATTCATTATATAAAGTATTAGTACTCTCTGAAACACCAAACTGATGAAAGATATATAATAAAGCTGTATTTCTGATTTTCAACTCATAAAGCACCGCATATATATGCGGTATGATTTGTAAATGGTGCCATTTTAAAATTTAAAACTCCGTGTTCTTTAGTTCCCAGTTGTAATCCATTTAAAAATATAATCAATTTGATTAGTGTTTTATATTGTTTTGTATTTCATTGTATTATTCTTGTTGAGTTGCAATCTATGCTGATTGACTATTATGATGTAAATTAACATTTCTTAACAGGTAACACAATTATGCATGCAAACAAGAAGAGTTGTCTCCCTTGGACCATGCATCTTCCTGATGCTTTACAATCAATCCATTGTGGCATAGGATTCAAAACAAAAGGAAAAACAAATATTTGGAAATGCGGGTTTGTTTCATGAAAGTTTAGTTTAATTATCAGTGCACAGACTAAAATTCTCTAAAAATGGGTGGGTGAGAAGGAGTTTTGTGAAACAAGGAGATGCTGCTAATGAAAAATGATAGACTTTTGTTGTTTTTTTAAAAAAAAGATACAACAATATATATTTTTATGTCATCCATGAACACATAAACATGAGAAGGAAAAGAGTTTTTATTAAGAGAAGGGGTTAGGGCAAGGACAGTGGGGAGATGGATGGATGGATAATTGAATGAATGGATAGATGGATGTAAAATCCTTTATGTCAAAATTCTTTATATAAGCAAAACTCTTCTTAAAAAAAATTCTAGATTATCCCACGGCAAACAGCTTGAATCCATCAGTCACCTTTTACAACATGCAGGATCATATATCTGACTTATTCTGCATCATCAGGGCCATAAGGAGTTACAACGAGGAGGACAGCTGGAAGCAGCATCCCTCATTAATTAATATTGTACTTTTCTAAGCATGAGAAAGTCCTTTCTAAACAAGCACAAGCATGAACACACATATGAACACACACATACATACACACACATATGAACACACACATACATACACACACATATGAACACACACATACATACACACAACCCTACCTTTTCTATGATTCTGGAACTGGACAGCTGCTTCCAGATTTGACAAGTTTTGTTTTCTGTCCGAAGCTGCTTTATGAGATCTTGCAATTGCTCTGAAAACAAACAACAGCATTTTCTCAACTTTAGTTCCAATTTATAATTTACCAAGTAAGGGAATTCCCTGTAAGTAAGGAGTTCATAATAAAGATTTTCTGTGCCCCGTAGTTCTGCCCTCCCCAAGCTGTCTTGCCGAAAACATACGTGATGTTGCTTTCTTTGAACATGATATCACTATGTCGACTTTGGCAGGGATATGAATAACAGCTACAAAGGCTATATCTAAGCTCGTACTAAATGGAGGTTCTCTACAAGAATACTGTTAATACAACTTTAATCCATAAATAAAACTACCATAGGTTAAGACCATTTATCTGAGTTCCAAATCTTTTTTGCGGAAGCTGTTTTTGATGGAAATACATAATCTAATCCTTTTTATTTAATTTTTTAAGTGCCTTCACTAGATCATTACTGAGGGAACCTCTGTTCAACATTTACTTCAATTATAATGAAACCTGTCTAAAATGACCAGTGCTTTCTGTAAGATTTTGAAACTTTATGTCAAAGGCCATAATTTCAAAGTTAAGAGTCCAGTATATAGATAAAATGCTACCTCAAATCTGTGAATTGAACAAGCTAAAAGTTTATGACCAGAGTTAAGAAAATCCTGGAAGTGGAAAATTTCAATGACATGGCTTTTGTATACTGGGTAAACTCAGTCCGACTATTAATCAAGTACAGATGATTACAATTACAGATTACAAGTACCCTAGGTCTGACCATAACTCTGGGAATGAGAATCTCCACTTCAAATAATACATATTCCGGATATAATTGACTATTCCTTGACAATTTACATGTATTTTCCATAATCTCTAAAAAATTTTCTTCTTCTCTGTATGTTAAGGCTCACAAATGTAGCCTTCATCTGTAGTGATCACAGAAAGTACTTATTTGAATAAGATTCAGAACCTGATATGATAAATAAAGGGCCTCACTTAGTTGGTTATTTACAAAGGATTGTATAGGGAGGTAACAAGCATATTAACAGGCAAGATGGCGGCACACTGTATTGAATTATTTTAGTGAATATCTCCTTTACTAATAGATTAAGAATTATGAAAGTTTGAACAATTTTACTGTCAGTTCAAAATTTAAGATTATCATCAAGTCACAAACTTTCCATTTAATTTCCACCTAAACCAAATTCTCTCCTCAACAAGACTCCTTTCAGTGTTGAGGGCACAGAATAGGCCCAATACATTCTACTGTATACTGTAAGATTTGACTAATAGAATAGGCCTAATGCACTCTACTGTATACTGTACAAGTTGACTAATAGAATAGACCTAATGCACTCGACTGTATGCTGTACAAGTTGACTAATAGAATAGGCCTAATGCACTCTACTGTATGCTGTACGAGTTGACTAATAGAATAGGCCTAATGCACTCTACTGTATGCTGTACAAGTTGACTAATAGAATAGGCCTAATGCACTCTATGTATACTGTACGAGTTGACTTATAGAATAGGCCTAATGCACTCTACTGTATGCTGTACAAGTTGACTAATAGAATAGGCCTAATGCACTCTATGTATGCTGTACGAGTTGACTAATAGAATAGGCCTAATGCACTCTATGTATGCTGTACGAGTTGACTAATAGAATAGGCCTAATGTACTCTATGTATACTGTACGAGTTGACTAATAGAATAGGCCCAATGCACTCTATGTATGCTGTACGAGTTGACTTATAGAATAGGCCCAATGCACTCTATGTATACTGTACGAGTTGACTTATAGAATAGGCCCAATGCACTCTACTGTAAGCTGTACAAGTTGACTAATGGAGACAGAAGCCACATTAGCTCAGTGGTTAGCACGCTGGACTCATGACCAAAAGGGTGCGGGTTCGAATCATATCACTGCATCAGCTTGGGAAAGCCACTGTTGTGTATCGTTTGGCAAGGCACTTTACTCCAATTGACTCAGCACTTTTTATAACCTACATGTTGCTATGCTGGTAAAAGACCAAACCAATTTCCTCAACAACAACTCCCCTCTAATCTGATCACTCTCTTAAATCACATATTTCTTAATCATGCAAGCTTCAAGATACAGTGTCCATCCCAAACGATGTAAAAGAAAGCCTGTTTACCTGATGTAAGATGAAACTGATTTTTATCAGCCTTCCAAAAAACTATACTACAAAAGTCAAATTTGAAAATAGAAAAATAAACAAGAGCTGTTAGAACACAACATAGCTTGCCTGCACACCAATGCCAAATATAAATATTTGACAAAAACCAAAACTGTTCCAATTTCTATGGCAGCTCGCCAAGTGATCACTTTTTTATAATAATGGTTTAGCAGCTTTTGATTCTTTATGGAGGGAAGGTTTGTGGCAAAAGCTTCTTAAGTATGATATTGATGGAGAGTTATTTTGGAATTACAGTACAAACCTGTCTTGAGAGACCACTTGTCTTGAGAGATCAGATTCTCAATCCACAGATTAATTATATACTGTTTTGACCTGTCATAAGAGACCACTTGTCTTGAGAGACATTGATCTTGTAGCAGAACAGTGGTTCTTGCAAAGTTCTACTGTATTTATAATACATGTAGCACCATGCTACCGTGTCATGTATTAAACTTATCAATCGATTACTTTTTTCCACATGTAATTGTATTCTCGGAAAAGGATCAAGTCTCTCACCATTACTTCTTGCTCTATGGGTTAACTTATAATTATATACAGTACGCATGAAGATAATAGTGATGGAGTCCTTTTGGATTTTAGTGATGATAAAGTCATGCAGTACCTAAAGTAGTAATCTTTCTCTGTACAGAAAATACTGTTATCATGTTATATTGGCCGATAGCAAGTCAAAACTACAGTAATTAGACTGCATTTTATAATACTTAAGAAATATAAATCATAGTAAGATAAAAGTAATGGTCTTTGGTGCAAGAAACACCCAAAATGATATATTATATTTTCAGACGACAATAATTTAGAAGCTGTAGACCATTTGAAATATCTTATTCTTTGAGTTTTCTTTCCAGCACAGATGCATATATATGTACTTGAACTGGCTCATCAAACTCTCGATCTTTTGTTTAAACAGAATATGAAATTCTGATTTACTGTTAAATGTGTAGTATACTGTTTTGCCTGATCTCAAATATGGACCTGAGATTTGGGAATATGAAAATCTTAATTTAAAGAAACATTTCATAACAAATTTTTAAGAAAATAACTAATCTAAGAACAAGCACTCTGGCACACACACACACACATGCATGTGTGCGTGTGTGAGCGTTTACTTCAAACAGAATTTGGCTAATACCCACTTTATAACACATGTAACATCAAAATGCAAGCGATTAATTCTTGGATTTCTCTTACAAACAGAAAAGGAAATAAATGGTCAAATAGTATGGTGTGTGCAGAATAATGTTTAGCTGATAGTTCTGGTTGCCATGAAAACAGACAGATTAGAAACATTACAACGATACTAACACGTGTCAGTATAGTTAAGTAATGAAACTGATAGTATTTTTGCAACAAGGGAGCAAATCAAAAATGCACTTTTAATCCAGCATAAACAACAACAGATGTCTATTTCAGAAAGATCGTCTAAGAGCAAAATTATAACATTTACAAAAAAAGACATAAATGAAGAATTATACTTAACGAATTTTTTTTAAAAAGGTTAACTTTCCAATTTTAAAATTTAGGACCTCAGATCACAAACTATCAGATGAAACAGGCACATGGGGTAACATTCCATATAAAGATAAGAAATGTTTAAAATAATGCAATACATAATGAATTTCCTCATCAGTTTGAATATTAATTTTTGAAAGCGAGATTCATGTAGGCGTTATCTGAATAATATTATACAACACATACCTGTATGTCTTTAAATATCAACACTTAATGTCAAGTAATAACATTATTAAGAATCTGAGTATTTTGGTCAATAAAATAATGAGCAAATTTGATGCTGATTAAAGACTTACCATAAATACTCACTCACAAGTCGAATCCAACTGCAAAACTGTACAGACCCAGATCTGCTGTTGCACATGTGCTGGCAGATCTGGGTCTATGCAGTTCATTAGAAGTAATCAGTAGAACAAACATCACAGACCCTGATCTGTCAGCATATTATGCACCGGCAGATCAGGGTCTGTGCTGTTTGCAGCTGGATTTGACTAATAGGTAAGTATATATGGTAGATCATGCATGTATTTGTTTTATATTCTCAAACTACAGTAACAACTTCAGGGATTAATGCATGTTCATTAGAAGTTTTTTATTTATCCATTTTAATTAATTTTTGTTTTACTTATATAAGAATTCTATGTGCTCTCCTCTGTAATTCTTTGTCATCTCTTTCAAATCAATAGAGGACATTTTTTTCCCTACATGAATAATAAATACATTTCATTGTGTGGAACAAAAAATGCGATATCTTAACAAGTGGCAAAGCCACAAGTTAAAATGTATAATTTTGTACCATAAGACAAAATATACCTGGTATTTACGCAGGAAATGAACATTTTCTTTTTATTATATACCAAAATTGTGGCTGGATCAAAGCTTAGAAGATTAAACTCACCTGTCAGCACACCATCCTCACGCTCTTTTTTGTAACTTCACCTCACTTTCAATCATATTCACAGGCTGATCATTAAAATATCAGCGATTTAAGAAAGTGGTAAGCTTGGGATGACAAACTATGTTGCAAAAAATTACATTTTTGACAGTTTGTTAACTATTTGACCCTATCTGACCACAAAGCAAGTCTGACTCGGCAAATGCATCACATCAGCTTTTAAAACTTGTTGGTAAGGTAGTACAAGGGAAATAACGTCGTATAGCTGTGAACAGCATTGAGTTAAATTTCTTCAGCAAAAAATCATTTCCATGTCTGAAAGGCAATGCAGTTTCCATTTATTTGTTCTAGCTCACTAAATTCAATTTCCTTGCTGCAAGTATAACTTTTGTAGGCACACACAATCAAGCGTCACATGGGATGATGGGAAATCTGACTTTTGATATTGTGGGTTTTAATGCTGTTTTTCAGCACATGATATGCTATACATGGCATCCACTATTTTTTTGGTAGAGGTAGAACCTGGGAAGAACCACCGACCCACATGAAGCTACTGGCAAGCCTTCTCACATACCCAAGTTGGTCAAGCTGAGACTCTAACTTATTTGGACAGAGGTGAGATGTGTGAGTGCTCTGTAAATGTGAGCGCCTTAGACCACTTGGTCACCCAGGGCCCTGGGAAATCTTGGATTTTCACATACATGTATGTTGTTGGTTTTTTCATGAATTTTCAGTAGTTTATTTACCTACATCATGCTGAGGAAATGGAAGCTAAGTGCCTTTCCCAAGGTCACACCGAGGTAGTCGACCCAAGATGGCCTAGGTGAGTATCAATTCTGTGACCCAGGAATCATTATGCTCTACCAACTTAGCTACTGCAGCTTTTATTCAAGATGTATGATGCTAACAATATTCCCAAGCTAAACAAGTTAATGAAGTATGAACTGCATGGCGAACTACTTTTACCATGACAGTTTAGTTCTCTTAAAGTTGGATCCACACACTAAACAACAAAACCTACATGTACAAGTGAGAGTGCCTACAAAATTGACCTGAAGTAATGCAAAACTATACGAAGGTACAATGGAGAGAACAGACAGAATAATGAGGTTTACACTAAATGCCCTTTAAGATTTATTGCTGATTGTTCATGTCCACTCAAAGCAAATCAAAAAGTTGGCCTCTAGGCAAGAAGAAAGAGGATTTAAAACTTTGATCTGATAGAAAAAACATAAAACAGATGTTCATTTCATCCTTTTTGGTATAAATTGTAATAAAAATAAATCAAAATTATTTGCAATCCAAAGAAACAAAAAAGAGCCAGATGATGATTTCCTTTTTTTGTTTGTTTTAATGGCACTTTTAACACATTATTGGCTATATCATGGCCTTAAAAAACATACTTAAACTTGCCAGCTACTGTATATGCTCACTTACAAGTCAGATTCAACTACAAACTGCTCAGACCCAGGTCTGCCATTGCATTATGCGATGACAGATATGGGTCCATGCTATTTGTCAGGAGTAATCAGTAGAACAAACAACAGATCAGGGTCTAAGTTATTTACAGTTGGACCTGACTTATAAGTCAGTACAGATGGTACACATACTGTAAAAAGAATCATATAGAGATGACATATCCCCCCCCCACTCCCTGTCTCCTACCGAAAGTACCCAATGGTCTAGCACTCTCAGTTTGTAATGCTAGTACTGTATATACTCACTTATAAATCAAGTCCAACTGCAAAGTTGAACACAGACCCTGATATGCCATTGCATAATATGCTGGCAGATCAGGGTCTATGTTGATTGCTCTACTGATTACTCCTAACAAACTGCATAGACCTAGATCTGCTGGTGCTTTATGTAACAGCAGACCCAAGTCTGCGCAGTTTGCAGCTTGACTTAACTTATAAACGAGTATATAATGTATGCTAGAGTAAATGAGACTAAATCCAGAAAAGGCATATGTAAGTGTACGAGACAATGCTCATGACAAATTGCACCAGAATATGTTGAATAGTTCTTGAGCTTTGAACTCAATTGTCAAGGGAAATAACTCTATCAAAAATAGAATTGACAAGACCCTTCAAACCTTTTATCGACAGATGGTACATTTAAGTTTTCAATGCTTACACTAACCACAGTTGATTGATGGCAAATACTTAAATGAAACTAATGTTGCAATATTTATGAAATTTCTAAATGTGTACACAGTTTATAATAACTGAAACCATGCTGTTTAATCAAGATAATTATAAACTCTTGTTCCCTGCATTTACTCATTAGGTTTACTAAACAGCTGACTGCTATTATACTGTGCATATCGTACCTCACTCAACTTGCATTTATTTCATTTGATGTATATCTTTTACATCTAATTATGACAGAATTCAGTATGTAGGATATGTCTCTGTTCAACATACCTGACAATTTAGGTATATCACTGTTATATTGTTTCTTACTGCTACATGCATGTAAATAATGAAAAGACTATAAATAAATGTAACCGGATATACTCTGTGGACATGAGCATGGGTTGCTTCTGTACGAGATAACATGACAAAGAAAACGTATACTCTCGATTCCAACTTTCATGTCATGCCTATAGCCATGGCAACTGGAAGCATCTGAATATTTCGAACTTCCACTTTGTTGCTGCAGTAGTCAAGTGATAATCAACACATGTAAATATGGTCGTGTTGCTTGGTTGCAGAAGATTTTGTCTCCAGGGCAGATTGTTCAGAAAAATCAATACTCTCCACAAAATCGGCCAGAATATGTATTCATAAAATCAATAATAACAAATCCTCTATACATAAGTTTTACCTTCAGATTGTCTGCTTCCAGTGCTTGTATCAATTACGCTGATCTGAATGTAAGGGAGATATTGAGGGCCAAACATTCATTTTGTTTAACTGGTCCAAAATATAATTAAAGGAATCTATTTTCAGGATTTTAAGGACTAATAATAATAATGAGGAGGAGGAGGAGGTGGAAGATTTGTAAAAATCAATGCATGCCATAAAAATTGTATATGGATCTAGCAACATATATCTATCTGTATGTCTGTACAATCAATGCATTCCTTAAAAATGAGATATCTTTCAGTCTGCAATCTGTTAGCTCTATCATGCTTCATCATGATACAGTCCCATCAATTATCATATACTAGCAGGCGAAAAAAGATGGAGCAATCTGTATCCCCCTGCCACACCAAAATGATATCTGAAGCAGATGATTTCTCAATAGCAAAATGGCACTATTTTATGAAAACAAATCGACTAAAAATGCATAAGAAATTTTATCATGCATTGAAATTATACAAAACATTTTAAGCATTTAATCCAAAGTTGTCAACATACTTCTTCTGCTGTAAGTACAGTCCATATTGTATAATGGCATGTTCTTTCAATATAAACTATGCAATCAGTTCAAGTTCCAGATTTTCTGTGCACAATTTAAATGATAGTCCTTGCCCCAGTGTGAGAACACTCACTCAAACAGAACCATATGAATAAGACTCAGTCGAGGTATCATAAGTTTGCATCTTGCAGGTTTTTGTGGTGTTCCCAAAATACCCGAATTGAATTTTAATAAACGCAACTACTGTATATACTCATGTGTAAGCTGATACCAACTGCAAACTGCATAGACCCAGATCTGCCATTGCATATTGTGCCAGCAGATCTGGGTCTATGCACTAGAACAAACAACATAGACCCTGTTCTGCCAGCGCATTTTGCGATGGCAGATCAGAGATCACGGTCTATGTTGATTGCATTTGGACCAGATTATACGCGAGTATATATGGTAGTTCCAAACCAGAGAGTAAAAAAATGTAGGTTTTTGGGGAGTAAAACTAATTTGAATTATGTAATACTTACATGTACCTGTTGTTATTGCATAGCTAAACTATTTCCGTGATAGGAAATAACCAACTGTATGATGAGAATTCATCCTCCCATAGGGTTGATTAGAAAGTTCTAGTGAATAGGACTCTCTGTGTCAACCCCACAGTCTGAGTGTGTGACTCACACAATTCATATTTCATTCTTTTCAGGACATAGCCTTACTAGTGGGACATCAGTGTAGGGAGGGAGGAGGGAATCTGGCAATAGCAACAGGTTAAGTATTACATAATTAAAAATTAGTTTTACCCCCCAGAAAACTACATTTTAATATCAGTAATAGCTTACACTGTTGCTATTGCGTAGATGAATTTGCCAGTTTGGTGGGAGGCTGATGATCTTACAACTGGTTAAGGAAAATAACAAGGAATACTCACCCACACTGTATAGGCATTGACTAATGTCGTATGGTATCCGCTTAGGCCACTTTTTGAGCTACGACTAGTCGACCCAAAGAAAATTATGCCTTCGCTTTGGTCAGCCAACGAGCGAAGGTAAAAGGAGGAGAAGGTAGTGTGAGATTGCCAAAATGCGGCTTTCATCACATCCTCCAGAGACGAATGAGGTAATTAGGCTCATGAGGCAGCAATGGCTCGAACCTCATGAACTTTAATTTACATGAAAGAAAGATCCCTCTTGGTAAGGTGCTGGTAAGCTCTAGCTGGACACAAAAGTCTATCCTGATCATCCCCAGCACAGGTACGACTGAGACTGGGGATCTGGTTGGGAAAGAAGAGCAACTGACTCATAATTCCCATTGAATCTCCAACAGCCTTGTTCTATGGACAGAGCATGAAAATAGTCTTGAGGGTAAGGTTCTCAAAAGAAGCCTCTATAAAAGTTCACAGGGGGGATTTTTTAAAAGACCACAAGACACGAGATTCCACCTAGGTGTCAGAAAGCAAGGCACTGGTATTTGCAGTTCGAAATACCTGATCAGATCTGCTAAGTAAGAGTCCGCACCAATAGCCGGACCCTTCGAAAATTTGAGAGTTAGAAAGAACTGCCCTATAGACTTTAATAGTAGAAAATCAGCATTGTCTCTCTTCAAATAGGAAGAGACGAAAATCAGCCAATGCGCTCAAAGAGGGACAGCTAGGGTTGATATGATTCCTATGGCACCAATCGCAAAAGATTCTCCACTTGGCATCATAGACCTTTGACGTAGATCGCCTCTTGGATTGAACAATGCACTTGGTGACTTTGCTAGAAAACTTCTCCTGGTGGATAGGTCGCCTGAGATGAGCCAAGCATAAAGGTGGAGAATCTGTGGGGTGTTGTGCAGGAGAGAGCCATTGTGCTGCAACAGAAAGTCCATCCTCTGGGGCAATGTCCTGGGTTGGTCTAACAGCAGGTCAAGAAGATTGTTAAACCATGAACATGGAGACCACAGAGGGGCTATCAAAATGAGCTGAGCAGCAGAGGTCCTGACTTTCTGAAGCACTTGTGGAATCATCCTAAAGGTTTCTAAGGCACAAGCGAACAGGCGATCCCACTTCAGGCTGTAAACATCCACTGCCCAGGCTCTCTGGTCTGAGATTGCAAAAAATTTAAAAAGGGAGCTTGTTGTTTAGCCTTGTTACAAACAAGTCCACCAAGGGTCTCCCCCATAGTCTGAACAAGGAATCTGCTATGGATTGATACAGAGACCATTCCACAAGGGCTACCTTGTGCCTCTCCTGGACAAACTGCACTCCAAAATGTTCTACTTGCCTGGAATATGATGAACCCATAAGGTAATCCTTTCCAAGGTTGCCCAGCAGAGGAGGTTCCAAACTTCCACGCAGAGAGAAGGTGCATGTGTGCCTCCTTGATGCTGGATGTACGCTACCCCCGATGTGTTGCAGGAGATCATCCCGCAGCCACTTCTTATTTCCTCGATGCACTCCTGTATGACTTAAAACACCACCCTCATTTCCAATTGTTCATGTGGAGGATCGATTCTTCTCGGGACAACAAACCCTTAAGAACTAGCCCTTCCAGCTCCAGATGAGCACCCCATCCTTAATCTCATGCATCCGTGAACATATAGGATTTGGGTTCTGGGGCGTGCATGGGGACTCCAACCAGAAATCGGTCCCAATTTGACCACCAATTAGATGATGGTAGAAGTCTGGTCCTACAGAAATCTGATCTGTAAGAGGATACCTGGGTGGTTTCAAGTTTGCTAGGAGGAGGAACTGGAGGGGTGCAAGTACAGTCTGCCTAGGGGAACCAGGTCTGCCACTGAGTTCAAGATTTCTAGAAGAGATATAGACGAGCTGACAACGCGGTCTTGGCTATCAGTGCCTCTAACTGGGCCAGGATTCTGTCTATTCTGTCTCTGTCCCAAGGGACACGATTTTATCCTAGTGTCATGAGGAAATTAATCCCCACGAATATAAAATCTATGGACCAACAGCAAGGCATATCTTGTCTGAGGGACTCTAACCAGTCATTGAGGACCAATCAGTCATCTAAATATTGGAAGATAGGGATCCCCAGTGACCTTAAGTGGACAGCAACTACTCCCATAACTTTGGTAAAAGCTCTGGGTGCAGAGGCTTGGCTGAATAGCGGAGTGTGATATTAGAACAACCACCCTTTCAAGCAGAGCCGGAGGTACTTCCTGTGAGGAGGAAAAATAGGGATGAGCAGGTATGCATCTTGAAGGTAGATGGAGACCCCCCAGTCCCCAGGCCTTATGGCATTCCTGACTGAAGGTGTGGTCTCCATCCTGAAAGGTTCCTCCTGCAGAAACTTGTTTAAGGTGGTAAGGTCGATAATTATTTGAAACTTTACATCTTTTTGGGGTACCAGGAAGATCCGGAGTTGAAGGCCAGAGACTGGTCACTGAACACCCTCTCTACTGCACCATTCTGCATAAGGTAGTACACCTCTTCCTTTAATTGCACCAGATTCAATTGGTGGAACCAGATGGGGGTCCTTACGAGAGGAGGTTCCCGAACTGAAGCCAGCATCCTCCATTTATGATAGAGAGGACCCACTCATCATCCGTTATACTTGACCAAACATCTGAAAAGACAGTAGTCTGGCACCTATGGGAATGGAAGGAAGAGGGACACACTACAGGAGAGGGTGCAAGAACCTAGAGGGAGATGGGCCTTTCTGATGTCCCCTTCTAGAGCCCAACTGCAGATTGGGAGATTTGAATTGGGGCTGCTTCTTGGACTGGCACTGCATGGCTTTAAAGAACTTTGCTGACAACCCCTGGGGGTGGTCATGATGACCCAGCTTTGCCAGTTTTGATGTGCCAGCAGCTCTTGTGATAGATCAGTGTTGCTGGTCCCTCAGAACTTGGGAAGCCACAGAGGGAATGAGTCCTCTGAAGAGGGTCTCTGCCTCCATGGAAGCAGCCCTCAGAAGGTTCTTACTGCACTCCAGTAAGACTTCGGACGTGTCCATAGCATCATTCCTATGGAGGTGGACAAGTTCCACTGATAAAGCCATGGACATCAATAATGCATGCCTAGCTGTTTTGGCCACTGCCTCCAGCAAGCGCTCAAATGCAGCTGGAGACGGATAATCATCCTTCAAAAGGCTGAAGGAAGCTGCCAAGAAAAGATCGGCATGCACATAGTGACTTAGCCTTAAGTTCTAAGGCAGCCAGTGTCTTGACTGGAAAGTGTGCCCAAGTCCCAGAAGAAAAGCACACTTGTGATGCTCAAGCTTCCAAGGTGGGAGGTTTAAGGGGCCAGGCAGAAGTGTGAACCATATAGTTAGCTGCAGAAACCAGAAGTCTCAATGTTGAATGGAGAAATTACCACCCCTTACGCTGCTTATCAAACTCATGGCCCTTATTAAATCTTGGAGAAAGCTCCCTGACCATGGGAGAGTTAAGGAGCAACAGATCTGTGCTGGAGGAAGCCCTGCAGAGTCCAAACTGGAGAGAATTTTAGTGTCCTCCATGTCTGAGGGCTTGGGACACAAATCCTTGGGTAGAAGATGGTAAACTTCATTTACCAATTGTCGAATGACCAGATCTCATCCACAACTGCCTGGTTTGATGGTTGGGAGGAGGCAATGGACCAGAAGGGGGAGTTGCCACCTCAGCCTGTTCTACGTTGAAAAATCTTGAGCATCTACAATGAATGACATGCTGCTCTCGCTCTAGGGAGGCAAGATGATGTGACCCTGTGTCTCTCAGCTGTGGGGGAGACCTGGGGGTATGGGGAACTTCATCTCATAACTCCTCACATGTAGCAAGGACACTGTCCCTGGTGGCAGACTCAACAGGAGAAGGACAGGGATTCTAGACCGTCATGACCTATCCGTCTTACTCCTTACAGACTGCACTTTCCAAGAAGGCAATGGTGGCCCACAAACCACAACATCAACCTCTCTACTGTGGGGCCAAGGTCCTGAACTCCATGGTTGCATAAAGGGGAATGACCAATCACTTCCCTGCAGTGGATGATCCTGTAGGAACCAAGTGGGATTACAGGAGAGAGGGGATGCCAATCTGATCCCCTTCCCTAGTCTGGCATCTTAATGCCAACTCCCAGTCCCTAGCAGGATCCAATGGTAGCCTGGCAGGAGTGGTGGGTCTGACCCAATCTCTATCCCTGTACCGAGGGGGCTTCAATGACTGGTCAGGCAACTTTTGATCCTCAGATCTTATAGACTTGGTTTGTATCTCCTCCCATAACAAGATGTCTCTAAACTGTCGCCACTATGGGGATTCAGGTTCTGCTTCTCCCTCATATGGGGGGGGCACAGCTCTCAACCGTTGCAGACCTGTTGGCCTGTAGAGGGTGCTGCTCCTTTCTCATGCGGGGTGGGTGCCTCGTTCTCTTCCCACTTATTTTCTCCCTTTGGAATGGGCCCTGGACCTAACCTTAGCAGGTTCTAACTGAGTTCGATTAACCATCGGGGGTCTATGGGCCTTTTTTTTCTCTGAAGAGACTGATCCTATATTATCCTGTTACCTAGGAGTGCTCTTCTGCCACTAAGCTAGTGCTGAAAAGAAATACTCTGAAAATAAGAACAATAATCTTGTATAAAAGATTTAAATATGTGAGGATCTACATGGAACAAAACGTCTATGCAAATTAAAGCAGCAATACTTTACCTGCCCAGTTGTTTCTTATTAAATAGAATTAAAACAACAATAATACTTGATGCTTCAATCCCAATGACATCAACAATATTTAATTCTGAGTACTGGAGATGAAGAATAGCAAAAAACCCAGCAAAGTAATAAAGTAATACTAATGCTATGTATATAAAAGGAATATTATCATTAATGACTATAAGAATTAAACGGAGTGTGCATTACCACTGAACATAACTGAATACAAATGCTGGTGTGAGACCCCCCTTTTGTTAGTTAAAATTCAAAATAAATCATAATGCACTGGAATATCAATTCTGTTGATTAGTACTAAATACAAATTATGAAAAGGAGGCCACAAACCAATCCGGCAAGGATAGGGAGACTAAATACCTACCCGAAGACAGTAAGAAAAAAAGAAAAAGAAAACCCAAATAATTCAAGTCACAATAAAAATGTACCCTAATACTTTGGTGTGTGTGGGGAGGGGGGTAACCTAAAAGGCAAGGTCATTAAAAACCATAACCTAAAATGTTAAAAACACTCAAAAGAGCTAATTCCGCTAAGGAATAATCACTTGATCTCGTGTAAAAATACTCAATGAATACGATAAACGTATTAAAATTGCCCAATCTGCGAAGAATGATGTGAAGCGAAAGCAATTTTATGTAGAGCATAATATGTACCACTGAACAACGTGGATGATTGGAAAAAAAGATGAGGACTACTGCACATGGGCCAGTATTGCAAGGTTGACTTTCTGGAAATCGCCCTATGGGAAGATTAATTCTCACCATGCAGTCGAAGGTAATTTCTGTACTGGAAAGAGTAAGCTACACAATAGCAACAGATAATGTATTAATGATATAAAAAGACTTATTACACACACATGTGCTTTGACACCTCGCTCTGATAATCATCACTCAGCACACTTTTAATCCATTGTGTTTTAAATCCTTCCATGATTCTGGAACACTTGCATTTTATCGTATACCATATTCAGAAAAATAGTGCCAAGATTTTGGGGATTATTTTGTGTGTTGGAGGAAATACAAACTCCCATGTTAGTCATCATAAATCACCATCAAAATCAGCTGCTATGCTGTGTCATGTATAGATATACTTTCATTTTCAAGTGAGTATCACATACATGTTTACTCTTTCGATGGCAACTTTACATAATTTCTTTGGTGCCAAGTGCAAGGCTGCAGATGAGCCTGATTCCACAAGAGTGACCAACAAAAGTAATTAATGCATCTAGTTTTAATAGAGAAAACAGAATCTCAAAGAGACTGCGAGATTTGTGGAATGAACCATGGAATAGGACATTTCTATGGGCTGCAAAATGAGAAAACAATGGAACATTATTAGGTTTATGCATTAAGACTTGTTTCCAGACTTTGCTGTGTTAGCTGAAGTGTTACTGGTTTCAACTATCATGTCAGTGGATTGTGAGAGAGGTTTCTTGTCACATAATCACATCAAGACAAAAAACTGTAATAAAATTGGTGAGGGTGACAAAGAAAGGTCCAGAACTTAAGGTTTTTTATTCTAAACCTGCTGTGGAGAAAGTTTGTTAAAGCTTGTTTAAGAAAAAAGTGAATGTAGTATGCTGTGTTGCTTAAAGATAAAATGAAAAAAGTGAAGGGAATTGGTCATTTGTTTTTCTTGTAGGGTCTTGGCAAATTACTTGATTTTTAAAAAATATTAATCTAATTAAATAAATTAATATAGAAAATAAACTAATCTTTTCCATGATTCCTTCAAGCTGTCACACCACAATCACAATTATCACTGTTCTTCGTTGCCTTAGTTTTTCATTCTTTTATCATAATACAAAATATTTCACAATTAAAGATGCCAAAGGGGTACCTGGATACTCGGGTACCTGCCAGTTGATAATTACCCGGGTAATAAAATGAGCCATATGGTACCCGTTTAGTTCATGTAAAAAAAACAACGCCAAGTTCAGATCGATGATTTTATCTGCCGACATCACGAGCGATCATATCTGCTGGCCAATAAGTCAATACTTTTTTTTTACCAGGAAGTTGATATGTAAACAAAATGGGTTTTTTTTCTTTCTTTTTTCTTGAAAGTTCGAAAAATAATGTGTAGAAATATTTATTATCATTTTGGGGAAGAGATCGTGTATGAAAAAATATAGAAGCCAAGACTGTGAAGGATTTTAACTATTTACAATGACCTCTCCATTCCCAACAAATATGATTACCTTTAATCATAAAGTGCATGTAGTTAAGCGGCATTTCGTATGGTCTTTGCTCATGCTAGTTGTCAATTTGTATTGCTCTGACACTTCTGTCAGCAAGATTAAAGAACGTGTCACCTGTTGAGAAACTTACACGCGTAAGCACCTGACATTTCCTATCATTAGTTAATCATTACGCAGTACCGTATTCAGAGAGGATAGTCCAGAAATTTAAAATTAATTACTTCAGGTTGTACACATTTACCATAATACAATTTCGATCGGATACCCAGCTAACCGATCATTAGGATCGACGGGTACCCGGAAGATGTTTACTAAAATTTTGACAGCTTTATTCACAATAAATGAGCATTAGCAATCTGATGATATATATATATATATATTGGTAACAAAACAATATATTCATAATGTTCTGATTTATTGCAACAACAAAAAAAAACTCATTACTGTGACTATTTTTAAACCTGGGACTCCCAACTTTTTCAAAGGAGTCCTGGACTGCAACTTTCAAAATTCTATTGAAAACCCCAATGATAAAGGCCCAGTCTTATTTATAACGATAAAGGCCCAGTCTTATTTATAAAGATAAAGGCCAAATCATATTTATAAGGATAAAGGCCAAATCTTATTTATAAGGATAAAGGCCCAGTCTTATTTATAAGGATAAAGGCCAAATCATATTTATAAGGATAAAGGCCCAATCTTATTTATAAGGATAAAGGCCAAATCTTATTTATAAGGATAAAGGCCCAGTCTTATTTATAAGGATAAAGGCCCAATCTTATTTATAAAGATAAAGGCCCAATCTTATTTATAAAGATAAAGGCCCAGTCTTAGTTATAAAGATAAAGGCCCAATCTTATTTATAAGGATAAAGGCCCAGTCTTAGTTATAAAGATAAAGGCCCAGTCTTAGTTATAAAGATAAAGGCCCAGTCTTAGTTATAAAGATAAAGGCCCAGTCTTAGTTATAAAGATAAAGGCCCAATCTTATTTATAAAGATAAAGGCCCAGTCTTAGTTATAAAGATAAAGGCCCAGTCTTAGTTATAAAGATAAAGGCCCAATCATATTTATAAAGATAAAGGCCCAATCTTATTTATAAAGATAAAGGCCCAGTCTTATTTATAAAGATAAAGGCCCAGTCTTAGTTATAAAGATAAAGGCCAAATCTTATTTATAAAGATAAAGGCCCAATCTTATTTATAAAGATAAAGGCCCAGTCTTAGTTATAAAGATAAAGGCCCAATCATATTTATAAAGATAAAGGCCCAATCTTATTTATAAAGATAAAGGCCCAATCTTATTTATAAAGATAAAGGCCCAGTCTTAGTTATAAAGATAAAGGCCCAGTCTTAGTTATAAAGATAAAGGCCCAATCTTATTTATAAAGATAAAGGCCCAGTCTTAGTTATAAAGATAAAGGCCCAGTCTTAGTTATAAAGATAAAGGCCCAATCTTATTTATAAAGATAAAGGCCCAATCTTATTTATAAAGATAAAGGCCCAATCTTATTTATAAAGATAAAGGCCCAGTCTTAGTTATAAAGATAAAGGCCCAATCATATTTATAAAGATAAAGGCCCAATCTTATTTATAAAGATAAAGGCCCAATCTTATTTATAAAGATAAAGGCCCAATCATATTTATAAAGATAAAGGCCCAATCATATTTATAAGGATAAAGGCCAAATCATATTTATAAGGATAAAGGCCCAATCTTATTTATAAGGATAAAGGCCAAATCTTATTTATAAGGATAAAGGCCCAGTCTTATTTATAAGGATAAAGGCCCAATCATATTTATAAAGATAAAGGCCCAATCTTATTTATAAAGATAAAGGCCCAATCTTATTTATAAAGATAAAGGCCCAATCATATTTATAAGGATAAAGGCCCAATCTTATTTATAAAGATAAAGGCCCAATCATATTTATAAAGATAAAGGCCCAATCATATTTATAAGGATAAAGGCCCAATCTTATTTATAAAGATAAAGGCCCAATCTTATTTATAAAGATAAAGGCCCAATCTTATTTATAAGGATAAAGGCCCAGTCTTAGTTATAAAGATAAAGGCCCAATCTTATTTATAAAGATAAAGGCCCAATCTTATTTATAAGGATAAAGGCCCAGTCTTAGTTATAAAGATAAAGGCCCAATCTTATTTATAAAGATAAAGGCCCAATCATATTTATAAAGATAAAGGCCCAATCTTATTTATAAAGATAAAGGCCCAATCTTATTTATAAGGATAAAGGCCCAGTCTTAGTTATAAAGATAAAGGCCCAATCTTATTTATAAAGATAAAGGCCCAATCTTATTTATAAGGATAAAGGCCCAGTCTTAGTTATAAAGATAAAGGCCCAATCTTATTTATAAAGATAAAGGCCCAATCTTATTTATAAAGATAAAGGCCCAGTCTTATTTATAAAGATAAAGGCCCAGTCTTAGTTATAAAGATAAAGGCCCAGTCTTGGTTATAAGCATAAAGACACAGTTTTATTTATATGGATAAAGGCCCAGGCCCAGTTATAAGGATAAAAGCCCAGTCTTAGTTATAAAGATAATGGCCCAGTCTTAGTTATAAGAATAAAGGCTCAGTCTTAGTTATAAGGATAGAAGCCACCCTTATTTATAAGGATAAAGGCCCAGTCATACTTATAGGGATCAAGGACTAGTTCTAGTTATAAGGATCAAGACCCAGTCTTAGTTATCCAGACTTAGTTATAAGGATAAGGCCCAGTCTTAGTTATAAGGACAAGGCCCAGTCTTAGTTGTAAGGATAAAGGCCCATTCTTAGTTATAAGGATAAAGGCCCAGTATTAGTTACAAGGATAAAGGTCCAGTCTCAGTTTCAAGGATAAAGGCACAGTCTTAATTATAAGGATAAAGACCCAGTCTTATTTTTAAGGATAACAGCCAAGTTTCAACCTCAATTGAAAGACGAATCATCAATGTAAAGAACAATCATCACTGTCAACATACTGTGATGAAATAATAAAGCTCTATGTCAAAATACCCTGATGTAAAAATCATTCTTTAGAATTAATTTTCAAAACTTTGAGAAGCTGTATATAAGAAAGGATGTCAGGACATCACGTAATCAATCAAATCTAAATTTAAATTTAAATCTTACCCTCACAATCATCAGCGACTAAATAGAAGCCATCAACCAGTTCTCCAAATCCATGCCCCACACCATTGGCACAGCCCATGTTCATAATATTCCACTCCATATGGGACTAATTCTATAACATGCTGAAATAATTAAAATCATGAATAATACATGATAGTTCTGTTAATCTGGCATAAAACATTTCCCATAAAATAGTTTTAAATAAATGACCATTGGAGATAAATTATGAGATTCTGATTTTCTCATAATACACGGTTTCCATTTTATACATGTATAAACAAAAACTGATAGGTGAAAATAGAATTTAAGAAATTAATGTTGGACGCAGAAATAAGAAACATTTTCAAAATTCAGGGGAAGATGGTACTAAATGTCATCTAGTGCAGACAACTAGAACTCAGTACAAGTTAAATTTCATGCAAGTAGCCCAATTTTTACCAGTCCAAAAAATCTTATAGCCCGACACCCGTTGCCCCTCTAATTTCAGATCTGGCCACTCCTATATTTTAAGTGAAAAGCCTGTTGGGCTTGTCGAACAAAAAAAATCTAAATTTGCCTTCGAAAACTTCAATCTCGCTAACTAAATGAAGATTTTTATTTTAATGTTGTTGAAAAACCAGTACATTATAAATATTTATCCCCATGTGGGCCCCTTAGTCATTTGAAGTTTGTCTACTGATCGTAATTCAATAGAAAGCTGTAAACTTTGTGTACAACGCGAGGTATGTGACCTATGAATCGGGAACAGATTGCCCAGGGTTACATGTACCTATAATTAGTGCTCAGTTGGCTTCAAGGAATTTGAGCTGCCCATTGCTCTTGCATCTCATTCCATTCTCAATTGTACACCACCTTCGGTCTTCGGAACTATTTATCTGGGCCAGTTACTATCTAGCTGATGATTATTTAATCCTTTATAACTTACAAAATTTCAAATCAAGCTTTGTTCCATCTGCGCAAACTTTTTTAATTTGGAAAAATAAAGTTGTTAACGGCGAGAGCAATATTAAAGAAATGTTATTTATAGTACAAGCACAGCCTAATACACGTCATAAGGTGTATGTGTACGACGTGGATCCTCGTGCAGGTAAAACTAAAAGTCGGTACATTTATACTGTATAAAACATGCACAATACCATCCGCTATAATCAGTAAAATTAAAATAAAGGCTACAAAACTCTAGTGAAAAAAATGTCTGAATCATAAAAATGTAATGTACGTAGAATATAGACTTTTATCATTTCTTTGTTAATTATATGCCACACATTTCGAAAATAATAGTTTGAATAAAAATGGCATTGTAATATTTTTAAAAAAAGCATAATTAAGTACATTTAAAATAGTAAATAATTTTGTCATTATTATTATTATAGAAGACAAAAAAAAAAAACAACATTCATATGCATGCAGAATAAGTAATAATAATTGTAATCTCTACATTACATGTTCTTTTTAAATGTTACTCAAATCGCTGGCATGCTAAATGCCATGTAAATATGAATTAAATATGATGGTACAGTGAAGACCGATTTGGTCGATATAGTTGATTTAAAGGCTGCAGATGCTAGGGTTGTTTAAAGAACAGCAATTGCACCATGCAACGTCATATGAAAAATAATAGTAAAAAATAGGGCCCTTTTGGGCACATGGTATTGGAGTCAGGGCTTGTGGATTTTGAGTCAGGGCTTGTGAATTTTTTCAAGGCACCAGCCCTGGGCCTGTGTCTGAAAAAAAATTTCTTTGAACACTGATTACATATAAAAAGAATAAAAAATTTGAATTTCAAGACCATCTTCCCATGCATCATCCTTGCTGGGCTAGTGGGTTACAACTGGAATTGTCACCCAATACTGATAGTATAATACTGTAGAAGAATGTTTAGCTTAATTACTGTGCTATATTCATGACAGAGATGTTCTGAAAAACTACAGATCAGAATTACATGTACCATATATACTCACATATAACTTGTCCAACTGCAAATAACAGACCATGATCTGCTATTGCATAATGTGCCAGCAGATCAGGGTCAATGTTGTTTGTTCTACTGATTACTCCTAACAAACTGCATAGACCCTGTTCTGCCAGCACATAATGCGATGACAGATCTTGGTCTGTGCAGTTTGCAGTTGGAGTTGACTTATTATAAGAGAGTATATACGGTATATTAAGTTACATTCTATTTGAATTTTGCTTTAAATTCAATATACATGTATCCATTAATTCTCCACAAAAATGCACTGTAAAGACATTAAAAAAAAAAAATCATAGCCACATCATGTACTTGACATTACAACCGCACTTATTCATGTAAAATGAATAAATTCCTAACTTAAACTAAATACAGCACTACATCACTATAAGGCTTTTCATTAAAACACAGTTCCTGTTATAATGCGAGTATGGTAATTAATCCCATTTTATTAAGTGGTAGTAAAATTATATGTATACTTGTCACATACTTCATTATAAGGTGGTATGCTCTATGGACAACATTATAATGAAGTAATACTGTAATTTATTACAAATATCACTGGAAACAACCCTGATGGGTCTGCACTACGAGCACACTTGTATATTTTTTTGATAATATTGTGTCTGCATGTCTTTGAGTGAATTCCCTTTAGGAAAATAAAGTTGAATATGTCAACATGTTCTTGAGCAAAAAAGGGCACAGACAGTTTCTACATCTCATTTGACCCTTTATCAACAGTCAATGCCACATGATTTGAACTCCTTTTTTTTCACTAAGACTGCTTTCAGAAGTTCAGAACCTCAACATGTGAAATTGTACTACTGGTATTAGTGTTGCACCTTGAGTGCAAGATCGTGGATTGCCCACAATGTTTTGGTCCTATGTTCCCCAAATCTTGACCCTGTGTGCCCCCCCCCCCCCCCGCCCCCCCGGATGAACTTTTTCATCATGAAAAAAATCTAAATATAAGCCTACAACTTTTTTTAATAGATGTCCATCCATGTCTCTGCTGGTGCCAGCAATGGCCAAAGTTGCTAAGGGTGATAACAACTGTAAGATGGTAATGACCATTGATTGTAAGACAATGCATCTGGCAATGAAAATATTCAAGGTTTGTGGTAGTCGGCTGAGTTGAAATTCAAAACATGTCACTGTTTTCATGAGTTACTTGAGCACATGATAAAACATTTTTCATAATAATGTAACTGTACAATGAAAATATGATATTACAATGCAGACGACAAAGTTAAGGTTGCAAAACTGTCAAAGCCAATAAGATTATCTCTTCTTTTCAGTGCTACAGTTTTCCTTTGTCCCTTTAAAATGTTGTGTCCCCCAAATTTTGAGGATGGTGCACACAGTGTTACCTGCCCTTGGGATCCTAGGTGCAAAACTGTGTTTAGAACCCTGCTGTCCAACTCCAGTTTTTTTTCCCCTAAGATAGCTGACACAAAATTATTAGGATAAACAATGTTCATTAAATCTTTGAAGTATAAAATCCACTTGTCATTTTGAAATATCTGAAGATGAATCAGATTTACATTTTTTATTACCATATATACTTGCGTATTATCCAAGTCCAAATGCAAACAACATAGACCCTGATCTGCCGTTGCATAATGCGCAGGCAAATCAGGGTCTTTGTTGTTTGTTCTACTGATTAGTCCTTACAAACTGCATAGACCCAGATCTGCCTGCGCATTATGCAACAGCAGATCTGGGTCTATGCAGTTTGCAGTTGGTATCGGCTTATACGCAAGTATATACGAGTATATACGTTAGGTTATTAACTATTCCACAAGTACTTTTAACAGTCTTGCTATAGCTTTTAGATTGAGAATATAACTTCTGTATGTAACTGTATGTTATACAGATCATTGGACAAATGCTCACTAAGATATTTTAATTATCTATATTTGGTTGTATACTCACTGTCAAACCAAACTTTGCTCCGTTCTGGTTTAGCCTAATGGCCTGAGGTGTGACTTAAATTTGTATGGGAATATCCATAAGTAAACTTTAACATGATTCCATTTACATGTAATATTGGTAGAACCTCTATGTTTTTTCCCACATTTTTTTGGTAATAACAATATGATTTAATTTGTACCATGTTTTGACAGTTATCAGAAAATGCAATATCAAAATTACAAAAACCTTAAAACATGTAACAAATATGATAATCTTCAACAGACATAACATTCCAACCATAAAATGCAACCCTGCCTCTAAAGTCTCAGAATTCATGACCATTCAGTATTCCTAACTGACTTGCTACACTGTCAGTTCTAAAATACTTTTACAACAAGCATTTGTAGACTGCAGCACTAAAGTGTGTCTAAATCTTTAGCAGTGTCTACAGTAGGGGTGAAACAATTCATCGATACAAGAGGTGAAGAATTGATACAAAACGATACTTACCCTATACAAGTTACTTTAATCTTCAGCAGTCGTGAATAATTATTCGTCATTTGGCTTTTTATTCTTTAAATTAAGAATTTATCTGAGACAGCTGTCACAGGCAAAGGCACTCATTTTTGTCAGTAAGAAAGAAAAAACTATTTACAACACCCACTCACCATCTACAAATTAACACGAAGTGACATGGTTTCAAATCTGTCTCCACTCCCACCCCCCTCGCCAATTCCATGATGATTATTTTATCCCGTCAGCATTTTCAGCCACCGCAAACAGATATTAACATAAAGGAGAATTACAAATCTACTGTATGCAAAGTTTCTGTTCATATCCTGTCTACTTGGATTTAATCTGAAGCCTACCCTTCCAGTGTGTCACTCAGTAAAACATGTTACATTTAATTCTGATTGGTGTTTATTGTTTGTTCCAGTCCAGGGTAAATAATAACCACCAATCAGAACCTTATGTAGCTTATTCCCAGTGTGAAACACAGGAAGTATTGGCATCCCAACTCAATCCAAGTAGATGCAGAGCAACAGTGAAACTTCGATCAAAAGTGGTTATTGAATGATTTGTAAAGAACTTAAATCGTACATAGGAAACAAGTTTGGAATGTCTCTTGTTACATTTATATATGTAATCAGTGACCGGAAAAAAATGAGATGGGATAAATAAAATGTGCACAGAATTGTGGAGGGGGCAGATTTCAAAATGCATAAGTTTGTCATTTTGTGTAAATTTAGTAATTTTTTTTATAGAAAGAGTGGGTGTTGTCAATAGTTTCCCTTTTCACTAGCAGACGCTAGTGCCTGTGGCCACAGCAGTTGTCTTGCACCTGCATTAAGTACAATGGGATAGATTTGGTTGTTAGTCATCTCCACTCCCACACCCGGGCTTGTTCTAGATGAGATTTTCCTTGCACGAGGAAATTGCACTATTTCTTCTGTTTTGAAGATAACACTGTAATGTCTTCCAAATTTAAGTGAAGACATGAAATTGGTAATAAGATGTTTTCAAAGCATTCATGCAGTGCAAAACAGAGGGCATATTGGCCATGACGAGTCCTGCGTCTGATCAAATGGAGCAGCCTGAAATGGCCTAAAAGGTTGAATTAAAGTCACTGAGAACTAACAGGTAGTCTGTTTGGAATTATTTTTGTTATTTTGTCACGGATGAGACTGGCATATGAGCAGATGATAAGTATATGTCTCTCTGTAATCTGCATACTGGAAATACAACCAGTATGTCACACACATAAAGGGGCACCACCCTACCACAGACAGACCTTCTGAAGATGAAAATACCATCAAGTTGATATGTGTATCGATAATGTATTGTAACATAGGATGTGTATCGTGAATCGTATCGATATGCGGATCAGGTGTATCGTTTCACCCCTAGTCTACAGCAGGTGTCAGCAACCTATTACATGCATGCCAACAGTGGCACACCAGTCTCTTTGGAAAGTGCCAAGTCTTTGGAATATGACTTGCCTCATGGCACGCAGCACTCTACACAGCACTATTGAATTAAGCGGACTTGGCGCAGCAGTTCTAAAAGGTTGCCAATGCCTGGTCTACAGCATAGTTACTGGACAGAAAGTCATCCATGTCATCACCAATTTCATTATCAATCAAATCTAGGTCAAGGTTACTAAAGTAGGCATTCAAGTGGCCAAATATTTCCTTCTTTACTGAAGTTAGCAATGTCTAATTCCAATTTTTCAATTAAAATTTGTCAACTCCTGTTTTTTTGGTGTATTCTGAGAAAAGGCAAGTGATATATAAATCCTCCAGAGATGCAAGTCTGAAGTGAAAGGTGATATATAAATTCCCCAGAGGTGTAAGTCTGAAGTGACAACTGATATATAAATCTCACAGGTCTAAGTTTGAAGTGACAGGTGATATATAAATCTCACAGATGTGTATTCTGAAGAGGCTGGTGATATAAACATCCCACAAAGATGATAGTCTCAAAAGATGTAAGATACATGTATAGATATAAATCCCCCAGAGATGTAAGTCTGAAGTCACAGGTGGTAAATAAATTCCATTGAGGCGTATTTCTGAAGAGGCAGGTGATATATAAATCCCACATTAGTGCAAGTCAGAAGTGATAGGTGATACATAAATCCACCAGAGATGCAAGTCTGAAGTGACAGGTGATATATAAATCGCCCAGAGATACAAATCTGAAGTGACAGGTGATATATAAATCCCCCAGAGATGTAAGTCTGAAGTGACAGGTGATATATAAATCTCCTAGAGATGCAAGTCTGAAGTGACAGGTGATATATAAATCCCACAGAGATGCAAGTCTGAAGTGACAGGTGATATATAAATCCCACAGAGATGCAAGTCTGAAGTGACAGGTGATATATAAATCCCACAGCGATGCAAGTCTGAAGTGACAGGTGATATATAAATCTCACAGATGTGTATTCTGAAGAAGCTGGTGATATATACATCCCACAAAGATGCAAGTCTGAAAAGATATGTGATATACATGTAGGTATAAGTCCCACAGACTTTGTACTGAAGTGACAGGTAACAAATAAATTCAATTGAGGTGTATTTCTGAAGAGGCAGGTGATATATAAATCCCACATTAGTGTAAGTCTGAAGTGACAGGTGATATATAAATCCCACAGAGATGCAAGTCTGATGTGACAGGTGATATATAAATCCAACAAAGGTATATATCTGTCTTATGTTTGAAAACTCTTTACATAATTCTGTCCAGACTAAATCCAATTGTTTTTTGTCCACCAACCTTTATCCTTTCCTGATGGATTTTTTCATGAATGATGCAATGCACAGTCTCCATCTACTTAGTTTATCTCATCCACAATTAGAAACACAGAAGTGGCCATCCAAGCTCAGAACATCATTAAAGGCCACACGTGTTTCAACCAAGATCATGATGTCTGAAGTTTCTACGGACTGTTATCTAATTCACATTGGTGATCTCCATTAATTAGATCAAAAATGCCATGTAAATTCCAACAAATAATTTTCATAAGTTTGGATGCCTCTACAGTGTTGCACATTTCCTGCAATTTTTGGTCCAAGGAGTGAAGGCCCAACAAATCTTGACCCTGGGCACACTCTTTTGACTAACAGGGGTACAGAGGGCAGCAAAAGCAACCTTAGGCTGTTAACTTATTCACATATTGGCATTTAGAGAATTCCCTGTACACAATAACTGAAACTATGCCATTTTATTAAACCAAATCGAAACTCAACCTTTCCCCAATTTACTGATGTCTATTTATATGTAAACACTTGACAATGTGCATGCTCATCTTGTTTCACTGCCATACATCTTTTACCATATATACTCATGTATAAGCCGATACATCTGCAAACTGCACAGACCCAGATCTGCATTCGCATAATGCACCAGCAGATCTGTGTCCATGGAGTTTGTAAGGACTAATCAGTAGAACAAACAACACAGACCCTGATCTGCCAGCGCATTACGTGACAGTAGATCAGGGTCTATCTTGTTTGCATTTGGACCCACCTTATATGCAAGTAAAAACGGTACCTCTTAATATATCATGATTGAGGTTCTCAAGACATGTTGAGTATATATTTATATGAAACTTCCTCAGGATAATCAAGATATTGTTTCATACTGTTACATATATCTACATGATGACAAAATTGACAATGCAACTGGATGTATTATCTGGATATGCACATATGACGCTTTGTAGGATCTACCATGACTAAGAGACTGCAGTGGCTTACAAACTTGAAACAGCGTTTATTTAAAATAAAATCTTACTCGTCAAAGCTTCAGTTAACGAACATGTTGTTCAAAGGTAAATAATTTAGTTTTTAAGATTCTTTTGTCAGTAAATCAAACTGATAAATGATGTTGTGTAATATGCAGCATAACCAATTCTCTCCTACTTCAGCTTTTTCAAAGCGATGCAATCATATTCAACATTAAAATCATCCAAACTTTAAGAAAGAACAGAAAAATGTTCTGATGCAGTCGTCTTAGCAGAAATGTGGAAATATATCATTTACTTGTAACAGATAGTTCCTGCATCACTGATAGACAGGTGCATGTTTACAAATCTTTTTAATGTTTACACACTGTAAACTAAACTAAACTGTTTAAACAAGTAAACGTGGCAGCCATATTAACCATTATGGACTACATGAGTTTTCTATAACCCCTTGGACCAGAATATACTGATAAAAGCACATTTATTTTACAGTAATAATCATTTAATTTTATTCTGGGGCGGGGGGGGACGTGGGATTTACTTTCGAGCTGGGATAATTTTTCTTTTACCTAAAGATAATTTATTTTTCTCAACTAATAAAATGGATTTAATAGGTTAATTTTTCTATAAATCAGAACAAGAATATTTATTTCACGCTATTTGAGAGCTAAAAATTTAAAGAAAACAAACCCTGTTCCTCCTCCCCTTATTCTATATAAATGGTCAATCCCTTAGGGCTTTTGTGCTTGACCTAGATGGCATCAGAGCACAACTTCAGTGGATGGCAAATGATCTGGGAGTATGAAGGGCAGTGATAAATTATGCTCAGTAGTTCAAAAATGGAGCAAACTGTTACATATCTTTTGTAACGTTGTCATCACATGCAATTATTTCACTTATTTCTATTGGTAAAAGGAGGGAAACTAATGATTAATTGGATGTAAGGAAGGTAGACCAACAAGTTGTTCTCCACCTTTTTTTTTTTTTTTTTTTTTACTTGTGGCGGACCAGTTAAAAAAAAAAAAAAAAAAAGGTGGAGAACAACTTGTTGGTCTATATGGAAGGGTGTTATTAGTTTCCCCCTTTTTTTCTGATAGAAACAGGTGCCTATGGTTGTCATATAAGAATTTTGCTAACATTATTTAAATCCATCCGATAATCTCATTGGTTTTGATCAAGATAATCCCTAACAGTCAATAATGTGCTGCAAGAGCCTTGAAGAAAAAAAAAATCAGGCAACCAGCCACACACACAGGACCCCCATACTCCACCTATAGTATGGGCCCGTTCCATTCTGAATCGTACACCACCTTCGCTCTTCGAAAGTATTTACCTGGGACAGTTACTATCTAGCTGAGGATTATTTAATCTCTCTATACCTTACACAATTTCAAACCAAACCTTGTTCCGTCCACGCATACTTTTTTAATTTGGAAAAATAAAGTTGTTAACGGCGAGTGCAATGTTAAAGAAAATGCTATTAATAGTACAAGCACTGCCTAATACACGTTGTAAGGTGCATGGTTGCAACGCGGATCCTCGCGCGGGTAAAACTAAAAGTCTGTACATTTATACTGTATAGAACGTGGATACGCTAAATGCCATGTAAATATGAATTAAATATTTGTTACACTTTTTTTTATATACCAAATCAGTGATGAATACAAATAAAGATAGAAATGTAAAATCAAATAGTTAATACTTTTATTGTAAGGTGCACAGTTGTGATGTGGGGCTATACTGTATTACCATACAAGATGCCTACTACTTTAATGACTATGACTAATAAATGGATACAAAACAAAATTTAAAAAATTCTCTAAATCATATGTCATTCTCTAACTCATAAATGTCAGATAATTTGATTATAGATTTTTATCATTTTTATATCATATGTTAAACATTCCACAACAATGCAGTATGAACATAAGTGTCTTCACCATCCAAATATATTTAATTCATATTTACATAGCATTTAGAATGCCAGCAATTTGATTAACATTTAAAAAGAGCATATAATGTAGACAATATTATTATTATTATTATTATTATTGATCTTCTTGAAATTACAAATAATTCCTAAATATAAGTTTAAATGTCTGATAACATATAAATCATTATTAAAATTATTTATTTTACAATCTGATTCAATTTCTTAATTTTAAAATTGTGATACAAAATATCAGCATTATTATACAATATTATTTCTATTTTTATTTGTATTCATTTTTGATCTGGGGAAAAAAGTATTGTCATCTGAATATTTTAATTATTATTTGAATTATTACTTATTCTGCATTCATGTGTATATTTTTGTTTTTTGTTTTGCTCTTCTGTAATAATAATAATGTCTAAATTACTTGCTATTTTAAATGTACTTAATTATGATTTTTATAAAAATATTATAATGCTATTTTTATTCAGACTTCATTATTTTGGAATGTGTGGCGTATAATAAAAAAAAAAGATAAATTCTACTTACATTACATTTTTATGATTCAGATCAAAAAAATCACTGTAGTTTCGTAGCCTTTATTTTAATTTTACTGATTATAGCGGGTGGTATTGTGTATGTTTTATACAGTATAAATGTACCGACTTTTAGTTTTATCTGCGCGAGGATCCTCGTCGCAACCATGCACCTTACAACGTGTACTAGGCAGTGCTTGTACTATAAATAGCATTTTCTTTAACATTGCACTCGCCGTCAACAACTTTATTTTTCCAAATTAAAAAAGTATGCGTGGATGGAACAAGGTGTGGTTTGAAATTTTGTAAGGTATAGAGAGATTAAATAATCCTCAGCTAGATGGTAACTGTCCCAGGTAAATACTTTCGAAGAGCGAAGGTGGTATATGATTCAGAATGGAACGGGCCCATACTATTGGCTAGGGTTGCCACCTGAAGAGCTCCAAGATACGGAACACATATGTGAGCCCTTAGAAATTGACAAAGTACCAATACTACATTTCCTGAAAACACGTAACACTAACAGGTGGCAACCCTACCTCCACCACAAGCCGGCTCCTATTTTTCCAAATCTGCGTGATCATTATTCTGTCAACTGGGGGTTTCAATTTCCAGCTTTGAGAACCTATGTGTGATAATGATACTAATAAAAAAGAAAAAGAAACTGTAATTGTTAAGTAGAAGCCGAGATGTCCATTATTTACAAACATGACAGAAGAGTTGATAGAGTGCACTCAACCTTGAATCAGAATGAATACTTACACACTAAAGCAAACGCCCGTTATAAATCCAGAAATACTGCCCGTTGCGAAAATCTTCAGCTGTATCTAGTCATATCCTGATAGTCTTGAAAATGTATTTTCATTTGAAGCTCTGTGTTCGTGGTTGTGTAAGATGTTCACGCATAAAACACACGTCAGGCTCAGCAACCAAACATGCACACATTTGCTGATCAACATTGACCTACAAACTATCAATAGCTACGAATGGTCTGAAGTATCTACTCATATTTTGATGACGCCACTTTTATTTTTAAGAGGCTATTTCTATCCTTCTCGCAATGGGTTACCTCCCTTAGCTAGCATAATGCTATTCTGACAGAGGATGAGCTGTGAGTAGCGTTCAGTTCTTACTAAGGCAGTGTTTTCCCTAGTGGTGCAAGATTGAGAGTCAAAAATGCCATTGTTGTCAAAAGTGGTGGTCAAACTGTGTAGAAAACAAATCTTGGTGTCAGAACTGGGGTCAAATTAAAAGTTTGGGGGTATCTAATGCACAGGGAAACACTGCTAAGGCTCACGTGATGGTGTGGTACAATCCTTTATTAGTCTCTGAAACTAGAAAGACATCTTCCTACATAAGCATGTTTCTAGCTATATTTGATGCAATCTTTCAAAGCGAAATAATATTGAAAACTTACAAGGATATAATTTAACAACACTATGGATGCTGTCTCAATCAGCCAATGAAAATGTCCATGTGTATGATGTCATCTTAGTATCGCGACTGCGTAAGACATCACCTGATGTTATCAGAAAATGAGATCGTTTTTCAAATTTTTTTAAAAGCATCATTTTGGCTTTACAAGAAAGGCAAATTTGTTACTTCGTTGACAACTGCGTCACGCTTCCGTTGCTTGTGACAACGCAGATAAATATTATCCTTCTTCATCTCATTGAAAAAGTACGGAGTCTCCGTACTTATTTTCCATCATGCACTGCGCTGATGTGAAGCTACCAATCAATTATTGTAGTTCAAGGAGAAATTTCCAAACTTGTCGTTATGGGAACGACGTCACTGTTGTGCGAATTACGTCCCTTACGAACCAATTGCGAGAAACACATTGCACTAGTCAATGGCCTATGATCTTGGCTTGCCAATTTAGACCCGGTACCAGCGATTTTTTTTTTCTCCTGGACTCTTGTATGGCGAAGGTCTCGCCCACCCCCATAAAAGTGTTACTACACTACTACGCAGGGATGGAAATGTATACAATCAGATCAAAGGAAATAAATGAATACCTAGTCTAGTCCTGCCCAGACTATGTATGTATAGACAACTTGTAGACACCAGCCTGGGAAGGATACGGCAAAAACTGCGCCCCTTGCATATTGTTTACATCAAGCGGATACGTTTTGATCTCATCCCTTAAGTAACGACGGCATCATCGAGATTATGACGTCATAATATCATAACGTCCAAAATTGACGCTATACCAATAAACAACTTAAATGATCTTACGGCGTTCTTTCTGACACAATTTTAGTTTGGTTTACCTTGAAGATGTGTAATAGCATGCTTTATTTCCATTATTAAATTTAATTTTCTTTTCTTAACACCCACGGTGTTGTCAAGTGCCTCAGAATTTTGGGCGCCTCATTTTCGTTTTCCCCTCCCTCTTAGGTTCAGGCCATTCCGTCAGGTGGCACTGATTTTCTAATATTAGAAAACGATTTTTTAATATTAAAATTCTATGAATAGACAGTATATCTTTAATTTCCGTGACCAAATTGTCAATATATATTGTTGTATTTCTCTGAGTTTCATAATAGTGCACTGTATTGATAGTGCTGAAATACTGCAATTTTTCAAACTGATTCAAATTGAGAGATCTACTTATAATAAGTAAACCTAACAGACACTAATAAAAGTTCTTGTTCCGGTGACCTTTGTAATTTCCTATCCATTTATTTTCAGTAACATATCAAATTTAGCTTTACATTTTGTGGTGTTTAGAGTCATCTTTAAAAAAGATATGTTCCGAATGACGATTTTCACTTTCATAAATGTGAAAGCTGTAATCTGATTGATGAATAGAAAGGTCTACAGAACATGACGTCGTATTGGTGTCGGTCAGATCTTCGTTATGTCAGAGATTTCTATTTTAATCAGATTGTAATTTTGTTTTTGCGCCGGAGTGTCTTGTTGTGCATTCATGTTCTCAGCATAAGCTAATTTTGTTCTTTAACTAGACAAGGGATCGGAAGAAACCATCTCTTTCAAGATGGAAACATCGATGTGCTGCCTTCCAAATACATAATAAGTGAGAGAATGAGACTACAAATGCAGACTGAAATAGAAAAGTAACCAACTCTTAATCAAACATCGTCCCATATATGGTATAATAAAGTTGACACAACAAAATGTATTTTCTATCTTTATGTCTGACTTCTTGCTTCCATTATACCCCAAAAATGTAATTCAGATGGTAAGATTACATTAAATATCTATATTCTCTAGTGTAAAAAGACTTATCTACAACCTTGCTATTTCCGTCATATAGAAAATACCATAAGCCACAAGCAGTACTACGGTCCTGTATTTGGCCTTGCATTTTAGTCACAACCATATGACGTAAACATAAGTTGCGTACTGTATCGAGGACTACTACTTGTAGACATGCGTATGTGACTAGTGGAACTCAATAATTTCACATTTGTTGTTATTTTGCTTTCTTTCTTTCTTTCTTTCTTTCTTTCTTTCTTTTCCTTCTATTTATCACCTAATCAAAAGAAGACATCGGATATCGCCATTTTTATCTGTCAGGTCAAACACTTGAAGAATAAAAATTGCACACAGAAACACCTTAATCAACGATAAACCAATGGTTCTGACCTTGATTGGATGTGGCCATGTGCTTGGCAATCACGTGTTGCAACGAATAACAACAATCATGGGCTCTTAAAATAGAAATAATTCCAGATTACCCCGACGTTCAGTAATCTTTCGCAATACAATTAAAGAAAAATTGTGTAATTGTTGTACTTCTGTCCAACACCAAACTCGTAAACCCTCATTATCCTGCTCTGATCCGTATTACAGTCTATTTATAGGTGTCTCACGTGTCGCTGTCTCCGTATGCCGACCATTGACATGAGTTACGTAGTACTCTAAGGACTCTTGTACCATTTGTAGGCGAAATCTGACAAGACACGCGATGCATTATATATGTATAGACAAAATACAAACAAAATCACATGATATATACAAGGTTTCATAGACATAAGAGAGACAAAAGCCCATGATATATACAAGGTTTCATAGACAAAATACAGATAAAAGCCACGATATAAACAAAGTTTCATAACAAAATACAGACAAAAACCATGATATATGCAAGGTTTCATAACAAAATACAGACAAAGCCCATGATATATACAAGGTTTCATAGACAAAATACAGACAAAGCCTATGATATATACAAGGTTTCATAGACAAAATACAGAACTATGAAAGTATAGACACAAGAGTTCCCAAGTTGAATCGACTTTATCTTCTGAAAAAAAAATAAATAAATAAAAAACAAAAAAAAAAACAAACAAACAGCTGACTATTCCAGTATTTAATGAATTGTCACCCTCGGTATGGTTCTAACGGATCAAACTAAGAAATTATTGCATTAGGAGAAGACAGCAGGCGGGTTGTAAAACTATATGCTCGTGTGTTCATAATTCCCCCCAAACGAGATACCTCTTTCCTCATAAATTCAAAAACTGATACGATACGTTCATTAACAAAAAGAATGATTGAATATAGAGTTACAAAGTTTATATTTATAACTAATAGTTTTTAATTTCATACGCGATGTTATTATTATTATTAATATTATTATTATTATTATAAATATATATATATATATATATATATATATATATATATATATATATATATATATATATATATATATATATATATATATATATATGAAAAAGTGAATATCTCCATATGCCGGTTCATGTCTCGAAATAAATTTGTAAATTCAAAAGTATATCTATTATGTTAATCAAATTTATCCTTACTAACCAAAGTATGAACATGACTGATATGTTGAATATATATATATATATATATATATATATATATATATATATATATATATATATATATATATAGAGAGAGAGAGAGAGAGAGAGAGAGAGAGAGAGAGAGAGAGAGAGAGAGAGAGAGAGAGAGGATTACAATTATACATCAAACATAGCAGGAAGTGCTATCCCTGGATCCTACAGGAGAATGTTTGATAACATTAACATAATTTTTAAATACGAAGAAAAAGAAATAATATCATCATACAGGTTAGAGAATTTTAATTCGTAGACTACGGAGATTCGAACCCAGATCCGAGGGTTACGGCACCCATCGACTTTGTTGCATCATTTTTTAGTGATGTTTGCATGGTCGAGATGGTATAGGGATTGGTACTTAAAGGCAAGGGGATGGGTGCCGTAATCTGTGGATCCGGGTTCGAATCTCCGTAGAGTACGAATTATATATATATATATATATATATATATATATATATATATATATATATATATATATATATATATATGAGTACCACTGAATAAGTAGATACATCTGATCGATGGAACTGAATATCCACTAAATATGTCAAAGACTTCCTTTCTTCTTATGAAATCTGTATCTGTATCTGGTACGGGGTAGGTTTTGTTTTCGGAGAGAGAGAGAGAGAGAGAGAGAGAGAGAGAGAGAGAGAGAGAGAGAGAGAGAGAGAGAGAGAGAGAGAGCGACCAGCGTTACTATAATTTAAGCTTATATGTCCTATATGGTGGGAGGGGGGATCGTTAGTTATGACCTATCTCTCAATAGTAATCTGAATAATTTATGGTTTTAATTTGACGTTTAGTGTAATAGGGACAACGATATGCTGGTAATGCAGCCACTAACACCTCCATTTGAAGAATTAAACTAGTCTGTTAATTTTCAATCGATATTGCCGAGATGAAAGGTCAAACCTTTGCAGTATTGTGATGATACATCCTTCTTCAGGCGATCTATAGTCACCTGTACAGACTTGCATATAATATATAAAAAATTGTACTTAACATTACTCATATTTTATTCTATGTTCATTTTTTAATACTAGATTATACTTTGAGTGCTTGAGAAACTTCACAATATATTTGTTAATGTTGCTTTTATTTGTTTTTTGTTTTTTTTTTTTAAAAAGGAAGAAGAAAAAATAGAGGTGAAACCATACACATTACGAAACTACTGCCTTGACCTAGCATGCTAATCAAGTTTCACGCACTAGGCGCGTGCCACATACGGTTTATTCATAAATCACCCTAACACTAAAAGAGCAGTCAATATTTATCAGAAAGCGGGGAAGGTGGTTTGGTTATCTTTTCCTATTTTATTTTTCTTTCTTTTTTTTTTACACTAAGGAAATTTCTAGGCATATAAACACAATAAGCACACATAATTCTTGAAAGAGAAAAAAGAAAAGCTCGCTGATTTTGTCGTCACGTATGCGTGAAGTGAAAAGAAAGGATGTAAGTTGCCGTCTTTACTCGCTTATAAGTTGAACCCAAATGCAAACTGCACAGACCCAGATGTGCCGTCGCATTATACGCCGGCAGATCTCTGTATACACAGTTTGTTTGGAATATTCAGTAGAACAAACAACACAGACCTTGATCTGCCGGCGCATTATGTGACGGAACATTAGGTTTGTGTTGTTTGCATTTGGACTCACTATATAAGCGAGTACAGACGGTATATTCCAATTACTTCATTTCTGTTCGGGACATTAGGAAGCAAACAAATATTATTATATTATGGTCCATGGAACTTTAATGCAGATGGCAAGAAAGTGCGAAAGGTAAAATTCGAAATGCCCTGAACTGATTCTTAAAATCTTAAGTCTGTTTAATTAGTTAAGGTTTCACAAATGATGTACTCTAAATATGACGGATTAATATTTTTTCGTATTCTCTTTTATGTTTGCCTTCTCTCTTTCAATTTTTTGAGAGATTTATTTTTTTGTTCAATTTTTTCAGATGTTTTTGGAAACTAAAATATATAAATTGCATGTTATAGTGGCAGTTGCTAAAATATCTATACCTATTTTTAATTACACTAATGTAATCTATGTACTCCTATTATTTAGAATTAATTACATATTTGTCATTACAATACTGTTATCTAGGTACTCATATAATTTAGAATTAACTACCGGGTACCTATATCTATTTGTAATTACAGTAATTTTATCTAGGTACTCCTATAAATTAAAATTAATTACAATAATGTTATTTAGGTATTCCTGTAATTTAGAATTACAATAATGTTATTTAGGTATTCCTATCATTTAGAATTAATTACAATAATGTAATTTAGGTATTGCTATCATTTAAAATTATATACAATAATGTTATTTAGGTATTCCTATCATTTAGAATTAATTACAATAATGTAATTTAGGTATTGCTATCATTTAGAATTAATTACAATAATGTTATTTAGGTATTGCTATCATTTAGAATTAATTACAATAATGTAATTTAGGTATTCCTATCATTTAGAATTAATTACAATAATGTTATTTAGGTATTGCTAGCATTTAGAATTAATTAAAATTTATAATTTCTGCTGTTCTCATTTTGAAGTCATATGCCTAAATAAATAGTGTAATGACCATAATGGGCACATAACCCTTAATTATTGCCCGTGATCAGTATAACTCTCAGAATATTTGCATTTAACCTTGCGAAGTAGATTCATAAGTTGATGGACTTACAGTGAAGTGAAACTATTCTACAATTAAATGCTCGATATTAGAAATCCTAAATTAGTAAATCTTTTAGCCATCTCGTGTATTTTTGCATTAATATGTTACTGTGAATATTAGAATTTAGTCTTTTTTACTTACAAGTTATTACCGTCCTTGATTGTTATTTTTATACTTTCTCTCTTACTTTACCATAGTAATCTTGTATTAAATAATGAAAGATACGGCATTGTGCGCCATTATTTCAGAGATTAAATCTGCATGGATAATTTCGCACCGTCTCCAACTGCACATTTTTCATTTTTGTTTGTTTTTTGTTTCTTGTTTCTAATTTGTTATAATTTCTGCATGACGCTTGTACAAATTCATTTACGTGATTGCATTAGGCACCATATGGTTATTAAGTTACCTCCCTTAGATCACGTGCACTGTGTATAGATTGGTTTGTGGTCTGTGTACGAATGAATGGGACTTTTTAATGCTATACTAATTTCAACGAATACATTTTGCAACAAAGAAGAAAATTATTCCCTTTTTTAAAATTTATTTATTTTTTTTTCTCCATGTAATAACGATTATATCTAGTTCACGCAGTGCTTGTCTGAAAAAAAAAATAATTGTCGGAGCTATTCACGTTGATAATATACAGTATTGTCGTATTCTGTAACTTCTTTTGCCAATTAAAGGAATTCACTCTAATCCGGATCGTCCTGTACAGATGATGAGTCATAATTAAAACTCCACAAATCCAACTTTGTTTATATATCATTTAAATACTCCAAGTATAAGGTCGAAAATGTCATTTTGTTTTCAATGCATAAAGGAAGAATTTGATATTCTATGTTGGATTGAAAAATATTAAGATGGCTCATTTTTCGAGTTTGATCTCGCCATAGATCGGTTCCATAAGCCATACGGATTCAATAGAGGATATCATGGTGGCGGTTTACAGTGTTTTGTAGCACTAAATTGAAAGTTGAATTAAGATTCGATTTAGACTGCCCTGCTGTTGAAAATACTGAGCTCCAAATTAAGCTCCAAGGTTCCATTATACTTCTAGGTGTTATCTACAGATCGCCATCTAGCAACCAGTCTATTGAAACTGCGCTTGAATTAGGTCATCCAATAATTATAGCAGACGACATAAGCTTTTAATTTGCATCCAAATGCACCAAGGTCACAGTGACATGATAATTCTGGGATCTAACTGTAAATGTACATATAAATAATCTTACAAGCAAGTTATTAGCCATGCTTTGATAGATTAAATACACCGTACAAAGTTAAATTCTACAAAACGTTATTTGACATTCATTAGACCAATGCTTGAATATCCTTGCGAAGTGTATAATAACCTGCCCCATTTTCACTAATGTAGACTGGAAAAACTCGAAGCGGCCAGAATAGTTACAAGCTTGCCAATTTATGTTCATAGAACCCTCTTTACATTGACGTGGGATAGGAAACTTTAAAATCAAGTCGAAATTTGTAAACATTATATGTTATATAACATCGTAAGTAGTATGGCTCCACCATATTTTTTGGAAATTGCTCCTCCTTTTGTAAAGTAAGTATGAAATGTCTTTATGATATTCATGCCGTCCATTATCGAACTCTTTTCTTCTTTTGGGCCTCGGGTGGCCGAGTGGTCTAAGGCGCTGCATTTACAGGCCACTCACATATCTCGACTCTGTCGGCGTGAATTTCAGTCTCGGCTCGACCAACGTGGGTATGTGCGAAAGCTTGGGAGTAGCTTCCCGTGGGTCGGTGGTACTTCCCGGTGTCTTTCTCCACCAAACATACTGGCCGCCATGTGTAGCCTTTCATGTGCTTAAAAATGGCGTTCAATCCCGCAAACCAAACCAAACTTTCTTTTTCCTGAGCACAATTAAATGTTGGAATTCCATCCCTTTAGAATGATATAAATCCTTGCGCTTAGGCGTGTCTAAAAACATTATCGACCTTATATTGAAAATTGCAGTATATTTTAACCAGACTGAGATACAATTGTAATAGTTTAAAAACTGATCTACATCGAGTGAACCTAACACACGACCAGTTGCGGCGCCAAGCGAGGGGAGTGGGGGGCGTCGTCGGGAGCCTTTTTATAGCTGTAATCAGGAAGTGGATGGTGGGGGGTGATGGAGGTTGGCAACTGACATAAAAACTGTTCTCTGTGGCAAAGTAGAGGCGCCACTAAAGATCATTGCCCCCTTGCGCCTCGAACCCTCGCGCCGCCACTGCACACGACCCCTATTGTTTACGTTTATTCCAGCTTGAAACTTCAACACACTTTTTATTTGACTGTCCTATTTATCAACAACAGAGAATTAAATTATTTTTGACAATTAGATCGTTTCTTCCTGTCACTAACTCGAAACTTGTATATAGTATCACTGATTATTTTAATCCTTGTAATGAATTTATCATGCAACAAACAAAAATGTATATCTATGAAACTCATAGATTCGACTGATGTATTTTTATTTTTGCTTAGTGCGTATTATAAGTCATTTTGTTTCTTTTTCCCTGTCAACTATTCAATTTTCTTTCATTTCTTTTTCTCTGTCAACTATTCAATTTTCTTTCATTTCTTTTTCCCTGTCAACTATTCAATTTTCTTTCATCTGCTTCTGCTTCTTCTTCTTATTTTGATCCAATGAAAAAAAATGGCAACCTTAGTGCAAGTCATGTGTTTTTTCATCAAATTTGGATTGTCAGATGTGATGGTATTCACTAAAAAATGTAATGGATTATTCATGAAGTGATCACCCTTCTAGTGATGTCATTATTATCTTTGGAAAGTTTCCTTCCAAATCAGGATTTTGTGATTTATTTTGTTTTTCTTCCTCATATATATTCAGTTCAAACCTGGATTAGTGACACAAGTAACTCAGTTCTATAATTAGTTTGCTTGGGCCTTACTGCGACCAGTGTCTGCCTATCTGAGCTAAGTAGATGACTTAATATAGACTCTCCTGGTAATTGTCACGCATAATTCCCCTCATGTTTATCCAAGGAGTGTGAGTTTGATCGGAAATTATAGTGCATGAAATAAGTTAGGCATATGTTGTCAGAATTACTGAAATGAAATTATACTATTAACAAAAGAAATAGATGTCTGGATGCAAACTGAGCTATTCTTGGGAGAACAACAAAAGTGCTCTCTCAACCTGATTTTTGTGGATGACGTGGACATTGATGGAAAGTCTTAAAATAGCTTTGATGATGCTAAAGACATGTTAGATAACGAAGATGAGGACAATATCAATTCAAGATTTGATTTAAATTCACAAAATGTGAGTCATCTGTGAAAATGACACTGATGCTGTTATTGAGGATGAGAATGATGATGCCGATGATAATGCTGTTATTAAGCATGAGGATGAGGATGCCGATGATAATGCTGTTATTAAGCAAGAGGATGAGGATGCCGATGATAATGCTGTTATTAAGCATGAGGATGAGGATGCCGACGATAATGCTGTTATTGAGCATGAGGATGAGGATGCCGATGATAATGCTGTTATTAAGCATGAGGATGAGGATGTCGATGATAATGCTGTTATTGAGGATGAGGATGAGGATACCGATGATAATGCTGTTATTAAGCATGAGGATGATGATGCCGATGATAATGCTCTATTCGTTTCGCAGACGTCACAATCATAACAAGATTCTGATGCACACGAAATCAATCAAGGCATTTATGTGCAAATCAGGACCAAGTTTGGAACACTCAACAAAAGTGCCTTCCAAGGAAAATTGAAATCAACACTTGATGAGAAAGGTCTCAAAGATACTCGACAAGTTCTGTTTGATTTGGAAAAAGGAAAATATATGATTACCCTGATGGTCGATTAGTGGAACGTATACCTCAATTAAATAGTGCTCCTGTGGCAGATAAGTTTTCTGATGATATTTATACTATATACCATTTAATTGAAGGAGAGAACACTTAAAGTGACATGAAAGCCTGCATATCTAAATGGGCCCTGAAGCGTAATAATGAACCTATATCATCTCAGCGTTTGACTTATCTTCTCAGTAACTTCATACCCCAAAGTCCGAAAGCTTCAGTCAATGATGACGATTTCCAAAACACAGATGAAAACGCTGATGGAATGAGCACAATATTTGCGCAACTAGCAACAATGAATGAGAAGTTTGAAGAAAAAATGCCCCGGCTGGAAAACCACCTAGGTGATATCGCCACACAGGGAAAATGAGATTCAAAGACTGAGGACAGATTCAGTTGAGAAAACGAAGAAAGTTCAAGAAGCTATCGCTCAGATAGAGCAACTAAAACTAAAAGAGTAAAAACTAATGAGTGATAACAGGGGAATGTATATTCAGATTTCGTCTATGGAAACCCGGGAAAACGAGATAAAAGGAATCACCACACATGTACATCAACATCTGGATGTGATACTGAAAAGGATAAACTGAATTAAGGGAAAGGTAGACACAATTTGTACAATCAAGCTAAAGGAGAAAGTGGACGAACCGTCGACTTGCAACTGAAAGGAAATCATGAATTATCAGCATGCAAGGAGAACAGATATGACCCATCTCCTGCTATTGATCAAGAAAATATAGTATAAGTCCAAAAAGAGATACACAAAGAGCCTGCTACAGCTCTTGCAGCAACTTCGTTTAAAAATGAACCACCTATATTTTTATTGCAGGATTTCCCGCCACTTTCACGGAATGATGTGATTAATAAAACAGCAAATGCGAGTCACAAACGGCAAATACAAATCACATTTAGAAAGGCAACAGAGAGCATAGCAACTGAAAATGACCAAAATATGTTAAGATATGAAGAAAGAACTAAAAGTAAAATAATTCAAAATATTACGAATAAAGCACTTAATGTGCTCATCGCATCACCAGAAGATCAAAGAATGCTTCAGAACGACGAGGAGAAACGCAGGAAGAAAGATACAGCACATAGACATATTGAGACTATAATTACCAGACCCAATCAAAAGGATCACGAATCGGATGTTTTTGAAAGTCGTAAGAAACAAAATAAGACGCATTTTGCTGTCCGACGTCAAATCAAGAAAGAATATAGATGTTGTAAGTACAGTTATTACAAGCCATTGCAAGGAGGAGGGTGTGATGGTAACATTCGTCTGCCTTATAAAAGAACGACCCCAATGGGATGGATCAAATATATATATTCATTTCGACTTAATGCACTTAAAACGATTTTGAATTGATGATGATCAATCCATAATTGTGGCGAGCTGGAATAAAATGTAGGGAATGGATATCAAACAGAAAGTGGAGAGAGGACTACTTATCAGATGAAACGTATTATAAATATAACACGTAGTGCCAATGGACTGCCATAGGACTTGTAACTGTGTCATGATTGTAATTATGCTCATCATCTCAACATTGAATGTACGTGGTGTGATGCATAGCACGCAGAAGTTAATTGAATTGTCACTCGGCACAGATCTTTTTGTTATTACTGAACATTGGCTTTGTGCAGAGAATCTAACTTATTTAGATAAATTACATGACGATTTTAAAGTAGTAGCGCTTCCTACTGAATGCATACCAAAATGCTATAGAGGTGGTGGCAGTATTGCCTTATTTTATAGATTATCACTATGCAAAGTAAGCTCTTTACAAAATGATTTGCCAAATATTATGGCGGAGAAAGTCATAATGAGAGAGTTGGAACCCATCATTTTGGTTGCAACTTACTTTCCCTCGACAACCAGAACTGACGATGAATATGAACAATTTTGTGATAATGTTTTTGATGTGTTTTTATAGATATTCTGTTGAAAAAATATGCATAATCATAGGAGACATGAATGCAGATCTTGTGCGTAAAAATCCAGCAGAGATGTGACTCTCAGGAACAGTATAGAGCAGAGAAACATCATTCCTACCACAGTAATGAAACCTCATGAACATTACATCACGTGTAGATCAAAAGACATGTCACGGACGTCTACACTAGACTATATACTTATACTTGATAAAATCAGAGGTGGTTTAAAAAGACACATAGTGAACGACAGAATTGATATTTCAATATCGGATCAGCTATCAGTTACAATAGCACTTGAGAAAGATATGTTGAAAGAAAATATGAAGACACGTGGTTTTCCAAAAATTAAATGGAACTTGGCGAATCCATTAGAAGTGAGCATGTATAAAACTGACGTTGATGCATTCTTGAATTTCACCTATGAGTGTAAATCAGTGGAAAATATATAGAAGTATCATGAACTGATAACTAAAAGCGTAATACTTACTTTAGATAGATATATTCAAAGTCTGAATTCAGATCGCATTTGAAACCATATTGGAAGAAAAATGGCCTTGATAAGTTACATAAAGAAATGAAAAAAGCGCGTGGAGAATGGATCAAGTCAGAAAAAGTTAGAGGACCAGACAGTAACAGTAACAGAAAATACAAGGGCGCAAAAAGAGAATTCAGAAAGAAACACAGGCTTGCGAACAAAGTATATAAAGAGTGCTTATTTGAAGAAATTGGAAAGAGTGCAGTACTGGGAATAGTCCAATTCTACAAAGTCATACGGGAAAGTAGGAAAGAAAAATCAGATTATGATAATATTGTATTCCGTGGAGTAGAATCAAATAATAAGGATCAATGTGTCAATTTATGGAAACTGTATTTTTCTGAATTAAGTGATACAACAGATGAGGAATATAGTGACAGTGAGAATGTCAAGAAGATGTAGGAACAACGCAACTTAGAGACTGATAACATAAAATGTGATACTATCCAAGAGGAGGAGGTATTGCAGCATATTAAGTCTCTTGAAATACAAAAATCATCAGGCATTGATTCCGTGTCCAACGAGCATTTAAAGCATGGCGGAAAGTATCTAATCAGACATCTAACTGCTCTTTTTAATTATATGATCCAGTCTGAGTATTTACCTAATGTATATAGATATGGAATGATTCGACCGATATACAAACAAAATGGTAAAGATAAAAAGGATCAGATGAATTATCGTGATATAACATTGACATCTTGTTTGGGAAAATTGTTTGAAAAATATTGATGACCAGAATTCAAAAGTATTTAGACAAAATAAACTTTCCACATCGTTATCAGTTTGGATTTCGTAAGGAGGCTGGAGCTATCTCTGCTGCATTCACCTTCAAGAATGTCTGATATACTATATAAATCATAACTCCGATGTATATGCTGTTTGTCTGGATAACGAAAAGGCATTCGATAGACTGTGGCATTGTGGACTATTTTAAAATTTAATATTTGGGAATTTATGCAAACATCTGGAGAATAATCGCCCATTCCTACATACAGTCAAGTGCTTGTGTATCGTATAGAGGATATATATCGAACACATTTCTATTAAGAAATGGGAGTTGGTCAAGGGCGTGTAATGTCCGCTTTTCTTTTTTACTCGTGTGCATAAATTGATTTATTGAATGAATAATAATGACTAATTGCGGTTTAACAATGGGTCAGATGAACATACTTGGCGTGCTTTTAGCAGACGATACTACTCTTCTAAGTTCTGCGCTGAATGGATTACGGATACTCGTGAATACAGCTTATCAGTATGCACTGAAGTGGAAATTGAAATATAATCCTAGCAAGAGAACTTGGATGATAGTCAGTGGAAACAAGGAAGTGTATTCATCAAATGAAATTACTTTGGGATTACAGGATATTCCTAGAACAAAAAAAAAAAAGGTGAAATATGCAGGCGTTACTTTTTCCCAGTCAATGAAAATTAATGTTCGGGTAGACTGTTTTTGCGGTAAAGCTAAACGTGTAATAAACTCACAACACTCAATTGAATTAAATGCAAATGGAATGAACTCTATACTTTCTGGGAAAGTCTGGGAAATGATTATAGTACCGTCTGCGTAGTGTGGCTTGGTTCAATTTGCCATATCAAGGCATTGAAAACATTGGAGACAGTACAACGATATTTTGCACAGAGTTCAAGGTTTCCCTCAAAGATCGCCGATAGGATTTACTACAACATGCTTGGGAATGATTTCAATGAAAGCTCGCAATGATAAGCAAAACCTTATAATTTTAGGTCGTATGTGTAGAACATCGGTAAACTTATATGCAAAAAAGATTTTCTTCTGGATGGTTGGCAGTTTGATTTTTGACCCCGAACATAGTTATAATTCTTTTATATATGATCACTATACAGTACTCAAAAAGTATGATTTAGAAGATTGTCTCGGCGACTTTATTTTCACTATAAGGTTTCCAGACAAATGAACATGGAAAAACTAAAATGGGACAAGAATACAGGTATTCGATGAGAGAAAACATGAAATGAGTATCATAATCCACCGGAGGAATTTGCTCGATTTTTAAAAATTAATCCAGGATTAAAAATGCACCATTTATGGAAACTTGCTTACATTGACTCAAGCAGAACAATGGAGTATGCGACATTCACTTGTATTGGAAGAAAGAAAGCAAGATCTGGACCGTGTCCCCTATATTTGAAAACAAGCGATGACCATATTTTACACATTTCAATGAATTGTCCCTCAAAGATGGACGACATAAACCATTTGATGGAGAATCTATTTTCATATTTTCATATATGCCTCCAGAGATTTACTGTAATTTCTGTGATCAATTAGATGATAATATACTGGTTATGCTACTTTGTGGTTTAAACGATATTTCAGAATAATTGGAACTCGAGTCATGGATAAATGTGATAAGACTATCTACCAAGTATTTCATTAAGATAAAATATATTATATATTCGATTGATTAGAGAGCTTACACAGAATATAATGCAAGAAATAATTGCATTGAATTGCAAAACGAGTAGTATATTAACTATTTTTGTTTTGTAGTATTTTAAAAGTTATATCTTCAGAAGTTAAATAATTTTGTAAATTAGCGAGTTTAGAACTAAATACAGATACAAATATGTCTAATGGATATTACATGATTCAACGGAAAACATTATCTCAGTTGATATAAACTCAAGCAAGTAACTAAAAAATTCCTTGCATAATGCATATACCTCAGGTGTAATATTGAAAAGCATATGCATTTGCTAGTGTTGATATTAATTTATTTATAATTTTGCCAATTCTTGATTTATAATTAATTCACAGGGCTTCATAAGTTTCGAATTACCTATTTTCTTGCCTTATGTATTGCACTGCATTTCTTTAATTTATCTTAAAATCTTCAGAAAATGGAGGAATAAAAGAATCTCCCTCTCTCTCTCTCTCTCTCTCTCTCTCTCTCTCTCTCTCTCTCTCTCTCTCTCTCTCTCTCTCTCTCTCTCTCTCTCAGGATAAACAGCTCTTAAAATGTCAAGACTGCAGTATACATTTATGCAATTAATGAGGTGCCATAAAAAAATATACCTAAAAACGAACTCCAACAAAAATAGGCTTCAAGTGTTCACATTTCTAAAAATAGTTTTCCACATAAATCGTGCAAAATTGTCAGTGATTGAACTTACATGACCTGTTTCTATTCGATATTCTGTGTCACCCGTACAGTACCCGTTACATTCGAAGACAAAATGTACACGTTTTCACGTCTGAATTCAAAAATAAAAATAAAATATAAAACAAAATCCATGTAGGTACACTTACAATCATTATAATCTTTAGTTTAAGGATGTTACGCTCTGAGAACTCCGTCTGATACGAACGCTCTGTATTGTTTCTACAGTACCCCATCCCGACAATATTCACTGTATCAATCCGCTCAAAAATGTGCTAAAGAAAATAAAAGTATCTTCATTTATGTACGAAAACAGTTATTAAATTGATAAAAGCACAATTTGAAGCATTATATGTACAAGCCCCGCTTAACTCAAAAGTAATATTGTGCCATACAAAATATAGGTACCTGTCTCACACAGTACTAATAATGCAAGGTTTACTTTCACAATACTTACACAGAACGTCATCCGTTTCTTGTTAAACTATTAGCTTGGGTTTATGAAGGAGAGCATAAAATAGTCTCTGTATAAATTGCATATAATTACATATTCATATCTGAGTTTTCTTTCTATTAAGTATTTTATGATAATTACACACAATCAAAATTAACGAGATCATGAATTTAAATACTTTTGAAGTCATTGCTACAATCATATAAGTCAGCACATAGCCCCCTCCCCCCATTATATTACATTATTGTTGTTGAGTTATTTGGGCTCAAATGTGCAAATAATTATTGATTCATTGATTCATGGTTTCTTCTCTCACCTTCCATTGCATACCCCAATTTACATTCACACATAAGAAGTACTATTTTGCACACTACAGTCAACAGACATTCTCACAGTGTCACAAATTGTGTTTCAGACATTCTTGTTCTTCCTTCTCTTCTTTCTCTCTATCTAAAGCTTGTCTACGCTCACAATATTACACAACAATTTAACGTTTAAACCAGGATTTAAAATATCAACTTTGATTTATGTTCTCGTCCTACACATGTATCTACTTGCTCAATCTTTCAATAAAGTAACCAAACAAAAACAGTTCCACCTAGACCGCGTTACAATATGTTGCAAATAATATATTATAGTTTAATTCTGGCCTCAATGAGATCAGTAACTTTGCGAATGAAAAGTCTACGAAACTGCATTGAAGCCTATTCTAATGAACATGAAGCCTATTTTAATGGATATGGAGCCTGTGTTAATGAAACAAATTACACTCAATCGACCTCTCCAGTTCCCGCCAGGAGCCAGCTGAACAAAACATCTTGGTTCACAGTTGAAGCTTCAAATTTAGCTTTCTTAAGCTTTGAGAGTCTGAAAAGCTTTAGGATTTTAAAAACATTGCAAAAAGTTATATGACGTTTAAGAATTTGTTTCTTGAGTGTATTCGGAACAGTATAAGTTCTGTCACAAAAAAGACTGCGACGTGTCAGTGGATAAAAAAAAAGACCATCCGGTTCAAACAAATTAAACCAATTCTCAAAATTATTGTATCCTCAGGACATAAATCAGTCAAAGATGGATATGCAAGAAATGAAATATTTTATATTGAGACAAGACAAAAAATGTTTCACTCAAAGTCTTTTTTTCAAGAGTGCATGTGGCAAGTAAAAATTTGAAGATTTATACATTTGGCTTCTGCAGACGAGTGATAACTTTAGATGATATTCACACTCAAGGTACAATGTTTAATTTTGGAATTATCAGTCTGAAAACAGCTATTTGTGTCCACGGAGATTTAATGAATACGGGGCTAGAATCCAGTCCAATATAGACATTAGAAGAAATCCATCTTTATCATCTGTTTATAAAAACATGTCCTGCGCAAAATGACTGATAACCTGTCTCTTCAAACTCATGGCTGATTTCTGCATCCAGAGCAGTCTTCAGTTCTGACCAGAAAAGCCTGTTCTTTGTGCTCTGTCGTGCCCACTCGATTGGTTTTGAAGTCCTGAAGAGATGCTGCACGGATTGCTTCATATGTTTCACGCCTATGCCTTCCAGGAGGACCGGAATCATAAATTGTGGACCTAACTTGACGGCTCGCGCTTGGGCCACATTCAGTTGGTAGTTACACCACTGGCATGCCATAAAGTTCTTGGACAAGACAAGGATAACTGTCTTACTTTTATAGATGTTATCAACTATCTCATCGCATCTTGCCACACCTGGGACAGAATAGCGATCTCTGATGTAAACATTGTATTCAGCTTCTTCCAATTCTTTTAAAAGGTCATGGATGACCCAGGCACTGTCTTTTTCAGCGTAGACCAAGTAAGTGCTGTATTCGAAGGTGTATGTTAGCGGATAGTACCCATCGCGCCTTTTTTGGTGCATTTTGTGAAGAATCAACTTGATCTCCCATCTGTAAACGAACGCTACAACGAGGACCACTGTGAAAACCGAACAAATCACGACAGAACAGACAGCGCTTAGTACAAGTTGATCTTTGCCGATTTTACAATTTTTTGGTTCAGCGTCTTTCAAAGGCACATGTTGCAGCGACTCTGGCTTGTAACACAAATAGTTGTTAGGATACCGAGAGATGAGAGTTTGTTTGTCGGAATCACTTTGCACTTCGTTTATCCATTCCTGCAATTTGACTATCTCGCAGTCACATCGAAAATAGTTGTAAGCAAAGTCAAACTTTGCGAGTCGTTTTAGCGTGGCTGGAGGGAAAGGCGGTGCTGGGAAATTACTGATGATATTGTCAGATAGGTTCAAAAACGTTAACTCTGTGACGTTCTGAAAGGCATTGGGTGAAAAATGTCCAATCTTATTACTAGATAAATCCAAATACTTCAGGTTCGGAAAGTTTCCAAGAAAGTCGTCCGGTAATTGACGGAGAGAAGCATGTCTCATAATCAGCATCTCTAAGCGGGATAATACAATTAGTTTTTGGGCGCCAACACCATCCAGTCTATTACAGGACACATCTAATGATGTTAGGTTTGGTAAATAATGGAAAATATCATCGGCAACTTCCTTTTCTTCTTTGAAGTCCAGACCATTTTCACTTAGATCCAAGTGTTGTAGTGAATCACTTCTGAGGCTTTTCTTTCGTATTTTTCTCAAGGACAAATGCATTTCACTCAAGAATAAAGTTTTCAAGGAGGTCAAGTTTGTAAAACTTTCATCTTTGATGATATCTTCCATGTCATTTCTACGCAGATCGAAGGTTTTAAGCGTCTTAAGACAGTTCCAGTAAGGGGGATGAAGAATGATTATTTGATTCCAGGACAAATCAAGATATGTTAGATTGTTATATCGTGTTTGTCCAGTTTTGTTATCACAGATGATTGGAGGAAAAATATTGATCTGGTTGTGAGACAGGTTGAACAGCTGTAACGTCGGAATTCCGAAACTAAGATTAATCCTATGGATCCAATTACCGTGCAAATTAAGATGGACGAGTTTCGTGAAATTTTCTAAAACTTTGTCCTGGAATTCTTGTATTTGGTTTTCTCGCATGCTGAGATTGGTCAGGTGTCTACCCTCGAAGTATTTAAAGATTTCCTTTACCCCATCTTGTATCAAAAGGCGGTCTAACTTTAGCGTATGAAGCGGAGCTCTGTTAAGACTGCCAAGGGCTCTTTGAATTAAATGGATGTTTTTCTTCTCGTGTACGACAATTTTGTTGAAACTCAGATCTAGAACTTCCAGTTGTGTCAGATTAGTAAATATATCCTCCTCAATCAGCGTAATTTTACACCTCCTCAGATTCATGTATGTTAAAGTTTCAAAGGAACACGTAAGATTGCTGATTTCATTCATGTTCAGTGTGTTTATGTCATTGTAAGAAAGGTTTAATTGTTTTATGCCAAAGGGAATACGTGGAATATATGTTAGATTCTGATGACGACAGTTGACGCTTGTTTTTGTGCAATTGCAGTTCGTTGGACACTTAACATCTTCGCAGTTCCCTTGGCAAGGACTGACCTTGACGGTTTCACACTCTTTCACGAGAAAGAGAATGACTGTGGCTAGAAAAAATCCGACAAAGAACATTCTCTGGCCCAATTTCTGCTGCTGGTCACAGATGCATCTGGAAAAGAATGAAAAGCTTTCAAAATGTATATTGGAAACTTCTTTCAGTCATTCATCGTTAAAGGTGACTCGAACGACCCGTCAGAGGGTCAGGGGACAGGGTTGGGGAGGTGAGTCTCAAAGAAAACCTTCAAAGGGCTCAAATCATATGCGTGTGTTTGTGTGTCAATAAGACAAAATCTTTTCATATTTCCAAATACACCAGGATTGAAGCGAAAGTCCAAATCAATCCCATCAAGTAAAATATTTTTTAAATTTAATTTATATAGGGTTTTCCAGACCATAATCATCTTTGAAAACAAGTGAGTATCTTTGCAAGCAATTAATTGCGGAGGTATATGACTGTGCTATATACGTAAAACTACGTTTTCATCAAATTGTAAAATGCGATTCCAGACTTATAGTCTTTTATGGTTGTGCATTGAACTTTGGGCGCCAAATGTCGTTTTGTGAACAACTGCGAAGCAATACTGTAAGGATAGTGTGTTAGAGATATCAGGAACAACTTTTTCTTCTTCCACTTTCAAACCTGTCACAACATTTCATTTATCGTATCACATACTGACAGTGGATTCCGAACTCGTGTACACAGAGTTATAAATGTACGATGGAAGTCACACTAACGCTACCAGACTCGGGAAGACCTTTATCAGCGATAAATTGTCATCTACACCGGTCTTGTTCTCTTCTCAGATATCGATGTAATGATTAGATCGCAGTCCCCCTCTCTCTTTTTGTCGATCTCTGTCTCTCTGTCTGTCTGTCTCTCTCTCTCTCTCTCATTGTATTGATGGGAAATAAATGCTAAGTGCACGTACATTACCTAAAAGAGATTATGCAAATTAAAAATTACTTGCAAAAGCAGAATAAAGCCAGACATCACTGAAGTAATATCTACGCTGTATTAAATTAATAGCAACAAAAAGGACAAACCCCTGTTCTATACTGCCGGTAAATGCCGAAATATATGCAGGCTATTATAGTACCTTACTATTGGCAGATAACCAGTCATTAAGAAATAATACAACTTTGAAAGCTCGACGATTTCTCAGTCTTTAATAAATTAGAATAAAATATATGTATGTCATGCATGATAACTTAGATCATGTTATCTCGCTCCTACACCCCGCTCTCACTCTATCTCTCCATACATATTTAATCATATTTGCATGTTTTCTTTTCATTGAAATAGCAGTACCACAAATATAACTTCACTGCATGGCTGTAAAATTACATGCCACATCAATGTGTTTGTTCGTATTCTTTGGCCAGTTGTTGGTACTCCCTCCCACCCCCACCCCCCAAAAAAAGTATTCCTCTTATGAACACAATAATTGAAAATACAGTATTCCCGATGTCCTTGGGAGTCATAGATTATACCACTTTATAATAAGACTGCCTTATGATGACTTACATGATACACATATTTTAACTATCACTTAACCAAAGGTCTTAATCCGACCCTGCTGGGGACCATAATCATTCATTGTTACACATGTAAAACGTGCCTTCGGCACATACTGCGTGGGAAATCAAATAAAGATATAATCAAAGATGTCTTCCTCTTCGCTTCGGCTCCTACTTATAAATTAAACATTTTGGACACAGTAAAGTATCCCGCTATAAATTATTGAAAACAATGCATGAACTCATCCCGACCTGCAATTGTTACATACATACATTAAACAAACAGCTATTGTGGTGTAATATTTCTGATATAACAGAATATACACCTCCATTCAGGGACTCGGCAATATTCGTATCACGTGACCTTCCACCATTACAGTACTGATATTGCCCTGCTCGGTGCTGTATTCGTACGAACTTACAAATACTCGCTTTCCTTAAACAAGACTGAGTTTGAGTATATTTCTACAGTTTCAATGTAAATGATGCCGTTTGTTACATAGGAAAATGCTTATTACTATGCAGTTAAAACTCTAGGGGAAGAAAGGATCTACAGCTGATGTGAGAACATTATCTATATGATTCTTTCTCTTATTTTCACCAAATTCGCACAAGGACTTGTATGACAAAATCGCAAAAATAAGCAGATATTTTGGTGTTGGAAAATGCGGTATTCTAATAGAGAATTGTTTTTACAGTATTATCTACAAAAAGGAGTGAAGTAAATCATAACGTTCGTCATTCTTCTAGTTTGTGTGATGATATATCAAGGAGCTAAACAAATGAACCATTGCCTGTTTCAAATGGATGATTTTCCGATGAAATGGGCATTTCTGTCTCTTTTTCTCACACATACTTTGTAAAATTTAAGAATTCCTCTGTAAGTTGAAATGTAAACTTTTCTTTAAAATAAAGTTTTATGTTTAATTAAAATTAAAGGCACAGTTGAATTATTGCTACATTTTCTTGCATAGTGATCTTTCAGAAATATGGACAAATATGCTGTTAACATAAACTTGTTTTCATTATTAAAGTGTCATTTTTTATCACTTATTTTCTAGTTTACTGCTTACTTTCGTGTTTTAGAGTAAACATTCAAAGATGCTTGGGGAAATAACGTATTCATAGTAATAACGGAATACGGAAGTGCTTGTTGTGACGCTTGTTTTTACTCCTTCTTTCTCAGGTGAAGTACATATACAAGCAGTACCCGTAGTCAGTACATTACTGGCGGATGTGTGTGGTGATACGTAGTAGCTTGGGGGAGGTAAATATGGACAATTTCTCCACCAGAAAGGTCTAAGCAAATTAGAGGAACTACGATGGTACGCCAACACAAGATACCCGTTTTTTGGAATCGACCGTTTTTCCGATTTAGAGCAATTTTTATTAGGTTAATTATAGAGTTTTTATTTTATTTTTTGCTGGTGTTGTTGTTGTTGGTGTTATGGTCTAAGTTATGGTTATGGTCTAAGTTTGTTCTAATTATAAGAATGTTCGTTAAGTAATCTCACAGGAGCGTCAGCTAATGACTTTAAATAAAATTATAACAGGACGCAGTTTGCATTTACAATAGTGATCACCCACAAACACGTTACAATAGATGCTATTCCATCCAATAAGTAGAAGCTGATAGTGCAGATTGCCAACCAGATATGATACATCAACGTGCATGCCATTTGAATACACGCACATTCCTTTAGACTGCCATATCAGCTGCCTTTCACCCTTTGTAAGTCTTCAAATGTAAAAGAAATAAATATGGTAAAACCTCCAATTGCAACCACTTCTAAAATGAAACCAGACCTCAACACCAAACAATGTCGGTACCACTCCTATAGTCAATAAGGAAACTTGTCTCGTGAAATACAACCACTTCCCAGACATGTCTACCTTTATAAGACGGAAACGTGGAGGTTATTACAATGTGCCAAAAAATGATCGAATACATGACACTCGGTATGCTGGCGTAAAAGCTGAATTGTGTGAAGAAAGAATTATAATATTAATAATAATACAATGACCACGTTTTCTATCACCCTGCGGGTAACAAAGTATGATATCAGCCCTATAAAATGGAGTATCTCGTAAAGGTAAGCAATGATGTTTTATGCAGGATGGAGACTGGAAATATTTTAGTTGTAAAAGTTAAAGAACTGTGTGGATAACAGATGGTTATAAAAAAAGTCAAAATGTAAGCCTTGATAATCAAAATATTCCTATGAAAGACATCCAGATTTTCATTCCTTCTCTCAATCTCTCTCTGCGAGACTCACTTAATGACCTGTAAAAATATGTTAAATAAGATGTAAGACTGGCAATGAACCCATGGACGCGCTACGTGACAATGCACCTTCACTTAGTTCCAAATGTTCGAATCTCGTTCCAACTCCACCCCCCCCCCCACCCTAACCTCTATACTCACTTTAGAAGTAGGTCATATACTCTCGAGGCTGTATGTAAATGCTAATTGAGAAGAGCAGCAGTCGATGTACGAAAAACAGTAGTACTGCTGCATACTATAAAAGTGTTATGACGATTAAGAAACTTTCCATAATTATCCCGAGTTTAAAAAAGATCTTTTGCATGTTTCATGGGGATTCTTCTGATATGTTTCTGCCAATTATGAAACCTAACTAGTGCCTGGAAAACAAACTAATTAACTATTTTGAATGGAATACCAAAATCTTTATGTAATAAAATGAATTGAAAACCAACGAGTCTACGTCCTGTTTTCTGTTCGGCTTTTGATATTTAAATGATTTGTCATCAGGACAGCTTCTGGACGCAAATTCTCCCTATTTTCTGGCTAACATATGCCAAGTGAAATTTCATGTGCGTTGAGAAAAAAAATCAAGCAGTTTCGGAAGTGGAAGTCTTACTTTCTTTGCCATGCACACTGTTAATGTCGAGTAGGAAATTCAACTAGATAGCTAGATAGCTATATGGATAGATAGACATATTTGCCATATTTCAGTATGTGTTTTCTTACTCTACCACTAGATACACTCCCTGTACCAGGAAGAAGCATGATGGATCCTAGTAAATTATGACTAATAAAGAATACCAATTAATGTGTTTTTTGATCTGAAGACCTTCCCCCTTTATTACATAAGCGTGATAGTCTCTTTCTGCGCAAAGGAGCAGATAAACAAGTACGAATTTTACCTCGGATACACATTTAATTAACAAGCTACTAATTTTAAAATTGTAAGCACGCTTTCAAATATGCCAAAAATATTTATTTGCACGTCTAGAAAGCTAATCCTAAACGGTTGATAATTACCGATGAAAATGGCAGATCTTGCTATACATCATCTTCAAACTTTCGGCAAAGGATGGGGGTTGGAGTTGGGTCTGTTGTAGAAGGTACATCATGTCTAACGAATCACTCCAGCCACTTCAGCCACATACTAAAAAGGTGGCGCTCTACAAATATTACGTACTTCTGACAGAGTGACAGGCGTAAGGTGAAGTTGTTTGCATTTGCAAGATGCACAATTGAGAGAATGTTGGCATACCTCTATACTACTTTCATGTACTATGGCTGAAATTTCTTTACATATTGTACTGGTGGAAACTGCACATGATCTAAGCACACAACTGAAACAAATGGTTGCTCCCATGTGCTAAAAAAATCAGCCAGAATTAGTCCAAAGTACACTATCTTTAGAAGTTATTAAAATAGGGAAAACGAATATGGGCAGAGTAGGCAATATCAGGTTCTGAAAGTGCAACGAATGAATTACAACATATATAAAAAGTAAAATAAGTTTTCGGCTCTTTCTTTTACAATTTACCTTTGAAGTCGATGAAGTGAAAATGTCCAAGTGGAGCTAGCAGTCTTTTGATAGGTGCACATATGAAGCAAGGCCAGACTGTATACTCTATAACCCAAATTACACCCATGAATTATACACAAAAATAAAGGAAATTAAAAGTTCTTTCAACAATATCTAAGATACACAAGGTCTTTTTTCAATAGATAGGATAACCAGTGAGGAAAAGCTGGAGGATTCTTTTTCTTTAAAAATCTAACACTATGCAAAATATGAAACTGTAGAGCTCCACCAAAACCAGTAGTAAATAAAGCCTAACATGGAATATTATGATCTGCGACGCTGGATCAGAAGTAAACAACGTTTAGTATTAGACGCGAGATACAAACCGTCGATAGAAATTCGGCAGACGGCTTGGGTAGCTGACTGAGAAAGGCAGTTTGGAGAAATATTCAAGCTGGAGCGATATCCGTCTAGAAGTGAAGATGGATGTTCAGGTTAACGATATAAATAATATTTTGCTTCCTAAATCTAAGTAAGTTCTCCAAAACAACTACCATAAAAAACGCTGGCAAATTTCGTACTTTTCCGCACATGATTTATTGTGTACCACGCTCTGTCTTGGTAGTGGAAAGCAATAGCAAATAAACAAAAAGGGATTTCCAAGACAGAAATCTTGATCTACAAAGGATACTGATAAAAAAATTTGAGGTTGAAAAAATCAGCATTTTTAAAATGAATATGTTCGTGTATAGAAGGTCCTTATATCACTGCCAAAGTGAAAATTACAAGACCATCAAGTATTTGCCGTACGCAATATATTTTCCTAATAACCGAACATTTCGTTTGATAAAGGTACATGAATCTGCATTTAAAATAGGCTTTCACTACTGATTGTATAACAGCTTGAGTGTAATGTACATATACAATGACTGTATTGTGTACACAGGTATAACACGCTACATAAAAATAGTGGAGCCAGGGCCACGACGAAACTTATTGCGAGCTGTTTATCGAACAGTTGTAGGACCACGATAAGTGAATGTATATTTCCATCTTCTAAAACGAAGCTAAGACAGTAACGGACTCTTATTTAAAAATAGGGTACATTAGAAAGCAATGATACAGATCATTGTTGATTTTTGGATATTTTATTTCAGAAAACACCTGTTTTACATCTTTTCACAGAAACCTTAACAGAATTGTTCTAGTATAAAGTGTGAATTTTTAATTTTAAATATTTTACCTTCTTTATTCTTTATCCTCTTCAAAACAAAGATAAAAAGTTAAGAAAGGACAGAATGTGTAGAATTTGCAATGTGCTTCGCTCTTCATTTGAGGTTTGCATGCATTCTACTACATACGAAAATGTAAGCTGCGCAGTTCGAATAATAATTTTAGTATTTTGTTAAGTGTTAAATTTTGAAATTTCAGTACTGAAATTATAAATATTATAATACGTATATTTTTCTTGAGCTATCTATTCATAAGAACGGATAAGGTACAATATGACAGGGCATTATCAGAAGTTTTCGCGAAGACCTAAAGAAATCTCAACCTATATCAATAGCATTTCTTAATGCAGATCTGCAGCATATATTATTGAAGTGGGTTTAGAGATTGTAAATGGTGTAGCTAGAAACATACGAATTACCCGTCGCAATGTTCAAAATTGTGATTAAAGATACGTCCTAAGATGAAGAATTACACATCGATTTATATAACACTTTCAAGCGTTTCTGGTGACAAACGAAAAAGATCTGAGAAAATAATATATTCATGGAAATGAAAACGTTTGAAGTTCATTAAAAATGCTCGGAGACCAATTCTTGAAATTAGAAACAAAAACAAAATCTCGTTGTGATGGGTTCGTTTGTCGACTTTACTAAGTCCTGTGATCTCAAAACTTCACCTGTGTTCCTGTGACAAAGCTTGATGTGGTGTCATTTAGGTTTCCGGTATCTATTTCTTGCCGAAAAAGGTTCAATACCTTTACTTTTTTATTATCAGAGAATCTGTTTCTGAACCTCTCGCAAGCAGATCTTCATATCTGGCTCAGTAAAAACACGAAACAGTCTTAGAAACTTTAATATATACTAAAACTCGGTCAGTCTTAGGAAGCGTTTTAAAACCACTCATAGCATGGATAAACCTTTCTCTGGTGAGTTTAAAACATGTGTTGCCGAGTCGGAAACAATACACTTGGACTAGTTAATGGTTCACACATTTTGTTCCCCATTGCTTTATTGGAACCTAGTCAGTTTCCATTTCGTTGAAGTCGAAAAACGCCCATGCTTTACTTGCGGACACACGGAAAATAAATAAGGAAACATCGTTCTCCATTGGACGTATTAGGCAGTTCCATGGCAGAATTTCTGCGTGCTATGTTCTAAATTTGATTTCGTGTGTATATGGAGGTTTTACAGTTTTTAAGAATGAGAATGACTGGCTTGAATGTTCGTACATATTCACATGCTTTAGTGAATGAACAGCTTGATATATGACAATGGTAGCAGACTGTTCTTTCAGTCAAATCGGAAATTATCATCAAAGAATATTCTTTGACATCCTTAAACATGAAACCACTCTTATATGAACGAGGAGTTAAGTGTACATGAAAATAAATATCAGTCGGTAACTGTTGGTGCTCATTACTTACAGTATGATTATGTTTTAAAGTAGACACTCCTATATTCGCAATGACATTTATCCAAAATTTCGCAAGCAAAAAGGACGTTACAATAGCCTGTATTATGTTTGATCCAAGTTCATAACAAATTCAAATAAATCATCCGAACTGCGGTGCTCATCATAATAAAATGAAAAAGTAACTAAGTAAGTGTTTCAAGTCACATTTTGATCACAGCTTGCGATCACCAGCATAATAGTATTAGTCTTCTCTATCAGAACATAGTAGCTATTGAAAACCTAGCAATAGGTTTTAGCTATATTTCCAAGTGCTTTGTGCAAGGATACACTTCGGTAGCCAATCGGTTGTAGCTATATTTCCAAGTGCTTTGTGCAAGGATACACTTCGGTAGCCAATTGGTTGTAGCTATATTTCCAAGTGCTTTGTGCAAGGATACGCTTCGGTAGCCAATCGGTTGTAGCTATATTTCCAAGTGCTTTGTGCAAGGATACACTTCGGTAGCCAATCGGTTGTAGCTATATTTCCAAGTGCTTTGTGCAAGGATACACTTCGGTAGCCAATCGGTTGTAGCTATATTTCCAAGTGCTTTGTGCAAGGATACACTTCGGTAGCCAATCGGTTGTAGCTATATTTCCAAGTGTTTTGTGCAAGGATACACTTCGGTAGCCAATCGGTTGTAGCTATATTTCCAAGTGCTTTGTGCAAGGATACACTTCGGTAGCCAATCGGTTGTAGCTATATTTCCAAGTGCTTTGTGCAAGGATACACTTCGATAGCCAATCGGTTGTAGCTATATTTCCAAGTGCTTTGTGCAAGGATACGCTTCGGTAGCCAATTGGTTGTAGCTATATTTCCAAGTGCTTTGTGCAAGGATACACTTCGGTATGCAATCGGTTGTAGCTATATTTCCAAGTGCTTTGTGCAAGGATACACTTCGGTAGCCAATTGGTTGTAGCTATATTTCCAAGTGCTTTGTGCAAGGATACACTTCGGTATCCAATCGGTTGTAGCTATATTTCCAAGTGCTTTGTGCAAGGATACACTTCGATAGCCAATCGGTTCTCTAACCACTGAGCCACCACTGCTTCTGCCTCCATTAGTTGCCTATTATGATATGCTGGAGTTCAGGAGGTCGTATTGGGCCTGTTCTAAATCCATCAACCCGAGCCCGCGAAAAGGGTTGATAATTGCAATGCTGAATGAACAATATTGGTCAAATCGGTCAACTTCTATTCATCTTTACGGTCCTCAAAATGTTTCTTTTTTTTCGATACCCTGTCAAAACATTCTTTCTACTTCACCGCTCATTCTCCACTGATCCGCTTGAACGAAAACGCTTCAGAAACTTGGATACTGTTCAATAATTTACATTCATAATTTCTGTTATTTTCCTCAAGAAATAAGCATCCTTCTGCAACCGCACGATCATTTCTTTACGCTCACTTGACATTTATTTCGTTCCGCAAGCCATAGTTGTTGCAGGCGAGATGACAGAAGTAAAGATACTTTTAAACTCATACGGTGACTTCAATTCCCGCCAAGAATCTATAGTATGTTTCCAAGTTTATGGGGTGTTTAAAAGACGTGTCAGAGCTACACCGTAACCTATCTTTTGGTACTTGTATATGTTCCGTTGTGATATTGTCGACCAAGGTGTTGAAATATATCTGGCTACTTACTGCTACTATGTTATGACCATTAATTTCGCGCAAATCTGTTTCGCCTCTTTCAATTTAATCAAATGTATTTGGCGTGATAGATTAAAAAAGAAATGTTGCCAATAGAGTTCAACCTGATGAGCTACGAAAATACGGAATACATATGTGAGCTCTTAAAAATTTGATATATATTACCACACTATATTTATGTTTATTTATTTCGTTTTCTATTGAATGCGGAACGGTTCCTTACAATACGTAACAGGAGGCAACCCTAATTAGCAACCATAGTTGGCAGACACGAATCCAGACTGGCCATGGTTTTTGTGGCTTAATATTTAAATGGATGGTTCCAGTTCGCAATTCGAGTATGCGCAGCTTGTGGTAGCATTGCATACATAGCGTTGAGTAGCATAGCATAGCATAGCATAGCATAGCATACCATAGCATAAGACAGAATAGCATAGGATAGTTTAGCTTAGTATAGTATAGTATAGTATAGTATAGTATAGTATAGTATAGTATAGTATAGTATAGTATAGTATAGTATAGTATAGTATAGTATAGTATAGTATAGTATAGTATAGTATAGTATGGCATGGTATGGCACGGCATGGTTTGGTATAGTATAGTATACTATTGCTTTGATTTGTTTTTAGCTTATTATAGTATAGTATAGTATAGTATAGTATAGTATAGTATAGTATAGTATAGTATAGTATAGTATAGTATAGCATAGCATAGCATAGCATAGCATAGCATAGCATAGTATAGTATAGTATAGTATAGTATAGTATAGTATAGTATAGTATAGTATAGTATAGTATAGTATAGTATAGTATAGTATAGTATTGCTTTGATGCGTTTTAAAAATAGGGATCGTACACATTTTGCTGTGTGAATCCTTTTAAGAGTATAATGAACAGAAATGACGATGGTGGGAGTAATGTGACTATTTAGAATGATGATAAACTTGTGAATGGGAGTTTGAATTTCAGATGATTTAGAGGTTTTAAGTTGTTCCTCGAAAATTAATTAATTCAACGTTGCACAGTTTACATTTCAGCTTGTTTGTTTCTTTACTTTTGCTGCCAAACTTGCTGATTAAACAAACGAATATTCGAATACTAATTTTTTATTTGAATATTCGCAAAAAAGTATTCTAATTCGAATGTTCGGATATTCGTTTCTGCTCTAGCACAACGATAACATTGAAACTATTGCAATACAAAATTGTACTAAAATTAAACATATTAACTTTGAAGTCTATGCCTATTTGCCTGGTGTTGACGAAACTTTCCACAAATATTTGGCAATTTAAAACAAAATCCACATTTTTGTCAGTATTTTAGGATACCAATTTGCATTACCAGAAAATCAGTAAGAAACTCGGTACAATATGGCACAGAAAATCAAGATACACAATATTTTAATGACTCTTTCTCATTAATTTATACTCGGTTTGAAAGTTTTTTGATTGCTAAAGAAATGTTTAAATGAAACATATGTCATAAAATACAACATTATGAAATAAATATAAAGCCGAACAATGTAATTTTGAACCCGGTCCACCCTTAGCGAATATCCGCACTCTTAGTTGATCCGTACTTTCAACCGAAAACCTGCATGATGCGGAAATACCCGTACATGTGCTCAGCCTGTTTATTGCCGGGGGGTGGGGTCGGGGGGGGGGGGGAGAGATCCTAAAATATTGCATACCAATAACTGTGTTTGAAACAGAAAAAAATGCGGGTATCTGCCTGTAAGTTGCTCTCAATTTTATTTCAATTTTTTCAAGATAAATAGGTTCTACCGGAGCGTGTTGTGGCTGACGTATGCCTGATTACAGAAACTGTTTACGAAATCACCTATGGTTTACTGCGAAGCTGTTGGTTTACTTAATGTGTGACAGCTTTTTAGTTGTTTTTTTTTTTTTTTTTTTTTGGGGGGGGGGGGGGGTCTTTTTTTATATAGAGTTTTGATACACCTTAAAATAGGGCAGATCAATAACTCTGTTTCATAATAATGAAAAGTAGGTCACCTCCATGTAAGTCTTTTAATGTTATTTTTAATTGTTAGCAAAGATAAAGATGTCATACTAGGAGGCTGCTTAAGGTTATGGCAGTAGGACATGCATACCAGAAGTAGAAATAATGAGATTGCTGAGACACCTTAACATAAGGCAGATCAATAAGTATATTTAAAATCGGAAAATATTTGTCACCTGCATGTAAGTCTGTTAATGCTTTTTTTTTTCTTTTTTTTTTATAACAAAGATAAGTATGCCATACTTGGGGTCTCCTCAAAGCTATAACAGCAGGACATACATACATGCATACCGACAAAAAAAAATAATAATCAGTAACAATGAACGAACATTAATTGGACGAATTGCAATCAAAAATGTACATAAAGGAAAATAAACTAAATTATTAGAGCAGATATTTCATAATGATAAATTATAACTATTTAGCACATCTCAACGGGTTGACTTTAGGAAACTGGATTGAACCTTCCATTTTCCCGCCAATATAATTAGGTGATAATGGGAGAGTCCGAAAGGATATTACTCAAGTAGAACATGTCTAATCACCGAAAACGAAACTAAATGGACGAAATATCAAGGATGATTCACCGAAAATGAATTAAAAGGAACAAACAATGAAAGAACTGCAACAGAAAATAAAGGAAAAGGAAATGAAATAAAAGACAAAGGGATATATATATATATATATATATATATATATATATATATATATATATATATATATATATATATATATATATATATAACAGAGTACTGGAATAATACTTATTGTGTATTTTATGTGGTATTAGAAAATATAAAAATTGAGTAAAGTATTAAGATAATTTAGTTGGCCATGAAGTAAGCTTCTTATGTAGCGAAGGGGTCAGGTATTAAGGGGGTGGGACAAAAAAAGAAGGGGGTGGGGCTGCGAAATTGCAAATAACTTTTCATCTATAATAACCCGAATACTTCTGGTCAATCTAGGTTGCGTGACCACATTTGTGTGAATAAACTGTCCAAATACGTTTTATCAAGTTTTCATGATGATGACCATCACTAACTATAATAGAATGTTCCATCTTCATGGAACGTAAACATACATCGCTGATCAAATAAGAATTTTGCACATTTTGACATTTTCGAAGAAAAATCAACTCCATAAACCACACCTAACATATATGCCATGCGGAATACATTTATATAAAGTGTCCTTTTCTATTGCATTACAAATGTTAAGATTGCACGTGGGAACATTATCATAGCAGAGAAACCGGGAAGCGAGATTTTACAAGACTCCAATATCACATGCTGTTTTGTGTTCGTTGACAAATTTATAATGAGCAAGGCCCTATTAGAGGAAGAAAGATTCATTCGAGAAATATTACAAAGCTCACCAACTTTTCTTCTCATACCAATTTTTACAAATTGTGAGTTCTGCATTTAGTTAATTTTACGAAAAAGAATTCCATCGAATGTCGCAGACTGAAATGAGTTTCCATGCTATAAAAAGGACCGTTAAAAATGACTGAGATCCCTAGATAGCCTGAATAAATGACTAATGGCTAAATAATATATCTATGCGAACGGGTGTAAAGGCTAGTTATGGATATTTTGCATTAATTTATTCAAAACTACGTAGGTATTGGGCTTGATTACGGTCCTAGTACCGTTTGCTGAAACACTTATTGAAGGAACTGACTGGAAATGTGAAACGGATTATGAATTACACGCTAAGTTTGTACCCCTTCAACATACTGATTTTTGCACGCCGCATTGAACTTTTTGCTGATTTTCGGAAAGGGTGCGCGCAATGATGCTGTGCAAGCATACTTTGGTGTCTTGTAGATTATAGTGTTTGTGCTGTTAAACACGGTGGGCGAGAATGTGTACAACGAGTCGAGCTTGTGATCCCCGTGTAATTCGATCGATCGATCGAGAGACAGAGAGAGCAAAGTGTCAATCAGTACAAAACACTTTAATTTATTTATTATATATACCCATTTTTTAAATGATAAATTGCATTTCAATTGCTTTTCTCGAAAGGAAAATGAATACAAATAAGGTGAAACGTGATTATTGTTATAACGGGACAACTGCGCAGTTGCTTACAGACTAATCAGGTTATATATGTATTTAAACGCGACTCAATCATTTAAGTCATAAAACAATACTTGGTTCAAACATATTTGTACTATTTTCGTACTGGAATCATTCAGCGCAATATATGTACGCAGTAAATGACGCGAGGGGTATATACTATTTCATTTTTTAGCCACCGTTGACCCTACTTGGACCTAAAATTGATTTTAGTGTAATTTTAGTCGGTGAGATGCTTTATTTCTAGATCAAGCTAGAGGAAGGAGGTATAATAACACCGCTTTTAAAGCAATGTGATATACTAATACTGCTGAAATATCAAATAGTGATTCGCCCACGGCGTATGAATACGCATATGATTATGGTTTCAACAGTAAAATATTGCTTCAATCAGTGATAAGTTCCCATTTATTAATCGTTATTAAAATAGAAAAAAACGTAAACAATAGTAATAATTACCGTTTTCTAAATGAATTAAACATGGTACACCATTTCATCGAAATCCCCCCTGCTTTTCATTTAGTCTCTCTCTCTCTCTCTCTCTCTCTCTCTCTCTCTCTCTCTCTCTCACACACACACACACACACACACACACACACACACACACACCTGTAAATCTGTGTAGTGAGAGAGAAAAAGAATTTGAGCTGGACGAAAACCTTGAACTTGACCTTACACCAATTAACCTAGAGGAACCCGAGTAGTTATAATCGTATGTGTACACTTTCCATGTGATTTTTCTGCAGTATTACACGATACCAATGCTACAAAGTTGCAATAGTCGGTCGAGGCGAGGAAGGCTGTACTGTTAAATTTCTTGGTTAGGCGGCACACACATACTCAGATCTACTTGATGCTTTGCTTTATTTATTTATTTTTTGAAAGTATAATAGGTTCTAAAAGAGATTACTTTTAAATCTTAAATGTCTGGAGGTCCCTCTTCCGCTCTCTTTCTCTCTCACTGTGTTGGTTGGTCAGTCAGCAAGTCAGCTTTAGCTCAGTTAATCCTGATCACTCTCTGTTTCTCTTGAGTGCATGTATATACATAATTTGATGATCCTTTTTCAAATATTGTACCCAAATTTCGAACCATAGGCCGAGTTGATCGTCCCTAATCTGCGACTGTATGAGGCTCATAGTAATGGAAGGCCCCACCAAACAAGCATGACCATACATTATACCCTGAATGTCATCCCAACGTCAAGAAATCTCGTTGTCTGACAACAGAGTAGGTAGGTCTATAACATCTTAATATTTCGTGACCTTCAAAACAATTATTGAACAAAGTACTTTTCCGTGGTCCTACATTATGCAAGTTTGAATTTCTCATGTCAAAAGAAAAATTATTAGACTAGCTATATACATTTATTTTCCAATGAAATTAAGAGATAGCATACTGTCTTGATCAGGTCCGTTTTCGCTTGCTCCTTGATAATTCTTTCTTTCTAGACACATCGATATCTTGTAAGTACATTTATAGTCAAAGGCTATTATGTTAGCACTATAAATATTAATGCATTTATTATCAAAGGATATTATGTAAGCACACTATAAATATTTATGCTATTTTAGCACTAAATATGTTTAAAGCTGAATAAACTATTCTAGTATTTCAGTGTGGTGAGTTTCCAGAAGTTTGTTTGTTTGTTTGATTGTTGACAGCACATTAACACATGAAAAAATTATTCGTGCTGAGGCAAATGGAGTAAAGTGTCTTCCCCAGGGACGCACCATGGCCACCGACTTGGCCGGATCTAGACAGGAGTGTGATCCGCACCCATCTGCCCTCAGGCCAGCAAGCAAACCAATGAGACACAACGGCACTTTTTAATATGAAACTTTTTTGTGATCATATGTTTCAGTGTCACTCGTTTATTTTTTATTCGTGCATTTATAAACAAACAATGTCAAGTCATCTAGAATATGGCATGCCAAGATAGACTGCGATTAGGAAATCGATATAAAATATTATGCACAAATTAAAATAGTGGCCTGTGTACATGGTACGAAAGATTCAAAACGAAAACCAATAATAATAATAATAATAATAATAATAATAATAATAATAATTACGTACCAGGGTCAAGGCACTTCAGCAATGGGATATATAACTTCAATCATGACCTACGTTGAAACAACTATCTGTTTACAATGGAGTTGATTTAATCTAAGCCTCTTTCATATAAGTCCCCTTGTGATATTTACTTCCTTATTCTCGTGAGTCAGTGTCCAAGATATCCTCGAACTATGGTCTGATTCAGAATTTTTCTACAGGAGGAAGGGGGTGGGTGGGGGTGATGTTCAGAATGGTTCATTTTGCGTTAAAACGGTGATTTCTCTCCCACCCTCCCCATCTCTCTCTCGTCCACAAGCAAACACATATCATTACTAACAAAACAAACAAACCCATCCTTACAAAAAAGTAAACAAACACATCCTTACAAAGAAATACATAAGCACACATTCTGATTATTTCTTTTGATAATGCACAAACATACATAAATACATACAATCATATATATATATAAATGGGGTGAACGGGTGGGTACAAGCACATACATATACATACATACATACATACATACATACATACATACATAAATTACCAGGATTTTTCTTTCTAGTTATTCTGGTTATTAAAAAGGATCTTGTATATCTTAGGTATTGTTAATATAACTTTTAATTCCCTTCATTTTTGTGTAAAATTGATGGGTGTAATTTGGGTTAGAGAGTATACAGCTTGGCATTACTTCAGATGTACATCTCCCAAATGACATCTGGCTTCTCTTGGTCATTTTCACTTCCACGACTTCAGACGAAAATTGGATAAGACAATATTTTACATAAAAACTTTTTTAGTTTCTTTATATTTTATAATTCATTTATTGATCTTTCAGAAGTTTGCATTTTCTACTGTGGCAAAAATTAATTTTCCCATGTTAATAACTGCTAAAGTTAGTGTACTTTGGACAAGCTCATATTCATTTACCCAGCACATGGGGGCAGACATTGTGATTAGCTATCTATTTTAGGCAGCGCATTGTTTCCCTAATACCACATATACAATCACAGTATATGAAATATCATAGAGGTATGCCAACATTGTCTCAGTTGTGCTTGATGCAATTTCACACAACTTCACCTTATACCTGCCCGTCTTTCAGAAGTACTTAATAACTAGCGAGCGGAACCTCAGATCTAGCACATGTTATACCAACTGTCTTGTTATAAAAGAAGAGTGGAAACTCGGTTCGAACAGTAGAATAGAAGAGTACAAGTGTGATACTCGTACGATCTTGTTGTGGACTGGACTAATGCATGTACACACGCATTACATTACATATCCCCATATAAACAAAGATTTTCTCCATTGATGTTACTCACAAATACAGTTAATTTATAAGTCTTTTGTCATACTTTGAGCACTTTTCTTATGAGAAACTAAAAATAACTGCATATAAAATCTAACTAGAATTTTCAGCCTTATGCATCTAGAATCAATAATGAAAGTATACTTTACAATAGAAACAATGAACTTGACTAGGTATCACAAGCAACATGATTCACTATAATGAATTATTGACAGTTTTGCTTGTCTTGATCAAATTTAACTGCTCTAATTTTAATTTTGGATCACTGTCCTAGGAACTGGTTTGGTTCTGTGGGTTTAACGCCATTTTTCAGCACATGATAGGCTACATATGGCAACCAGTATATTTGGTGGAGGAAGAACCCGGGATAACCCCGGGCAGAACCACCGACCCACGAGAAGCTGCTGGCAAGCTTTCTCACATACCCACGTTGGCCGAGCCGAGACTCGAACCAACGCGGACAGATGTGAGATGTCGGTGATTTGTAAAGGCGAGCGCCTTAGAGCACTCTGCCACCCGCGGCTCCCTCCTTGGAATTAACATGTATGCACATTTTATGGGAATAGTCTTTCAAATAGATAGATTTATGTACACGTGTCCCTCTAGATGACAGATAATTGTCTGGAGATCCAGCATTATTATCCAATGATTGTTGTCCACGCAACTTGGGGTCTGGTGTGCGTGTTCCAGTTTTACTCAAAGGCATAATCTTTGAACCACTATTAGTGTTTTCAGTTTCTTGTGGTACATGAATATTTGTTGGTGTCTTGCTTGTTTCGCTTGTTTCAGAAGGCAACAGTCTATCTGGTGTCCACGGTTCTTTCGGTGCTGTGTGTATGTCCAGAATCTCAACATCTATGAAATGTTGATTTGTAGCTCGCACATACCTTCCGTTTCTGCGATACACGTCACCATCTGTACGAATCTTGTCGGAGCAAATTCCAGCTGTTCCTTCTACACATGACTTGCGCCATGTACTATGCTTGTCACTGGGCTTAACCCTAACAATGTCTCCAGTGTGTAGTGGTGTTAGTTCTTTGCACTCTTATTGTCTGGTTTCCTTTTGTTTGCCAACAATTCAGATCTGGTACTGTCCCATGAATGTGACCTTGGCATTAAAAATCTTTTTGACGTTGGGAGTAATGTTCTTGTACGGCTATTGAACATGCATTGTGAAGATGATGAATGCAACCTTTCTGTAAGTGCATTCCGGAAGTACAGTAGCGTGAGGTAGGGAACTGATCTAGACTGTACTGCTTTTCTCATTAGTCTCTTCACTGTTTTCACCGCGTTCTCAACTCTTGGATTTAATTTAGGGTATCCTGGTGAGCTAGTCTGGCGTTTGAACTGGTAAGTACGTTGAAATTCTGCAAAATCTTTTCCTGAGAACTGTGGTCCATTGTGAGATATAGGTTCATTGGATATTCCATACCTGGTTATGCGAGCTTTCACTTGTAAGATCACTTTTTTGGCTGTCTTGTTTTGAGGTGTATCAAATTAAAAAATGTTTGAATAATAATTCACTGTAACCAGATATACTTTGTTGTCAAAATCATATAGGTCTGCATCTATCATCTTCTATGGCCTTGAACGAACATCGTGACGTATGAGTGGCTCGTTTTGCTTCTGAGAATAATATCTACTGCATGTTTCACACTTTGCAATATAGTTCTGTATTGTGGGGGTCCCTTTTTATCTTCTAGCCATATTTTAATACCTTTTTTTCAGCTGTTTTAACCTAAACTCTGTTTCAGTTTCTCTCTGAATCTTAATGGTGCGTTAAATAGAAACGGGTATATACTCAACCGTGTTTACAATTTCTACTGCCATTTCAGTGAATGAGCGGATATCAATCTCAAACATTCAATTGCTATCCAAGAAAATAGGCATGACTCAATGTATCAGCCACGCACATCTGTGTATCTTGCTTGTAGACTGCACTGAAGTCAATTTCTGGAGCTTTAAGGGGCATTCTCTGCAGTCGCTTTTGTTCGCCAAGGAAATTTGTATTGCAGATAATTTCAAGTAGTTTATGGTCACTTTTATATGGCTACTTGTCTCCCATTGACATAGTTCTCAAACATTTCCATTCCAGATAATATTGTTTGTAGTTTTTTCTCACTTTTTGCATAGTTCACCTCAGTTCCTATGCGTGCAAGTGAGGCATAAGGAACTGGGTGCTCCTTTTGTTACAAACATGGCTCTAGCCATGTATCTGATGCATCACATTAAAGAATAATGTTTTTCTCAAGGTCAAGGTACGTTAGATCTGGTGCTGATGGTAACATCTCGCTGATTTCTTGCAGGTATTTGTCATTAATTTGATCCCAATACAATTCCTTATCCTTCTTGATAAACTCTCACTTCTGGTAACCTTAGAGTAGACTTCTGAATGCAGTTCACCATTCTTAACAGTTGCTGGACTGTAAGCTATCTGTTGGCGTAGACATGTCTCTGATTGGATCTTCCTTAGCACTGTTAACTTTCAACTTTTATGCCGAGATCTGATGTTTCATAAATGTGACTTCTTTCTGCCTGAGTTTGATCTGATCTTTGATCAGTTTCAAGTTCTAAATATTCTCTGCGCTTTCTGTCATTTTTCTCTGTGCATCTGCATCGTCTTCTCCTCTTTCCCAAACCAGAATATGGTCATGAATAGCTTTCACATCTTGGATCACATCCAAAGTTTCATCAATATTCCTCTGAAATTCTACTGGCAGTAGTGCTATACCAAATGGCGCTATCGTATTGTCCCCAAGGCATTCAAAATATGGCAAGTTGGCCAGATTCCTCATCTAACTAAACATGTCAAAATCCGTTTTTTTTTCTCCATCCACTACCGTAAAGATTTTTGCTCGGCTCAGGTCAGTCTGAATGTATTTTATTGTTGGAATAGGGTAATGGTTTCTTTTCAGGACTTTATTAGAAGGTTACGGGTCAATGCACAGCCTTATTTATTTTTAACAAACAAGATGCTGAAATTCAATCTGTTGGCTCTTTCTCTGGTGTCAACATTTTAAGTTTCAACAGTTGCCGAATTTCTGCCCTCAACGTTGGCTTAATCGATAATGTAATTTTCCTCTGTGGCAGTTTGTCTGATAGACCTATTCTGACACTTAAAGGTGGACTTCTCCTTCAAAGAGACCTTTGTTATTGAATATGTCTTTGTATTCTTGTATGATTCTTTGTGCTGTCTTTACAGCCGTGATATGGTGAATAATGACAGTAATAAGTTTCATTTTCTACACTGCTTGGAGTCCAAGTTTGGGACTTGCCTTTCCTGGAACAATGACAAACTGTAACATGTACACCTTGAAGTTCTTTGGATTGTAATCTGTAATATTTTTTTACCCAAGGCTCTCGTTTCATTGTTATTACGCATAACAAGTATCACATGGTTCTTACGGTTGTCATCATGGAATACATTCTAATAATCTATTACAGAGATTATGTCAACTGTTGAGCCACAATCGAACTGGAAATTAATGTGTCTTTCACGTAAATTTATGTTAGCAAACAATTTCTCCGGGTATGTTTTTACCCCCATTCAATTCTACAATTCATCACTATCACAATCAAAACTGGAATCCTCATTTATAAGTTTTATTCGTGCTTTTTGTTTACATTGTGTTTTGCGAGTTTTCCTCCCTGGAGTTTTCTGCTTGCACTTTACTGCAACATGGTTCTTTAACCCACACTTTACCCAGTTTTCACAAGAGCTCGGCAGACCTCCTTTTCGCTTTGTGTTTTGCCCACAATAGTCTTACTCTTTCTGTAGTTGACTTTGCTTTTTAAAATTTCGCTTACCTTGGAGCTACAGATTACATCTTTTTCTCATTCATGGCTTTCATTTGTTCTTGTGTTTTTTTTCGTTTGCTCGACAACTATCTATGGAAGTTCTCAAAGTTAGTTTCTTGTCTTGCAACAGATGTTGCTGCTGTCTCTCATACCAGTGACCATTCTATCTCTCAACAGACTGCCCTCTAATTCACCATAGTTACGTTTTTGCAAGTGATCTTAGCGCTGAGACGTATGCATCAATACTATCGCCTGTTTCCTGATTTCAAGTGATATAAGTTTCGTTCGTTTCTCCTAAACATTACTTTTCACATTTATCTGCTACTTTGTAAGGTCTATTTTTATTGTCAGCATTATCACACGTGAATGTGTCAAATAATTACATCACATGTGGTCCTAAGCACGTAAGACGTGTGGCAATACTCGTAGCTCACTCTTTTTCTGCAAGCCACGTAGCTAGTTTGTGGTTCGAACAGACTCTATTGAATTGTTTCCAGTTCGCACACAGAGTTTCCCGAAATTCCAGTTTTGGCGGAAAAGGAATCGACCATTAAGGAGCAGTTTACATATTTCTGACACGACCTTACTATGGACTGGACTAACGCATGTACATACGGATTACATTACATTCTCGATGGCTCATATGCTAAGTCATTGAGGTGGAGAAAATCAGCAAATCATCGTCCTTTAGGACGAGAGCCTGCACCTTTACAATCCCGAAACCAGTATAGAACTCAAAACCAAATAAGTGTAAGCAAGTGAATTACCACTATACATCTGAATACCTGTTATAATAATAATAATAATAATAATAATAATAATAATAACAATAATAATAATACAAAAAAACTGTCTATGCTCCGGAGAATTTAACTTCCTTCTTTCTCGCAACCAGATTAGCAACAGTTTGTTCATAACCCCCATGTATGTTTGGTGAATTTAATCAATTGAAAATTGCTTTGTCATATCAATTGGTAGATCGCAAAAAGGTGCCATGTTATAGTAATGATCTTTCTGAGGCTGGGTTCTGAATGACAGATCTGTTAACAAACTACACTGTTAAAATTTTGATAAGTAAGTTTTCACTGGCACACACCTTTCACAACCGTAATAGCCAGAGTAGTGTTTTATATTCTTCACCATGGCTTTTGCCGGTGCATCACAAATAATACACCTAAACCTGATCTGGATAATCTTGTCGTCATACTGCAACTATGTCGGTTTAGAGTCGCCAAATGTTAATGGAATGTGAAAAATTTCAGTGGTTCTAGTTGCATTGCACACTGATCTGGCCATATTTCTTTTGTGCTATGGCAAAGGGGCAAGCCATCAATGTTTAGCGAAATATCAGATTTACACTACTCTAGCTTATAATGGATATTTTCTAAAACGTTTCAAAACTCATTTTTAATCTTAAGTAAATATGCTTCATGCCATATCTAGTTTTGGTCTCTACATCTCTGTTAGTTTTAAGTCATGTCCTGGCTGTTTGCTGGCAGGTTAAGACGCCCATGGTTCTTCCCAACGCATAATGCTACACCTGAAACTGATTGGCTCATGCGGTCAAATCATCTGTCACTGATATGCATGTAAGAGCTTCATTCCAATATCAGTATCCGAATCAGTAAAAAAATTGATATGACCATTCTGATGAATTAGGTCCAAAATATTGTCATCGTCATCAGCATCACAGTCATGTCTTTCATCGACATCAATGCTAGTTGAACACGATTTAGGCACTTCATTCATTCTTTGTTCTTCGCCACCATAATTCGACTGAAAACCTACATTGTGACTATAATTATTACAATTTGGGTTGGTTATTTTCAGTGTTATTTCTCATGCCAGCAAGTGACTTTGTAGCAGATTTCCACTTTCTCCTGTACTCTAAACGTTTCCTATTATCCTCCTCTATTCTGTAAATAATAAGTAATAATGAGTCAAATGAATATGTAAAACATTCTTATACTACTACATTCATCTTTTATTTCTTTCAAATGATAACATGTAATCATCTTCTCCAAAGTTCATCATCAGTCTTAAAAAATCTTAATTTGATACAGTTAAAGTCTCAAATTTTAGAAGTGTATGATACTTTTGGTCCAATGCATATTATCGTCATGTACTGTAGTAAGGAAATATTTAATTCTTATCAAAGCATGCATTCTACATTACACGTGTGAAGTTGTAATCCTTATCTCTAAATACTAATGTCAGAAAAGTGTTGCAGCTACAATAATGCATGTGACACGCTCCATACTACTATCACAACGATTACAATATCTTTATTAAAACATATGTCAGCACTAGATACTGGAACATCATTCTGGAAAGTCTGACATCTGCAAATTAAGTAATAGTACTTGCATGTTTGTGAATTTGTAAATTATGTAGCATCAGCTGACTTGTATGCACCAATTGAAAAATCCAATAATTAATTATTGTATTTTTCTCTAATTTATTATTTAATAATTGTTAGACTCTTAAGCGGTTGATTTTAAGCCTACTTTAAAATCTAGGGTAACCTAAAGCTTATCGCTTCTCACTATTATCACACTGCAGCCTCAACTTTCTAATAACAAGACCACGTATACAATAATCAATACATTTGATTGTTCACGTATTTACTGAAAATCGACTTATAATTTAGAATAAATCCATCCTCCAGAATGATATGGTAAACAAAGATTTTCGCCGGATTCAGGCACAAAATGGCGGCCAGATTAGATAGTAATTTCCGATCGTTCGGATAGACCACTAGTTGACTAGAACATTAAAACATCAAACCACGTGAAGTACAATCTGACCACCCTTTGCAGTCCAACATGGATATAGTCTATCACCATTGTTTTGCACGTAGACTAAAAGACATGTATTGCAGTCCTTAAAGTTCTGATCTTAAGTACTTCTATACCTCTGAAAGCTGGACTGGTATAAGGTGAAGTTGTTTGCATTTGCAACAAGCAGAAATGGAGAGAATGTTTGTATACTTCTATGCTATTTTCTAATTTTGTATTTTGGAAACAAAGCTCTGGCTAAAGCAGACAGCTGATCGAAATGGCTGATCCCACGCACCCGAGAAACCAACTTAACTAGTCCAAAATACACTAACTTTAAGAGTTATTAAAAAAGGGAATATTAATTTTAGCAGAATAGACAATACTAACTTCTGAAAGTGAATTCTACAGCTAAAAAAACTAAAAAAGTTCTCGACTGTGTTTTTCCCAATTTTCTTCTGAAGTGAAAATGACCAAGTGGAGCTAGCAGTCTTTTGAGAGGTGCACATGTGCACTAAGGCCTAGCTGTATATTCTATAACGCAAATTACACCCATCAACCATACATCACAATAAAGGGAATTCAAAGTTACTGAGAAATGCCTAACATATACAAGTTTTTTTTTCCACTGAGGGAAATCTGGAATATTCTTTTCCTCTAAAAATCAAATCCTGTGCACGAGTACGAACCTATATAGCGGAGCCTTAAAACAAATATGAGCATTTGTGTAATTGCTTTTCTCTTTTCAAATCATCATATATGATTTCCTCAAGAAAAATATACATCAATATTAATGCTGTGCCAATCTTGCTCTTCCTGATAAAATATGCCTTGTGGCAGTACTGTGTGTGAAATGTGTGTTATTATGCGGATATTAAAGGTCTAAGAACACAGAAGTAAAATCAACCTAAATTTTAAACTGTTGGGTTAAATGAAAGAAAAATATTAAAAACCTTGTATTCCATTCATTTGTAATAAAATTAAGTAAAAACTGATGACAAATCAGATTTTCTTGCTTCCATATACTAGTGTTAGAAAAATTAGCAAATATTTTACTCTTTGATCTATGTGAACCTGATCTCTTCCATCCCTGTTCAAACTACGAAATTTATCAGTGACATATCAGAAATAATTGTGACAAGTTTCATGTTTCTATCTTTTAGCATAACATTGGTTGCTATGTTGATAAAATGCAGTGTGCATTTTTGAAATAGCTCACTATATATAAAAGTTATTTTAACAATATCTGAAATATACAAAGTCTTTTTTTAAATAACAAGGATAACCAGTGAGGAAAACCTTGGAAATCCTTTTTCTTTAAAAAAAATCCTGTGCAACATACGAAATTGTAGAGCGGATTCTAACATCGACTATTTTTGAACAGAGCATTTCTAGAAGAAATATCCTCATCCATATGAAGAAGAGTGATGATAGGTCTAGTATAGAAGGGATTTAACAAAGAAATATATGTTGCACTTGCAAATATGATGCGCAATGTTTGCACATTTAGTTGAATATTCTTCACAATCTTCTAATAATCACGCATCTTAGAATAGAGACCGAGTCCTACCAGACTTAGCTTTTCCATGTTATTACTTTGCGAATAGATTGTATTTAGTGATGTATGCTGTAGTTATTACTCATGTTATTTCCATGTTATTACTTTGTGAATAGATTGTATTTAGTGATGTATGCTGTGTTTATTACTCATGTTATTTCCATTTTATTACTTTGCGAATAGATTGTATTTAGTGATGTATGCTGTGTTTATTACTCACAAAAAGCTTAGATGCATAATTATCGCTGACAAATGACAGTATTTGATTATTTACCGCCAAGTATAATATGGCTTATTCATGTTTGTAATTATAAAAGTTTAATTATCTTTCAGTATGCGTTTTATTTTTACATTTATGCATGTCAACATGTCTAAATCCGTTTAAGACATACATACCTTTATTTTACTTTCTTTCTCGCTTTTATTTGATTTTATTTTATTTTACTATACATGATTTTTGATTTTATTTTGGCCAAGAACGATAAATCTTACCCCCTTGATCCAAGCACATGCACAATTCAAAAACGTAACCAAGTAATAAGCCAACTAAAAGGGTCAGACGCCATAATATACATTTATCACGGGACTTGATGCTAAAATGGATTAGTTTCTCAAAACATTGCTCAACGTCTTTGAATGTGCTTAGATAAAATCAGTGTTATATGCCTTTCTTAATGTAGAGGGCGATGTCTGACAAATGTTCTTTTGAAAGTTGTGTGTATTAAGTGATTGCCGTAGAAATGGAAGAGAAATCTTGGAACCCACTCCTCCTTCTTCGCACACTTCAATTTTCAACCCGTTTGAGAAACCAAGCGGTCCTTTTCGGTGTTAATGAAATCCCAAATTTAAGTATTTTATAAATTATCAAAGGAAAATGTTTCCCCGACCAATTGCGTCATCCTGCCCGAGACAGAGAGAGAGAGAGAGATCCATCCGTAATAAAATCAGTCATACATTTGAGAAAGTGGATGAATATTATGTAAAAACACACACATACACACACACATAAATACATTTCCAAGTTAGAGAAGGAAGATACGACACCTAAAATGTAGTGATCATGCAACCTCATTTAGTGCAATAGTGTTGTCTGGGAAGCTGTACCCGGTTTGACAAGCGAGGGAAAAATGCAATATTTTTTATATAAACTTTAGCAATGGAACTGTACATTTTTCGTGCTTAGACTTTAATAATTGCAATCATATAGTTCCACTTTTAAAACCCGAAAATCGTTAATCAAACATTTATGTGCCCGAATTTACGATAGACAGGTTTTTGAGGACACAATATGACTAAAAATTGGTGCTGTAAGTAAAAACGTCTAAAACTTACACAACATATAACTTATTCCTTCAATTACTAGCAAATTGACTCATAAAACGGATGAGAAGGGGCTTGTGCATATTTCTTCCATGTCCTTTTCCACTGGGTACATCTGTTGCTATAGGGAACAAACAGTTATTTCAATTTCCATAGACTGTAGCGTTAATACTTGACCAATTTGCAATACATTTGTGGTAAGATTGGCCAATCATGCTTGTAATTTATGAATGATATATCCAGGAGGATACTTTTGAAACGATGAAAATGGTATGCTGCGCACCTCATTTTTGACAAATATTCCCTTGTAAGTACCAATAAAGATCCAGGGCTGTGAGATCTCCCCGTTTTACATCTAGTAGTACACGTGCGGCGACAACGATAACATAACATTGGTTTTAGGTTCTAGCACAATGAAAACAATTTACCCATACGCAGGATTCTTCTGAAGAATTACGTTAATTTATTCGGGTAATTATTTTCAGTCAATCACAGATCTTTCTTCTTTTAAATACGGTGTTTAATATACTACCACACATAGGTTGGTTTAATAGTTCATAAAATAATTAGTTGCCTCTTACCTCATTGAACATTTTACTCTATAAATCTGTAAAATGTCTAACAAAATAGTATCTTCATGAAAGAGTATTGAAATTTGTATATAAACAGGTAGATTAAGCATGCATTTTAGTAACAAACTATAACCATCAAAAGTTCACCTCTTTTATCTTTTCTTTTTCTTCATTTTATCTGTTGGCGTAGAAGATGACTGCAAACAAAATAAGAATACAGCTAAGTTCACCTGGAAATATTTATTCAGACACACGAGTTTTACATTAAATAATACTTAAGATGATCAAATAATGAGTGCTGGTGAAGATAATCTAAGTAGTTGCTATGCATGTAGGTCACATTTACCATTTTTCTTTGATATGGCATGTTTATATCCAGTTTAATAATTGTAGAAACAAAAGGTTGGAAAAAAGCTCGCCTAAATATCAAAGGTGTACTCGAACACCGAAGTAAGAAAGTAGGCCATAGTGATATTCTTTGGGTATCGCGTGTTCTACTCCGCTGGATACATTTACATATCAAGTATCATGACATTACATGCAACATTGTCCAAAAACTCACTAACATGAAAAGTGTAGATGATCACCGGAACGTCAAATGTGGGTCAGAGTAACCTGTTTTGATGTGAAGGTGTAGTACTGTTTAGGATGCATGCAGATATCTATTTTCATGACTCTATATCCATCAGTTTTCCAGAAACTGATCTAAACGTAAAACATGTGCATTATCACCAGAGTGGTAAAGGTAGGTCACGGTGGCTAACTTTTGGAATTATGGAGTACTTCTCCTCAGGATGCATTCGCAGATCTATATTCATGACCGTAGTAGCAACAGTGCCCCATAAAATTGCCTAACCGAAAAAGGTGTACATAATTACTAGAGCGTGAAACATAGGTCAATTGTGACCTACATTTGGTATGTATGCACATCAAAAAGTTTCATGACTGTGCGAGCAATAGTGTGCAATAAACGGATATAAACACAAAGATGTACATTATTACTGCAAATGCCATCAATGACGACTACGAGAAGGCATACTGAATAAGTTCCACAGTGCTTTTGTGCCGGCGATAAAGACATTTCATATGCTGAGTTGCTGACTCCGACAGCACCACTTTAAAATCAATCTCGCTTTGAAACTAATTGCGTTTTGTTGCACTTACTACTGGCTTTGAAAAAAATCGAATTGTCTTACTAAGTCAAGAATTTTGTATTCGATAAATTGAGAATATATATATATATATATATATATATATATATATATATATATATATGTTGTCATGAAGAACATGTATACCATCTTTAAACTGAAATCTGCCACCTCTCCCATTGTCACTTCTGTATAGGCAAACTTCGAAGAGAAGATTGCAGATCCTGTTTTATGTGCCTTGAAGGAAAATTCAAATTGATTTATAACAGTTAACAAGAAGTCTTGTGAAGGATGTATCAAATAAAACATCAGTCGGCATTACCTTTAATATTAATTGATCGGTTTATTGTGCTAATTGAGTACCTACCAGCATTCTGTTCTTGATGAGGTACAATAAATGCTCGCGGCGCAGATGGACAAGTGTTAATTAGAACCGATTATTGTCAAAACGGTCTTCTCAGACGTGGAACTAGCGAGGCATACTAGCCGCAAGTGCTGATTTCATTATTGATGATATCGAAAGGTATAGGGTACCAGGAAAGTATTGACCAATCGGAAAAGATCGCGCTCGCCGGCTCAACTAATAATCCAGAATTATACCAAACAACGTGTCGTAATATTTATATCGTTGCTGGTAAATATTCAATGCATTGTACGTTGACAATTGTCAACGTGTGTAAGTATTTGCAAAGTGCACAGCCGCCATAGAAACGGCATGAATTAGATGATGACAGGAGACAGCGCGACGCAAATATAGTCAAGAGAAGAAACTAATAAAGTACCAGAAATGCTGGGAAAATGAATATAAATGGCTGAAGTATGACCCAGGAAAGGTTGTGATGTTACCTTGATACATGGAGTATTCGGAAAGATACGAAAGTGCGCGGGGTAATTCACTAGTTGATGGGCGTAAAATCTTTCATACATTGTCCCTGGAATACCAGATGGATACGTGAAATCAAAAAGAAATTTTGTTCCTCGAAAGCTGAGCAAATCATGGCATTTTTTTTAACATGAACGTCTTGAAGAAACTTGAACATGAACTTTCAACTTGTGTGAGTCTTGTTGGTTAAATACAGTTGTTATTGTTTTGAGCTGATGCTAAGGAATACTAAATGTTGCATTAGAAACTCAGCTGGTTTCTGCTTGATTTTAGCAAGATCAGTGAAATGTAGGCTGGATCAGTATTTTATTATGGCGATCATGTGTGTTTGAGCACATATGCTAATGTTAAGTCATTATATATATATATATATATATATATATATATATATATATATATATATATATATATATATGTCACTGAATAGACGTACACGTGATCTGAGATCTAAGACGTCAAAATGTTTGTCCAATTGCTTTGTTTGGTTGTTTTATTTTGTTTTGGTTTGGTTTAATAGTTTAATACTTTCATAGTTTCTTTTTTGTTTTTGTTTTCTGAAGAAGGATGCCATGTAATACGTTATATTTCTTCATGTACACGTGCTAAAGTGTTTCGTTCACCAACTCTTATCTCTTTCCCTCGTTGATACTTGATACAAGTCTACACATAATCGCAAGGACCTTCCTCTTTAATGTCAATATTTATTTATGAAATACTACTACTAGTTTTATTTGCGACACACATTGGAATGCAATTAAATATTTCGTGAACAATTCCAGGCACATGAAAAAAGTAAGAAATATCATTAACAAAATTGGTGTCAACGACTATCTTACCAAAAATTACATTACGAAGAAATCTACAATGTAATCGGACAGTCACGCTGGACCGATATCAATGCCAATTGCAAAATTATTCCAACAGTTCTTGGAATACTAGCCGAGTGGGCATATAACGATGTATGCAATGTTTGTCAGTCAGAAATAAGCAGGAACACTTCAGCACATGTAAACAAAGATGATTTCGAAAATAGTTAACCAGTGTACACATGATATAACATGTTTGATACACCCCGCTGTACAAACTAAGTTGTACGCCATTACTTCGTAATATAAAAATATGGGAGTTGCATGTTTAAATGCTGGAATAGAGACTAAAAGTCAATGTTTTTAAGCCACAAAACGGTATCACTACTTTTCAATACCTTAAAATGAACATTCGAATTTCTTAACTTATTTATTTCTTTTGAATCAATATCCTGTGAACCATTTAAATCTCAAACGGTTTCAACAGCATTTGATTCGTTCTCATGTTGCAAGGCGCTGATGACAAACAATAACTTGCTTCAAATTTGTGCGAAGAAATGTTCCTGACTGGGATACGTTTGAAATCAAAATACATCGTACAGCCATATACAGTTTTCATTAAGGCTTTCAATAAAAGAGAAATCATATGTCGATATTATAAAACCAAAAAAAAAAGTATGTGTAGTCAAGCCTGTTTGGAAGAAATACTAACTTGAGTGACATTATAAAATCAGCACAAGTAGAAAAAGCAAAAACGTTAATTTCCAGTTGATTTCTTTTATTACCAAAGCTGAAAAAGCTGTTAAATTACAGAACCTAAGAACACTTCAGGTAAATATAAAATTTCCGCAATCAAAACAATACAACGAAAACAAATTCACGTTTGTAGAATGCCGTATTTTATAGTATCTTTATGTACAGCTATACTGATTACAGCATCAATAAACAGCACAGTGTTTACATGTAAGTAAATTCGCGAAATAAGACATATCCTGCTCTATTTGCACACCAAACAGTATTTGACTATTACAAATTATGAACAAAGTACAGCTTATGTTAATAAATATTAACCTTGATACTGATTGCTTGCACAACAAAACCATAATTGTGTATCGAAACGTGACTTAGTCTTCAATAACATTTCCATTTTCTAACACTTAACAGGGTCATCTTTGCCTTATTCTGTTTTCTCGGTAAGGAACTTTTCAACATAAGCTATGTCTAACAATCACAACTTTTCACGACAAAAAACTATATTTATATCTAATACAATACATAATGTTTAGTCATTAAATGTGTCTGAAATGTATCTGATTTATTTGGTCGCTTTAGGAGAAGTAGTCTACATTTTGTTCATTCAGGAAACATTAATTCCCTTAAGGCTTTATATTTTATATGTTCAGCCCTGGTATTTGTCATCGTTTCATAAAAATATAATGTAGAAATGTTTGTTACTTTTAGGAAATGTTTGTTACCACAGCATTGAAGAACTCGAAATATCAATTGTTTATGAATGTTTAATGATATAATATTTGAAACCTTGTTCATGGTGTAAGCACTGCGACGCATTCTGCTATGACAACAATCTAAAACACGTACACTACAAGACAAAAAATAAGGACTGCGTTTTAGTTTTTGCTGTTGTCTACTTCCAAATCTCATAGACAAACATCTTTCGTTTTAAACGCTTAACTTTCACATCCCTACTAATATACTTGGAATATAATAAATCATCTATACCATTAATTTGTTACACAACACAGGCATATTTTAGCTTTAAAAATGTAAAGTATAACATGCAATGTTTGTTACCAAATGTAACGAAACATTCATCATGAAAGTTTTTGAACTCCAAGTTCGCATTACTTAGAACTTTCATAGCAGCACAAGAATAAAGCATAAATACTGTTTAATACATTTCATAAATAAATTTGTCTACACAATAAAATACCAGCTGAAATGAAAATCTTGCTGAAATCTACTTACAGAGCTACAGGGTGCTGTTATTTCTCTCTTTAACAAATTGTTAAATTGCAAACAACCGCGTCTTCAAGATGGCAGAAATGATTCCCAGACACCCTTTAGCGGGAAATAGACCCAGGACTTTTGGTAGTACGTAATTTCGAATTATGTTTTAAGGAACATTTTATTAACGAAACTTTCAATACATTAATTTTTTTTAGTAATTTGAGTATATGAACACATGCAATGAGGATCATATTTGGCAAACAGACAGTTGAAATGATTACCCAATATATATCAAAGCTAAGTTACCACTCTAGTTCCGTATTGTCTGTAGAGGACAGCAGGGAACATTTTCCGCAAAGTACTCCCAATACTAGTTTAAAATACAGATATAGATACATTTGTAAATTGGATATTCATGCATTTCGAGGGAAATTAGTGATTGCATTCTTTTGAAATAAATCTCGGCGAAATATAACATAGATCTTTTTTAAGAGAATACATGTTTTGACTGTTTCTAATGCGTGTAGGATAACGAACATTTCATATAGCACGTACTTTGCTGACATAATTTATTTTGTGACTGAAACTCTTGCACAACTGTAAGTTCAACGGTTATATCGGCAAACGCGCTTAAATTGTTTGTTTGTTCAAGACATAAAATTGGCGATAAAAATCGTTTCATTTCAAAATTGAAGTGGGCGACAGTAATGAATATCTCATTTGTGATCTTATAAACTTACACAATGTGATCACAGAATGACATGTTCAAAATATGTATTGAATCAAATAGTAAATCCCGATAATATCAATAGCAAGAGATATTCATTTTACGCCCATTTTAAATTACAGGACCCAATATGACTATATGCAAGTGCTTATTGAGAATCAGTGCATGCAGTAAAATAAGGTAGCCAAGGCAAAGAGAGCTAGAAATAATCAACTCTCTTTAAAGTGTGAATATTTTCTGGAATATAAAACAAAAGGTATATACAGCAGGGCGTATATACCTTGCTTTACCGTGTTTAGGAGCAATAAAGAGTTTAGTCCCAATAAATAACAGATTAAATAGAAGAAATCACACACACTGCTGAGCCAAATAATATAACATGAAAGCAGCCAAAGGAACATACCTAAAGCATTTGACCTATTGATCATGGTCTTCGACCCCTTAGCACCAATCTAAGCTCGTATTAAAATCTAAGATTTTTTGTTACAACCTTGGCGGCAACAATTTTAATTATATATTGTAAGGTTTGATAAACTTAGCCAAAAATTAAATAGCAATTTTAAGGATTTGAAGCTGAATATATTGCACGGTTAAAGCTGCAGAGGTGTCTTGTTCTGGTTTATTTAGTGATATGATGGGCCAGCGATGAATGACAGCTGATGAAACGGTCAGATTTTGAGTCTCTTAAATATTTTAAATATAGTACAGCGATGATACAAACAATTTGCATCCTGTGACTGATAACGGTACTATAAATAGTCTGTAGACCCTTTTTAGATGAGATCACTGACATGAATATTGGAAGATGGTTGGTTGGCTGGTTTTAACGGCACTTTAAACACATTACTAGCTATATTAAGACAAAGAAATGGAAGGTAATTGTCTTTCTCAAGGACACACTTAGGCATCCAACCCATGGTGGCCTGGGCAAGAATCGAGCCCTTGGATTACTAGTCAGACGTACAACCAACTGAGCTACCGCAGTTCCCGCAATATTGGAGGATAACGGATGGATTTGTTTTATTGATTACACAGAGTGATTGACAATTTAAATACATTTTTGTACCTGAAGAAAATTTTACAAAATATACGTCAATATAAAAAACATATTTTTGTCACTTTCTTCATTACTAATTTCAGGATTTACTACGTATCAGCATGACTTGCTTAAAACAGAAACTATTGGTTGATTCATAAAGGATCAGCTGTCAGCTTGTACTATACACTGGTAAATTCATACCCAGCGAGATATAAAATCGTTTGATATTGTGACCTTACTAAAAAGGATCTATTCAAAGAAAAAGTGAAAAATGCGCTAATTTTCATGTTCAAAATTATGGAAACTAATTGGCAGTGTGGCTAAATGTGGCGGAAGAAAACAATAAGCAAAAAAAAAAAAAAAAAAAAAAGAGATGGTCAAAGAACATCGTCTTTTAATGTATCCTTTGTAATTTTACTGAACATCTAAATTCTTAGATGGATGAATACATGTACATAAGCAATAAATCCTGAAATGTACATCTTTTCGAAATGCCTATTTTTAAGCCTAACATTATATTGACCGGTGTCAATTTATGATTTTCTACCTTGGCAAGAGATAAAAATACAATCTTATTGAAACAATATTATTTTCAAACTAAAGTTTAATTCTGGTCTTACTCGGATCAGTAAATCTGTGAATGAAATGTCTAAGAAGCTGCAATAAAGCTTATTTTAATGCATATGAAGCTTATTTTAATGCATATGAAGCCTATTTTAATGCATATGAAGCCTATTTTAATAGCTATGGAGCCTGTTTTAAAAGCAATGGAGCATAATTTAATAGCTCTGAAGCCTATTTTAAGCGATATCTACGGTGGTAACAATCATGTCACGCAGCAAAAAGGGATAATGAATACCAGAGTTGAACCACAGCAATTAATTCACAAGATAGGATGCACGGATTTATTCCTATGATTGTTGTCTATTCCACATTCAATTGGCAGTGACACTACTGGCCTCTCATAATGTTCGTGGACAAGACAAGGACGACTGTCTTGCTTTAATAGATGTTATCAACTATATCATCGCATCTTGCAACGCTCGGGACGGAATGTCGATCTCTGTTGTAATCATAGTACTTTGCTTTTTCCAGTTCTTTTAAAAGGTCGTGGATGACACAGGCACTATCTTTTTCAGTATAAGCCACGTAGGTGTCTCATTGGAAGGTATATGTTAACGGATGGTATCCATCGCGCCTTTTTGGCGCATCTTGTAAAGAACCAGTTTGATTTCCCATCTGTTGAACAGACAACGCTTAGTACAAGCTGATATTTGCCACTTTTGCAATCTGCTGGATTAGTCTCGTTCAAAGGCATGTAATACAGCGACCGTGACTTATAACACCAATAGCCGTCATGGTATTGAGCGAATTAATTCTGTTTTTTGTTGTCGCTTAGCACTTCGTTTATTCATTTTTGCAATTCGAATAAGTCGTTGTCACATTAAAAATAATTGTAAGCAAAGTCAAACATATTTAGGATCTTGAGCGTGGCTGGAGGGAAAGGCGGTGCTGGGAAGTTACTGTTGAGATTGTCAGGTATGTTGAACAACTCTAACTTGTGACGTTCTGAAAGTAATTGGCTGACAAAAATGTCCAATCTTATTCGTATGTAAATCGAAATTTTTCGGGTACGGGAAATGTCCAAGAAAATCGTCCGGTAATTGACGGAGATAAACATGTCTCATAATTAGCATCTACAAGCGGAGTAAGTTAGTTTTTGGTTGTCGACACTTCCCAACTCATTATCGGACACATCTAACGAGGTCAAGTTAGATAAATAATGGAAAATGTCATCGGTAACTTCCTGATAGGCTTCGAAGTTCAGACCATTTCCGCTTAGATCTAAGTGTTGTAGTAAATCAGTTTTGAGGGCTTCACGTCGTATTCTTGTCAAAGAAAAATGCATCTCACTCAAGATTAATGTTTTTAAGGAGGTCATGTTAGCAAAACAACGATTTTTGTTGATATCTTCCATGTCATTTGTGATCAGATTTAGGGTTTTATTCGTTTAAAATCGTTTGAAAGGTGGGGAGAAAGGACGAATTATTTGATTCCAGGATAAATCATGGTTTTGCAGATTGCTGTAATGTATTTCTCCAGTTTTGTTCTCACAGAAGATTTGGAGGAAATATATTAATTTGGTTATGAGACAGGTTAAACATTTCTAACGTCTGAATTCCTGAAGTAAGATTAATCTTATTGATCTTATTGCCATTAAAGATGGACTAGTTTCGTGAAATTTTGTAAAACTTTGTCCTTGAATGGTATTATTGGGTTTTCTCTCATGCAGAGATGGGTAAGGTGTATACCCTCGAAGTATTTAAAGATTTCATGTACCCCTTCTGGTATCCAAAGACAGTCTGATTTTAGCGTGTTAAGCGGAGCTCTGTTAAGACTGCCGAGGGCTCTTGCCAATAATTGAAGGTTTAATTTTTAGAATGAGACAATTTTGTTAAATTATGATCGAGTGCTTTCAGTTGAGTAAGATTAGTAAAAACATTCTCCACAAACAACATAATGTTGCAATCGCTCAGGCTCATGTATGTTAACGTTTCAAACGAACACGTTAGATTGCTGATGTCATTCATTCTCAGTATGTTTATGTTACCGTTACAAAGTTTTAATATTTTTTTATGCCACAGGGAATGCGTGGAATATATGTCCAATCATGACAGTCATGACAGTCAACACCTTTGTCCACGCAATTGCAGTTTCCTAGACACTTAACATCTTTGCAATCCCTTTAACAAGAACTGACTTGCGTCGTTTCAAACTATTTCACGAGGAAGAGTATGAGTGTGGCAACAAAAGATCCGAAAGGGAACAGAAAACAATCTTTGGCCCATCTTATACTGCAGGTCAGAGCGCATCTGGAAAAGAAGGAAATACTTTTAAAACATATACTGGAAATTTCTTCCAGTCATACGTTGGTAAAGATAACTGGAACAACCCGTCGTTTCGCTTCCGTTCAGGAGGGTCGGGCGCACGCGCGCGCTGTATGTGAAAGAATCAAAGCAAACCTTGAAAAGATTCAAATTCTCTCTCTCTCTCTCTCTCTCTCTCTCTCTCTCTCTCTCTCTCTCTCTGCGTGTGTGTGTGTGTGTGTGTGTGTCTGACAAATCGTTTGATATTTACAAATATACCAAGAAAGGTTAGATTGCATCACGAATTGAAGTGCAGATAAAGCATCAAGTAAAACGTTTTATTTAATTTCTGTAGAGTTTTCCAGACATCAAAGCAATACTCACCTTAGAACACAAGGGAGTATCTTCGCAATTTTATTCTCAAAGTTTCAGCAATAAATCACGGAGGTAGTTGGATGTGCTATACATGTAAAGAGTACTTTTCCATCAAATTGTAAAATGCGGTTTCAAACCTGTAGGTTTTGTTATGGTCATGCATTGGACTTTGCTCGCCAAACATCGTGTTCTGAACAGTTGTATAGATAGAGTTTATGCTTAGTGTGTTGGAAGTATAGTGATCGAAACCCATACAACTTACTTCTGTTCTGTACCGTTTAAGCGGCCACAGCATGCCACTTATCACATACATACGGGATTCCGAACTCATGCAAACTGAGTTATAAATAAGCAATACAAATCATGCAAAGACCTTTATCAGGGACGAATCCTTATCTACATCGGCCTTGTTATCGTCTCAGTTATCCACGTAGCATGATTAAATCTCTCTCTCAATGTATTGATTGTAAATCAATTCTAAATACATGTATATAGGCAAAAAGAAATTATGCATAGAAAAAGTTCTTTTTTTTAATTACAAAATCAGAATTAAACCAAAACACATTGATTGTAATATCCCCTAGTTATCAGATTAATAACAATGCCGCCAGTAGTATTTCATAATTTCTATTGATAATATGCAATTTCTATTGATAATATGCAATTTTGCAAAAGGTCGAATACAGTTGTTTGTTGTTTTTCGCTTCTTTGCTGAAAACAGAAATAGATTTGTATCCCAACTCTATACCAAAAATTGATCTTAATCTACCAAGTTCTCCCGAAGTCATTGTTTGGAAAAGGAAAAATGTGTCATTCAAAGCACAGTTATTAATCAAGCAGACAATATAATCTGCCAAATATTGATATATCTTTAAAAAGTTATAATCTACTTATTTTATTTCATCTCCGCATTAAATTCGACCTACATGTCTTTGCTATGTTTTAGTTCAAAAATCAAAATCATTTGGCATTCATACGGGTGGACAGATGACTGACAAACGTAGGTAATTGTACGTGTCCTTTGCATGGGACATTTGGGGAGGTGGGTGTGTAAAATAAATGGATTTAAAACAAAACTCTTTCGCTCGTTTAAGCTAAAAGATTGGTTTAGATCATGAAATGCAAATCTATTTGGGGAAATGTTCTTAGCCGCAATGGGAATACACTGAACGCTTCCAGCGTTTACCGTTCTTCTTATATGTGTGTGGTGGCCGTAATAGAGAAATTGTATTGCTATCAAATTAAATATCACTCCTATGTTCATCTTGTTCGACCTGTTGTTGGTAAACTCCCACCCGGAATATATGCTTTACTCTTCTGAATAAAATAATTCAGAATACAGTACTCCCTGATTAGAACGATGTCCTTGGAAGCCATAAAGTATACCGCTTTATAGTGGGATGATCTTATATTGAAGTATACGATATATGTAATTTTACTACCACTTAACGAAGTAGTACATATTGAAAGTTATGTGATCCCAACTGGTTAGCCTACAATGTGTTCAGTTTTATGGGTCGTTCGACGGTTTATCTGATCCCAAAAGTGGATAATTTTAAATCGATCTTCATTAGCCAAGTTTGCAGTTATATCACTGTAAGAACTGATTGATCATAAAACGTATTTAAAGGGTTAAAGGGTCGACATAACAAAAGAGCGCCTAACTGTATGGTATATATATATATATATATATATATATATATATATATATATATATATATATATATATATATATATATATATATATATATATATATATATATATATACATATATATATATATATATATATATATATATATATATATATATATATATATATATATAACGAATATGAACAAGAAGCAGAGCACACAGTGAGCAATTCCTTGTACAAATAAATAAATAAATGAATAAATGAGAAGTAATACGTGACACCTGTTTTAGTACTAAAATGTTATGACTGGAGCCCCACAAGAAGTTCCTGGAGGACGTAAATAAAGAGAACTTAATGCAAAATTGGATATATGTGTGTTGAATTATGACGCAGTCTTACTTGTTATGCACGTAAAATATGCCTTTGGTGCATACCTTATAAGAAATCAAATAATGATACAATCAAAGACGACTTCCTCTTCGCTTCGGCGCGTACTTATAAATTAAACACTGTAGACACAATAAAGTATCCTGCTCCAAATGAATGAAACAATGCATGAACTCATTCCAACCACATATATGTCTCCGGCATATATTAAACAAACAGTTGTGTGGTGTAATATTTCTTATCTAACAAAATATACATGTCCTTTAAATGATGCGGGCATATTCGTACGACGTGACCCTCCGCATTACTGTACTGAAATTGCTGAACGCGCGGTGCTGTATTTGTACGAATCTACAAATCACCACTTACCTCAAGACTGAATTTCAATATATTTCAACATTTTCAGTATCAATGATGCCGTTAATTACATGGAAAAGTATTTATCAAGACTAAATTAAAAAGCAGGGGAAGAAAGGAAATACAGATGATGAAATGACACGCGACCCCAACATCAAGAAGAAATGTTAATCATAATGTTCATAAGTATATTTTTCAAGTTTGTGTGATGATATATCAATGAGGTAAAACAAATGAACCATCACTAGTTTCACCTGGATGATTTTCCGACGACATGGTCATTTGGGTATCTTTTTCTGAGAGATACTTGTTAAATTTTAGAATTCCTCTGTATGTTCAAATTTAAACTTTTATTTTATATAAAGTTTTAAGTTAATTAAAATTAAAGGGACTGTTTACTTATTGCTACATTTCATGCATGATGACCTTTCATACGGGCAATGAAATGCAGTGAACATAAATATTTGTCATGATTAAAATATTCGA